>LPNX011117422.1:727683-763131 GCA_001517045.1 Pseudotsuga menziesii
TATTTTTCCTATATCAAGCTAGAATCCTACCTTGTGTTAGGATCTTATACTATTGTTGATAATGATTATTCATGAAGTCATAGGTTTGAATAATCATGGTTGTATGCATATTATGTTTCTTACCATAATTGATGATATGACTAACCAGAAGAATCATGAAGGTATAGGTTTGAATAATCACAGGTTTTATGCATATTATATCTCTTATCTTGATTGATGATTCAACTAACCTGAAGAGTCATAGGTTTGAGTAATTACAGGTTTAGACATGTTATGTTTCTTATGATTTGACTAACCATAAGAATCCTACATAAACCTTGAATGCTAATGCTTATTATTTTCTGTTTGAAATGATCATGACTATACATGCTTGAGATTATTGTGTTTTAATAGTATACTAATGAATGTATGATTTCATATGAGATCACAAGGATAACACAATCATGATACTAATAAGCATGCATAGGAACCAAGGATGAATATGAGTTCAAGAACAGGTAATCCAGGAAGCAAAGATCAAGAGGGAGCACACTCCAGTTGTTCCTACAAGAAAGCAAAGGAACACACTTTAGTAGCTTCTGTAAGGATGCAGATATCCAGAGGGAATTAACCATCTTTCCACAACAGAAAGGTGTAGAAGAAGCTACTTCAGATTAGGACTCCAGCAGCTCCTGTAAGGAAGCAAAGACTCAGAGGGAGTCCACCCAACGAACAAATAAAGATAAGTATTCAATTGTCATTTCATGATATTATTTTGTTTCAATTGATGTATTATGCATGATAGGATGTTTGCATTAATGACAGTATACTACTAATATGCATGTGATGGGTAAGTAGCTCATGGTGCTATACAAATTCTCCATTGCTACTTATCTAGAATGAAACCTCTTTGCTGACATATTGGATTAGTGCACAATCTCAATGTTGTCCTGGTAGAGATGGAAGGCATCTAGAAAGTTTCAAGTAAGATATGGATGAATGTTGTATTGGCTAAAGTAGTTGCATGATCATACATTTATGCATAAATATTTGCTATTATCAATATTCCATATGAAATGTTCTAACCATACAAATGCATTTGACTTGTAGGAAAGATCGCATACATAATCGCCTGCAAGCAAAGAAGGACAAAACTTGTTCCAAAGAACAAGTGACAACATTTCAAAATGAAGAATAATATGACAAGTGCAAAGACATCATTGATGCAGAACCCTCCAGCCACCAAGAAGAAAGGGAAGACGAGTTCAAGAAGAATGATGTCAAGGAAGTCTATACACTAGATGGTCACATAGAATATTAGTAGCATAGGAAGCTACTTGTCACTCCGGTACAGAATGTTTTCAGTGCATAGAGCACAGAAGACAGAGGGAGTATGATGCTTCGCTTCAGAGGGAGTGACTATAGAAGATCTAAGGTTCGACATGGTACGACAGGATGGGCAGAGTACTGATGACTCTAGTATTTACTAAGAGTAAAGCCGATTCCAACCTTTGCTTCAAGGTTGAAGACAGAAGACCAGTGATGCTCCTGTTATGTGTCGATGCACTATTGTTCTAGGTATGGAGGTGTGGCAGAGTACAGATGGAATCTTCCTTGGACAAGGGAAGTATGCAGTAGAGATCCTGAAGAGGTTTGGGATGATGGACTGCAAGGCTATGGCTACACCTATGGCATCGAACCTGAAGCTATTGAGTGATGCTTCTTCAGAGACGGTTGATGCTACGATGTATCGTCAGATGATTGGGTCATTGATGTACCTGACGAACACGAGACCAGATATTTGCTTTGCTGTGAATACCTTGAGCCAGTACTTGACAGATCCGAGAAGTGTTCACTTGATTGCTGCAAAGCATATTCTGAGGTACCTGAAGGGTACAATTGATTATGGGCTCAAGTATGCTGCGAATCAGAAGATTAACCTAGAGGGTTATGTTGATTCAGATTGGGCAGGCAGTGCCATCGATAGGAAGAGTACTTCAGGATGTTGCTTCAGTTTGGGATCAGGTGTGATCTCTTGGTTTAGCAGGAAGAAATCCTATGTGGCACTGAGTACAGCTGAAGCAGAGTATGTCGCAGCTTGTTCAGCTAGTTGTGAGGCAGTATGGCTGCGGAAGCTACTGTCTGATATATTTGATCTCCAGTTAGATGCTACTTGATATACACTGTGACAACCAGAGTTATGTGAAGCTGTCAGAGAATCCAGTGTTCCATGACAAGTAGAAGCACATCGAGATCAAATATCACTTTATCAGGGATATGGTGCAGAGAGGAGTAGTGAAGCTCCTGTATGTTGCGACGGAGGAACAGATAGCTGATGTATTGACGAAGCCATTGGCTAGGCTGAAGTTCGAGTACTTCAGAGAGAGACTTGGTGTTCTCCAGATCGAGGCTTCCTCCCAGAGACAGTGATGAGATCCAGAGCCATTCTGACATGGTGAGAGGATTGGTTCCTTCCATGGTCAGATGTAAGGGCTGAGCCATTCCGTCATGGTGAGAGGATTGGTTCCTTCCATGACTGATATGAGTGCTGAGATCCAGAGCCATTCTGATGAGCAGGTCAGATGTAAGGGCTGTGCCATTCTGTGCATGGCTAAAGGATTTAGTTCCTTCCATGGCAGATGTAAGTGCAGAAATCTCTCTTCACTATGGTTGAGAGTCTTCCATCATTGGATGGGATTGTGCCATTCTGATGAGCAGGTCAGATGTAAGGGCAGGGCCATTCTGTGCATGGCTAAAGGATTTAGTTCCTTCCATGGTAGATGTAAGGGCAGAAATATCTCCTCGTTGGAGCTGAGAGTCTTCCATCAATAGATGGGATTGTGCCATTCTGACGAGCAGGTCAGATGTAAGGGCAGAGCCATTCTGGTCATGGCTAAAGGATTAAGTTCCTTCCATGTCAGATGTGAGTGTTGGCCATTCCAACGAGCAGGTCAGATGTAAGGGCAGAGCCATTCTGGTCATGGCTAAAGGATTAAGTTCCTTCCATGACAGATGTGAGTGCTGGCCATTCTGTTGAGTAGGACAGATGTAAGGGTAATTGCCACTCTCCGGGAGAGTGGAGGCGCATGGTCAGTTACCATGTAGCTCAGTCGAGGAGGACTGGGGGCCATTCTGATATGACTGGTGGGATGTGTTCCCCTCATGATCAAATATGAGTGCATGCCCTTCCATCATTGTGAGCAGGATGTGTTCCCGCCTAGATGGATGTAAGTGCTGAGCCTTGTCACAGATGATAGTAGGTGTGTCGTATCATGCTGGTGGTTGTAAGTGCTGAGCCTTTCCATAGATGGTAGTAGGTGTGTCCTACCATGCTGGCGATTGTAAGCGCTGTGCCTTTCCATAGATGATAGGAGGTGTGTCCTATCATGCTGGTGACTGTAAGTGCAGTGCCTTTTCACAGATGGTAGTAGGTGTGTCCTACCATGCTGGTGATTGTAAGTGCTGATCCTTTCCACAGATGGTAGTAGGTGTGTCCTACCATGCTGGTGGATGTAAGCGCTGTGCCTTTCCATAGATGATAGTAGGTGTGTCCTATCATGCTGGTGGTTGTAAGTGCTGAGCCATTTCACAGATGATAGTAGGTGTGTCCTATCATGCTGGTGAATGTGAGTGCTGGGCCTTTCTGATGTGATTGTAGTTTACTACATGATCAGATGTGAGTGCTAGGCGTGCCTTTCTGACAAGCAGGTCAGATGTAAGTGCTGGGTGAAGACCTACATGAGAGTAGGCCTACAACCAGCATGAAAAAGGGATGGCTCTGTAGAACTTCCTATGACGAGATAGTATACACATGATGATGACCAGTGGAGATCCAGATCGAGCTATGATCCAGATCCAGTCCAGTGATGTTGATCCAGATCGAGTGATGATCCAGATCCAGTCCAGTGATGTTGATCCAGATCGAGTGATGATCCAGATCCAGTCCAGTGATGTTGATCCAGATCGAGTGATGATCCAGATCCAGTCCAGTGATGTTGATCCAGATCGAGTGATGATCCAGATCCAGTCCAGTGATGTTGATCCAGATCGAGTGATGATCCAGATCCAGATGACTTGAAGACGAAGATGACTTGAAGATGAAGATGACTCAGATGATCCAGTTAAAGCAGAGAAGAAGACCAGTGCTGAAAAATTGTGTCGAAAGAATACCTTCCTAGTTAAGAGGGAGTGTTGATGTATATGTAACATCGGAATGTATTCTTCTATGTATTTTATATTATTGTAACCCGATGTTTATTCCAGGATGTTTCTATTATGTATTTGAGTCATGTGGTCATGCTCCGATGTTCCAATCGAGAGGATTATAATGTAAACAAGTCATATCAAGTCATTGGGTAAGTCCCCACTGTTTAGGGGCACTTGAGTTATTATACACTAATTAAGGTGTAGGCTCGAGTAGTAATATTAGGTTGAGTGCACTTCAAGTCAACGGAAGAATATAAATAGAGAGTGAGAGTCTCTCTATTTATCACTTGTGACTTAGCTCTCTTGCTCTCTCAAGTGTGGCGCACTTTTGGAGAAGGAAATTCTTGTGCTTGACAGAAGACAGAAGGCTGCTATTGTGAAGGGAGGTCATCTTACTGTTTTGGGTCACATCTTGTTGTGATACTATCTTAGAGGAAGTTGAGGGGTTTTCTCCATTTATGGTTTCCCCTCCTAAAAGCTTTGTGTCTCTTGTCTCTTGTGATGTGCTTATGTGATTGCTGTACTTGTTATTCTCTCAGTGAAAAGATCTTGTTATAATACTAGCTTAAATGTGGAAAAACTAACAAAAATTAGGGTTAGGGTTTGTAATATAGAATGAACACTTACCACTGATAAGCTGGCTGTACTGCTCCTGAGAGAGTATGCAAGCATCAAGAACTGAATCAGAGATGGACTGATATCTTCTGCTTCTGGTGAAACCCCAATAGCAAGAACCCCAGATTAAATAAGGGTGACATTTTCAGTGAAGGAGGTGTCCGATGGAGCTGCCGATTTGCAGGACTGATAGCCTTCCTGTGCCGGAGAGAATGCCTGGTACATGCAGAGTTTCGAAGGTCTCTAGGCAGGCTAGTGAATTGTTCCAGAGAGACAGTTGCTCACGCCCCCCTGATCTCGAAATAGCTGATAACTGCTCTGGATGAGCATAGTCGGATCTGATAATCACCGGGTACCGAAGTAAGGTGCCGATGATGAGAATGGTGCTTGAGTTTCAAAGTAAAACTAAGATTTGAAGACCTAGCAACTGATTAGGGATTTCTGGCTGAAAACCCTCCTTACGGCTGCACACATGTCCCTGCAACAATCTACACCGTATAATGGATAGCTATGAATGAATGTAAGAGAAAATGGTGAACCTGTATGGCTTACCCTGAATGAGACTAGGGCAACTATTTCACTGTCGAAACCCCTCTAGTTGAAGACGCTGTCTCCAACCCCAACTGCTGTGCTGCTATTCAAGAGCTCCCAAAATAATAATCATCAAAAGTGAAGTCTCCTTTCGCTTTATCCTCCTTTTGTAACTTTAAACTACAAAAAACCTAATCTTTGACCTAATTAGGTCACTTTATCTTCTAATTTGTAGTTGACTTGCATGCATGCGCCTAGAGACTTAAATGAGTGCATGCATCATAAAATAATGCTTGGATGGCATGCACGAAGGTGGCCTTTGGCCCCGGTGGCCCTTGGCCCCGGTGGCCCTTCTTGACCTAATGATGATGCCCTATATTTTCTATGGATGGCATCAGTCCTTAGATGATTGCCTAACTGATAGTAACCGCTTGAAACCATACGAATCACATAGATTAGTGGTTTTGGGCCTCAAGGCCTAATCAGAAGAGGACATTACATCGCAACAAAAGGAAGGACTCTCATCACAAAATACAATGGAAACCTAGAAGAGATCTATCTAATATCAGATGCCACACATGTGATGAGAAGGGACACTACTCCAAAGATTGTCCTAGAAACAAAGGCTCCTCCAACAAGAAGTACAATAAGAAAAGACACCATGCTCAGACTGCTGAAGATGATGAACCCACAAGGAAAAGAATCAGAGAAGAAAGAGTTGACTCCTCAAGTGATGAGGAATATGTACTTTAATCCAAAAGGATTCAACCCATGATAGAAAAGAACCTATTATCCATCTCAGTATTTGGATAAGAAGGGATGCATTTGTGAATGAAGAAGTGACACTCATATTCAAAACCAATATACAGTCCCGTATGATCTATGGTATAGAATACTTGCTTAGTATTTATGATCATGAGAAATATAGACACATGTCCTCAAAATCAGATGATGAAGTAGAGCACACTGTCAAAGACTCTAGTAATTTCTGCAAGGAGATAAGGATCAAGAGGGAGTCCACCCACTAAACAAACAAAGATAAGTGCTTAAATTGTTATTTCCTATATATCTAATTACTTGAATGATATTGTTTAGTTGTGTACATATTTATATTCACTTGATGTATTATGCCTGATTGATTATCTACATTTATGAACAATATACTACTAACTTTCATGTGATGGGTAAGTAGCCTATGGAGTTGTAAAACATTCCATTGCTACTTATCTAGAATGAAACCTCTTTGCATACATATTGGGAGTAGTGCAAACTCTTAATAATGTTATGGTAGAGATGGAGGGAATCTAGAAAGTTACCGTATGAATATGGGATATGGATGAATGTTGTAGCATTGGCTAAGATAGTTGCATGACCGTGTGACATATATATTTATACATAATAATTTGTTGTTATTAAAATGTGAAATGTTTCTAATCATGCAAATGTATTTGAATTGTAGGAAAGATCATGTACAATCACCTACAAGAAAATAAGGATGAGGCTTGTTCCAAAGAACAAGTGATGACGATTCTACCACAACACTAAAAAAAGATTCACTCCAACAAAATGAAGAGGAACATGAAGCTCCTAGGAACAAAGATAACATCACGAAAGAAAGAGATTCCAAAGAATCAAGATATAATAGAATCACAGAAAGTGATAGATCCACCTCAAGAGATGAAGACCATCTTGGGGATGAAAGAACATACAAGATGAAGAAAAGTATGAAGGGACTTCCAAATAAAGTAAGAGGCCTCAGACACACTCTAGTCCTGTGGCACTATTGAGTAACACCATTGATACAGATCCTTCTAAGCTATGAAGAAACAACCAAGAAGAAATGGAAGAAAACTATGATCAAAAGTACCAATTAATCATGAAGAATGATGTCCAAGATGTAGATCCGAAGCCTAAAGGGAAATCCGTAGTATCTTCCATGTGGATCTACAAGATCAAGCATGCAACATATGGAAGCATCAAGAAGTACAAATCAAGGTTTGTGGTTTCTCTCAAAAAGAGGGATTAGATTATGGCGAGATGTGCTCCGTTAACCAGACACACTTCTCCAGTGAAGTAGAAGTGCATATCAAGCTGAGAAACACATGTGCATAGAAGGATTTGTACGAGCTCAGAAGGAACCCATGGGATAACATACACGTTACACGAGGATCTTGAAGATCACCTAGAGTGATCAAGATCTAAACCTTTCCTACAAGGTTGAAGATGGAATCCTACAAAGGAGGACAACCTCATAGATGGGTGCAAGAGGAACTTTCAACAAAGTTTGAGATAGAGGATCTATGTATCTAGTGACCTTGAGGGATGACATAGATGGATACATAGAATATCAGTAGTAGAGGAGGTTACTTGTCACTCTAGTATGAAATATTCCGATACATAGAGTACAAAATGCATAGGGAGGATATTGTTTCTTTGCTTCAGAGGGAGTGACTATAGAAGATCTCAAAGTTGGAGAATATTGACATGGTACGACAAGATGTACAAATTCTTGATGAGATTAGGATTTACGAAGAGTAAAGCAGATTCCAACCTTTACTTCAAGGTTGAATATATAAGACCAATGATACTCCTATATGTAAACGACCTATTCCTAACAGGTGGGGATAAACTCATTGCAGATGCAAAGAGGAGGCTTGCCATTGAGTTCGAGATGAAAGACCTAGGGATGATGCATTACTTCTTAGGCATGGAGTTGTGGTAGAGTGCGGATGAGATTTTTCTTAGTCAAGGAAAGTATGCTATGGAGATCCTGAAGAGATTCCGAATGCTAGACTACAAGGAAATGGCCACACCTATGACATCAAACTTGAAGCTACTATGTGATGCTTCATCATAGTCAGTTAATGCCATGATGTATCATCAGATGATTGGTTCATTGATGTACCTGAAGATCACGAGCCTAGAAATATGCTTTGTTGTGAGCACCTCGAGCTAGTTTCTGACAGATATGAGACATGTCCACCTGATTGCTGCAAAGCATGTATTGAGGTAAAATTGAGTATGGGATCAAGTGTGACGTGAATCAAAATATTAACCTGCATGATTATGTTGATTCATATTGGGCAGGAAAAGCCACTGATATGAGCACTTTTGGATGTGATTTAGTTTGGGATTCGGTATGATCTCCTAGTTTAGCTTGAAGTAGCCCTACGTGGCACTAAGTACAACCGAAGCAGAGTATGTCACAACCTGTTCAGCTAGTTGTGAGGCATAATGGATTCAGAAGCCACTGTCTGATTTGTTTGATCTCGAGTTAGAGGCAACTTGTATCTTTTGTAACAACTAGAGTTGCATGAATTTCTTGAAGAACCCGACGTTCCATGACAAGTCGAACCATATTGATATCAAGTATCACTATAACTGGGATATGGTGCAGAGAGGAGATTTGTTTGATCTCAAGTTAGAGGCAAATTGTATCTTTTGTAACAACTAGAGTTGCATGAATTTCTTGAAGAACCCGACGTTCCATGACAAGTCGAACCATATTGATATCAAGTATCACTATATCTAGGATATGGTGCAGAGAGGAGCAATGAAGCTCCAGTATGTGGCGACAGATGAGCAGATAGCCTATGTATTGAGAAAGATGTTATCCATAGTGTAGTTGAAATACTTCATAGAGTGACTTGGTGTCATCCAAATCCCTAGAGAGAGGGAGTGACAGGTTCTCACATGGTTAAAGACACTGATAGTCCTTGGGATGTAATGTGTCCTAGCGTGCTCCTATGCTGGAGACGGGTCTCACATGGTGGTAGACGCAAGTAGTTCTTGGGACATACTATATCCTGGTGTGCTACCATGCTGGAGACGATGAGAACTCCACTGGTCACACGACACTTAGTGTGCGCTAAGGAGATTCTCACATAGTGGTAGATGTAGGTAGTACTTGGGATGTAATGCATCCTAGCATGCTCCTATGATGGTAGAATGTGGGATCACTGTTATACCAAAATCCTATCACCATCATGTGATAAGACCTTTGACATACCTACTTGCCCTGAATCCCAGCTTCTAGAGTGAAGACTAAATGTTTTTTTTTATTAGTCTATCATACAAATTCCCAGCACCGCTCATGCCCCTTTATCCAGTAGTGGTACCCCTGTTCGCACCGCTTTTCATCGGTTGTCCACAAGCGGTGCCACTGCTTATCACCCTTGGTCCATAGGCGGTTATTACCAGAACCGCTCTGTCATAGAAGGAGAAGCGTTGTACCCTGGGTAAAAAGGGAAAAATAGAAGCTTCTCGAGGCTTCTAGATGATAAGCCTCGAGATATCCCTTATCCTTACTATTATGGGTTGGTTGAGCTTGAGATCCCTCATCCTAGGATCTTAGAGGCCACCTCACCCACTCATTTCTCAACCATCTCTATCCATCTAGCCCTATAAATATGAGCTCACAGCCATGGTTGAAGAGAGAACATTGAAGGTATTGTTATGTTGTTGGATTGATCCTTGGCCCAAGATCATTTGGAGGGAGCATAGAGAGCTAGAGTCGGAGCTTTTGGGGATGAAGAGCTGGTTTCATGGAGATGCATGCCAACACTAAGGCTTGGTTGTAAACTTCTTCATATTTCTAATGCAAGTTGATTTCTGTCCCACATATGATGTTGTTGTTGTGATTTCGCATATATCTGTTGCTAGATTCCTTAGTCACTAGCATAGATTAGTAGATCATATTCTGGTTGCTTTGATTCGTTTCGTGTTGAGCTTTTTTGGAGGTACACAGGTGAACTGTCAAAGCCTTGTATTCTAGATATCTACATCGTCTAGGGAGAGTCTTCAACCTATGTCCTCTATTTGTTCTGGATCTGAACCATTCAAACCAGTGGAACACCTTGCTATCTGCAGGAGGTGAAATATTCCAGATAACAAATCTGGTGACCATACTGGGGAGTAGTTGTATTTAGTTGTTCTGATCGTCCTCAGTCTGCAACTCTTGTCCAAATCCAAGCTCCATTTTCTTCAACTATTTATAGTCAGATCTACTTTTTGATTTGTATTATTTAGGTTTGAAATTTCCAGATCCATTCAGATCTGAGTCATTTCGGTCTTTTATGCTCTGTTTCCATACTCAATTCAACAGTATTTGCCTTCATCTAGCCTTTTTCTGACTGGATCTATTGTTCTCTATTGTGTTTTGGATTTTTACAGGGTACCGCACATGTTATGTTGGCAAGGCGTGGTGCCACCGCCTGAGTCTAGTTATCCATACGCGGTGCCACCGCTTGAATCCAGTGAGCAAGGAGAAGTTCTGCCTCAAAACCGTTTGTCAGCAGCTTCATCTGTGCGGTGCCAGGTAGGCCCTGTTCCAGACCTTGTATTTTGATTTTTTGTGTTTTTAGCCAACTTTTTGATGAAAATGAAGTGTACTTTTGAAAAAAAATGCTCCCTCACGGCCTGAATTGTGTATTCTGCAATCGCTTTGAGTGTTATATTCCCTTTGCATTCAAAGAGAGTTTATGTTTCTTGCATTGGATTTTGCATTATTTTCTTTGCTTGAAGCCTCTTGCTCTTTTCTGTAGATATTATTCATTTGAATTGGAAATATACATTTCATTTTCATGTGTAGGCTTTGGTTTGTTTTGGACTTGGCATACATGAGTGATCCATGTTGTTTTGAGTCTTTCTTTTCTTGGGTGATTCTTGTTTCCTTTTGCATGCTGATTTTTTCAGTGCTTGGTAGGAAAGATTGGTTCTTCATTTCCTTGTTTGTTTCAAAGAGAAGTTTTAGTTTTCTCTCTCTTTTGCTTTATTCACAAGCTTGTTGAACGATTTTCTTCTTGTTTTGAGCATGATGGTTTGAAATTCTAGATCTTACTTTCATTGAGAAGAAATATTTGTTTTCAGCTTTGCATGCATTAGAGTTAGATTTGTTTGGAAATGTTAGTGAAATCATCTTTCCATTGAGTTTTTATGCGTCTTTTTCAAACATGAAAAGATAGGAAACATTTTAATTTATGTTATATGTTCTCTAGATATCTTTCTTATTTGCTTTGAATATTGCTTGGGGTGCATTGATATTTCACTTTTTGTTTGAAAAGATAGAATTGCATTTGCATTTGGGTGTGCATTTTTGGGAAGAAAAGTAAATCTCTCTCCCTCCTTTAGGTAGAATTTCATTGAAGAGGAAAACTTGCATTATCATATAGATTAGTGTGCATCTTCTTTAATTTCAAGTTTTCACTCCATGGTTCCACCTAAACGCACAAGATAAAATTAAAGGTAGTACTAGGTTAAAACTTTTAGCAATTTGAGTGATAAGTTAGAGACGTGTTCGGGCGTCGTTAAACGTAGGAGCTATTGTTACTTGTCAGCATTACATCCCGGTATTCGCGCGGTTCTTCCACGTACCGTTGGTATATCGAACGGACTTTCACGTACCCTTGAGGTATATAGAAAGGTACTTCACGTACTCGATTGTATATCAGAAGGCCCCTTGTGTACGGTTATGCATTAGAAAACACTACTATCGATTTGAGCTCCCTCGTACCTTGTGTATATCAGAAGACCCTTTTAGGAATCCTCAAACCATCTGAGTTATCCTTTTGGCCTGTCCTGTGAGGTTCCTGACTCTTATCCACTCCTTTCACATGTTTGCTTGTTGCTTTTAGTTTGAGTAGTACTTGCTTGTGCATGGTAGTTAGGGGGTTATTAGAGAGTTTAGAGATGGCATCCTCATCTAGGACTACCACTCAAGAGGTCCCTTTCCAAGGTGTACCTTTTGTATTCCCTCCAAGTGAAGGTTTTGGTCCTCTTTTTATTGCCACTCTAAATATTCCTGGATTAACTATAGGATTACGGGTCTAGATGTTTAATCTGGTAATTCCTGTTACACCTAATGTCTCAAATGTCACCTCTCCTCTGGGAGAGGATCGACCTCAACCTAATCCTGCTCCTTCTTCACCGGTTGTGGCTTCAGCTCTTTCTTCTTCTTCACTTGACCAAAGCTCTACAGTTAGTAGTCAGGTGGATAAGAAGAAGAAAAAAGGGAAGGGTAAAAAGAAGAAGGATAAGAAAGAGAAAAAGTAGCAACCATCTGCTCTTGATGGTGCCCATTCTAAGAGAACACCTGGAAAACCCAAGTTCCCTTGTAGGATTTGCAAGGGGGACCACCTTCTTAAGGAGTGTCTCAGTCTCTCCCGTGTACAAGAAGAGTGGTCTAAAAGATCAAAATCGTCTGTGTCATCAACCTCTAATCATCATGTTGATGATACTCCCTCAACCAGTGACCCATTGGTAAAAGGTCGTAAGGGTAAAGTCTTGTATCCTTGTTTGATATGCAAGGCTATGCATCGTACTTTTCTTTGTCCAAGCGTGGATGAAGCTTCGTGTTGGTTGGAAAATATTACTGATCATCAACAGGTGATTCCAACAAGTGATAGTAAGTTATCCCTCGATCCCCCACTGGTTGAACAAGTGGTCGATTTGGATTTATCTGTGGTTGATCCCACTCTTCCTTCAGAGAGCGAAGTTAAAGTGGTCGAGTCGGTGTCATTTCCACTCAATCCCACTCTTTCATCAGAGAGTATTAAGACCAAAGTAGTCTCTCTGACGAAATCTTCGTCTTGTTCTTCTTTCAGTAGAGAATGAACCAAAACCTGTCGAGGTTTTTATGCTTCGTTCTGATTATTCTCGACAAGAGGAAATTTTGTCTATTTTGATAGAACCCTCTCCAAGTACTGAGGTTATTTCCTTTGACTGGAGTAACCTAACAGAGTCTCGTCTTCATTTGAGTGTTCCTTTCTAGATAGTTGTGAATGTTACTGCTAGGCGGATACTTTGCACTATTGTTGACGAAGGGGCTTCTGTTAGTATTCTATCCTCAACTACTTGGAAAGCTTTAGGTTCTCCTCAGCTTGTGCCAGCCACCGAACAAATACTGGCTTTTAATCGAAGGCCTATTACACCTTTAGGGACCCTTCCTCATTTACCTATTACATTAGGAGGGAAAACTGTCTATATTGATGTTATGGTGGTCCAAGGTTTTTTAGATTTCAATCTGCTCCTTGGACATGATTATGTTTATGCCATGAAGGCTGTTGTGTCCACACTCTTTAGAGTTATGCATTTTCCCCATGATGGGAATATTGTGACCATTTATCAGATTTCCTTTGTTACACCTGACCATCGCATTACTCCTAGTAATCAAACTGCTCTGAATGTGCCGCATGTTCTTGTGGTTCCTTCCCCTTCTTCTAGTTAGATTCTTCCCATCATAAGTAAAATGGGGGGCATGGCTCTAGTATATGGACATCATAATGGAGCTAAGCCGCTAGATTTTATGAAATGGGGGCAATGTACCAACCTCTGGATATCATGTTCGGTAGGAGCAAGTTTGAGAGCATAGTTTACTTTTGGTTTCAAGCTCATTAAAAAATAAAACCATTCCTTAAGCATAGTTTATGCTTTTGGTTTCAAGCCTGCATAAAAATGAAACCATGTCGAGAGCATAGTTTACTTTTGGTTTCAAGCTCGTTAAAAAATAAAACCATTCCTTAAGCATAGTTTACGCTTTTGGTTTCAAGCTTGCATAAAAATGAAACCATGTCGAGAGCATAGTTTACTTTTGGTTTCAAGCTCGTTAAAAAATAAAACCACTCCTTAAGCACAGTTTACGCTTTTGGTTTCAAGCTTGCATAAAAATGAAACCATGTCTAGAGCATAGTTTACCTCGTGGTTTCAAGCTCGTTAAAAAATAAAACCACTCCTTAAGCATAGGTTACGCTTTTGGTTTCAAGCTTGCATAAAAATGAAATCATGTTTTGAGCAAAGTTCCCATTCTATGTCAAGCTCGTTAAAAAATGAAATAGCACCTAACCATCATGTCAGTTTTTCCTGAGTAAAGTTCCTATTCTATGTCAATCTTGTTAAAAAATGAAATGGATCTCCTCAAGCATAGTTTACCTTTTGGATTCAAGCTCACATAAAAATGAAATCATTCCTGAGCATAGTTCATTTTCTATTTCAAGCTCGTTAAAAAATGAAGTAGGTTTCCTTAAGCATAGTTTACGCTTTTGGTTTCAAGCTTGCATAAAAATGAAACCATGTCTAGAGCATAGTTTACTTGTGGTTTCAAGCTCGTTAAAAAATAAAACCACTCCTCTAGCATAGTTTACCTTTTGGTTTCAAGCTTGCATAAAAATGAAACCATGTTCCAAGCATAGTTACCTTCTGTTTCAAGCTTGCGTAAAAATGAAATAGATCCCCTTCCCTTGAGTCGAGTCTTCAATCTAGTGTTAGAACTTGAACCTTCTTTTCGCCTTCCCGATTCTCGTTCTTCCTACCCCCCTGGTGAACATTTTCACATTAGTAACCAGGTTTTTAGGTTGGGTATGGAAGAAGAATCGTCCAATGAAACGGAGCTTTTGGTGATGAAGAGATGGTTTCATGGAGATGCATATCAACACTAAGGATTGGTTGTAAACTTCTTCATATTTCTAATGCAAGCTGATTTTCTATCCCATATATATTATTGATGTTTGATTTCAGATATATATTGCTAGATTCCTTAGTCACTAGCATAGATTAATAGATCATATTCTGGTTGCTTTGATCTGTTTCGTGTTGAACTCTTTCGAAGGTACATAAGTGAACTATCAAAGCCTTGTATTCTAGATATCTATAGTGTCTAGGGAGAGTTATCAACCTTTGTGATCTATTTGTTTTGGATCTGAACCATTCAGACCAGTGGAACACCTTGCTATCCGCAGGAGGTGAAATATTCCCATCAACAATCACCATGAAGAGACGTAATGCACCTGGTGTGTTCCTAGGAGATTCTCGCATGGTGGAAGATGCAGGTAATCCTCGGGATGTAATGTGTCCTGGCATGCTCCCTTGCTGGTAGAACGCAGGTAGTCTGTTGGACACGAGGTATGCATTTGGGATGCTTTCTATGTGCAATGATGAGAAGATCTATATATGACAAGACGATTGTAGGAGATGCTAGTGATTGTAGCGATAATTTAATGTATGGTCCTGGGATGTACTTACGTGATGGATTGCTCATGGATATGATGAAGACCTAGATTTGAGCTAGGCCTACAACATGAAACAGGGATAGCTTTGTAGAAACTTTTGTTGAGAGTACAACTTCAGGAGTTGTTCTCCATGACCTTATGTTGTATTAAGGTCTGAGACTTGTGTTGTAATCAAGTCTGGAATCTATGTTGTAATTAGATTCATATATTCTCCATGACCTTATGTTTTATTAAGGTCTGAGACTTGTGTTGTATCAAGTAGAGAACTTATATTGTATTAAGTTCACATGACATTGTCATATTCGGGAGAGATGTTTGTACTAGGATCTTACAGTTAAGATCATGACATTATGTTAAGGTATGAGTCTTGTGAGTAATATCAAGACAATAGACTTGTGAGTAACATCAAGTCCTACAAATATTCTCATTTGATTAGGGTGGTGATGTTTTAAAGCTTGTGAGTAATATCAAGCTGAGACTTGTGAGTAATATCAAGTCAGCATACTTGTGAGTAATATCAAGTTCTACAAATATCCTCATGTTTTGAGGTGGTGTACTTTACTATGTAAAGTGGATATACTATGTGATTTATGGCTAGACATGGTCAATAGGTTCTACAAGTCTCCTTTAGGGATTAGCTACCCCTAGAGTGATTTACTTTAGCATGTAACTATATGACCCGTGGCAATACATATGATCATATGTTCTAAACAATTCTTATGAGTATGATATGATATAGAATTTATGAAAACACATATGGACCATGCAGAGATAATTAATATAAGCACAGAGATGGAGAGAGAATTAGAATTTCCCATGTTGCCACCAAGTGAAATCAAATTGATAAGACATCGATTGAGTATTATTTATGGTAAAAAAGTTCCGTTAATTAAGAAATCAACTCCTTAATTTATGCAAGTGGTTGTTCAATATGACACTGATGGAGAAGCACTAGTTCTGTTCAGTTACATTCAGTTCTGTTCAGTTACATTAAGTTATGTTTAGTTACATTCAATTATTTTCAGTTACATTCAGTTATGTTCATTTACATTCAATTATGTCCAGTTACATTCAGTTATTTTTAGTTACATTCAGTTCTATTCAGTTACATTTATTTTTTCTTAGTTACACTCATTTGCATGCAGTTACACTCAGTTGCATGCAATACCATTCAGTTGCATGTAGTACCATCCAGTTCAATTCAATACACCCAGTTAACAACTTAGTGAGAGTTATTTAATTAATGGAAGGCACATATCTTCTAGTGGGAGATAATTATGGACTGCCAACTTGGCACTAGGCCAATCGGGGGCGCATGGTTGAAGATATCAGTGTTCTAAGTGTTAACAAGTTAGTCATGCATGCAACCATTCTATTTTTGTTGTATAACCTAATTTGACTTGTTATTGAAGTGTTATGCACTTGATAAGTTAGATACGGTGTTCCATTTGATCTCCACTCTCTGGTGCTCTCGGTGAAAGAAATATGCTATTGTGTTGTAATCATTCTCTGCCACTTATCAATCATACTCTAAGATTGCTTGCTGGTTTTTTTATCCTCTGAATCAGTGGAGGGTTTTCCCAGGGTATATCCTGTGATCTATGGTTTGATTTATGTCTTTGGATTATTGATGAGATTTATATTGTTTGTAGGAATTCTGCAATCGGTGCGGACACCGCTTGTTCCTCTAACCTGTATGGTATGAGCATAGAACAAAACACCACAACAGTATATCCTTTCCCTAGATGGTTAATTTACTTAAATAAAATCACTCTCATACCTCAGATCTGAATGTTTTAGTCTTTATTCCATTGCTCTCATGCGATCTACGGTACCTACAAAGAAGCATAAAAAAATAAGACAACAAGATGAGATTAACATGATAAATTAACAATTTATGCTAGTGATAAAGGAATATAACAATAATGAATTGATATTAACACAAATCAAATATGGGAAAGGAGAACACTTTTGTATTAATCAAATAAGAAGGTAAAGCTACAACCAAAGCCTTAGTGTTGCCAACTTTGTCTTCCACAATGTTCTTACAACACTCCTCACTCACAAAAAGCTCTTCACTCACAAACTCACTTAGCCTTGCCTCTATACCGGACTTCAATCCAACAGCATAAGGATGCTCTTCTTGGTCTCTCCTCACACCCTCCATGAAGGATTATTTTATAGGCCAAGGAAGGTACACATGGGATGATATTCTTTAGGAAATGGATAGGGTATGATCTCTATGGGTGAGGATGTCGAGTTCCACCTCCCCCTAGTTGATAGGAACCACCTCCACAAGGGATTTCGTATGGAAGCTTCTTGAATCTTCCTTTTTTCCCATTTTCACTATGTCGACGCTTCTTGTACAGAGGGTAAAGGCATTGATGCTCCTTGTGAATAGGGTAAAGGCACTGGTGGCACTTGATGTTAGTAGAAAATAGGTGCCAACACTCTGTCATAAGGGAGAAAGTGTGCTAGCCTACTCAATAGTAAGAAAAAGTCACCAAAAGAATCCTTGACCAGGTGCTTTGAAGGGTCCTCAAGCATCAATGGATATTTTAGGTGCAACAAAATGCCCCCAAAAGTATGAAGCTAGAAGGATGTGATAGGTAAAATAATTTTCTAGAAATCGATCTGGTATCAGAGGCAAAGAGAGATGAGCTCACAATTGACATAAGACCAGTAACTAACTTTTCTGACTCAATCATGGTTGTGGACCAATGCACTGCAAATCCATGAATATGACTATGTCATGGATACTAAGAATACATTGTAGATCCATGATCAATGATATAGAAAGAAGAACATGGCTATGAAACATACAAAGTAGATCGATGTTATTCGAACTCAATACTAGACACAACCACCAAACATACAATGTGGATCCATGTCATGACTCCAAATAATACTCCATTGCAACTTGAGGATAGGAAATTATGTAGATGAATCCTAACTTCCTAGGGTCTTCATTCCAATCCCTAATCGATATGATTCTATCCATGTGAATAGATGTCCTGATGTCGAACATGGTAGAAACCACTTGATTACTAGTCATTGATGTATACTATTAACAAATGCGAGGGAAATCATAATTGATGTCAATGATCCCCAAGGTATCTCAACACATTCTCCAAAGTGTGAATAAATGTCTTGAAGTTGAACACTTGATGGAGTCTTTCGATTATAGGTCATTGATGAAAACCCACTCTCGAAATCCTCTCAAAAGCGAGGAAACCTGCCATTGAGGCATGCAGGCTTCAAGGTACTTGACTTGGTTTATAAATCTAATTCTTGGATGATGTGCTGAAGTCGATAGGAATAGATTTGTCGAAGGAAGGCCAAGATGTTTCCCCCATCATCGACACGAAACATGGAACAAAAGTTGATTTTGAAGTGACGAAACAACCATGAAAATGACTCAGACATGACCGACTTTATAGGAAGGTGAAGTTACTGACGAGTTGGATTGCAAAAGAGACATCCTTTGAACAACTTATGGCATGAAAAATGATTTGGAGGGGTGAGCTGAAGCAGTTTGGATACAAGGTGATAGTGTTGTCCTTCTTCCTAGAGAGGGTCCCATTGATGAGACCCCAGGTTCCATTGAGTAGATTGGATGTGGAGGATCCATGGATGAGAAGGTGGGTGGATGCCATGGTGGTGGAGGAGGCCCCAGAGTCACCTATGGGCGATCCATTTTTCGTTGGTTGAGGATCCAACTTTTGATGATAGAGGACTATGCCTACGTGGGGATTGAATTCTGAGAGGATCCTGAACTTCCACTTCTAGAGGGGGATGAGTAGGATGACCGAGGTAAGAAATAAACCATTATACATGTTTTTAGTGTTTTTGATTTTATATTTGACTTTTATGTTGTAATGCTGAGATGTGCAAAAAATGTTTTGTGTAGACGTAGGGCCTTCCCATCTAGCTGGAGCCTCGTCCATAGAGAGGCGAGGATCGGTCTGAGAGATGGTGATCCACCGTACAGAGGCAGATGAGAAGCTTGACGAGATGGAGGAGAACTTGCAACGTTTGACAATAGGGATTCCAGACATCCCCATTGATGATCTACCTAGGTGCTACCAGCACCAGACTGCAAGGGTTTTATGCTACTTTGGGAGGCTACTCCGTAGAGTGGCTCGGGCCGTGATGTGCTACCATGAGCACAATCATGAGGATTAGCCCATATAGGCTCCGACATTTTTGTAATGTATTTATATTGAAAGCTTTGAAGCTTCAATTTTTTCCCTATGTATTTTGAAACTATGATGGTCACAAAAACTTTGGGTGATTTGAAAGCCAGATGGTTCAGTCCTTTTTGTATCTCAGCTTTACCTTTTATATATATATGAAAAAACTTTTATTTCCATATGTGTATGCAAATGTGATGTGTGAATGTATGCCTACTATGAATTCAAATGAATGGTTTTTATGTTAAAATGAGCTTAACTATGAGCAATATACCAATCTAAGACAAAGTTTGCTAGGGAATCTGCCACAACATTTAAATGCCTTAGAACGCGTTGTTAAGAAACCTGCTCACAAGACCTTTCTAAAATCCCAACTCTTTAGAATGTATGAAGGAGTAGGCGGTTCCAGATGGTGTAGACTCAGTTTAACTAATGCACAACCAAATCCGAGTCTAAGTAAACCCTAATTTCTCTTACATCATTAGCGAGGACTTCCGTCAACAATCCAATCACCACATGATACTCTACGATATTGTTGGTGGAGGGACCCAAAAAAGTACCTCCTAAAATCACCATATCACCTGTAGGAGAGTACAACACCCAAGCTGTTGATGCAAGATTCAAGATGTAACGGTTAGCACCATCCATGAAATCGATAAGGTGGTCATCTATCCATTAAACATAGGACTTACCTAAGTAGGGTTTTGAAAAAAAAATCTTATATCCACACAAAAACCACACTTTAAAAGAAGCAGACATCACTCTATAAACAATATTTACAAAGAACCTATGCTAGATGACCTAGGCATATTATCTTTTGAGGTAGAGCCTGTTGTGGGGCTCTCCCAAGGGTATCCCGTCATAATCTATTAACTCATATGCACCTTTCTCTAAAACATGACTGATAATATAAGGCCAATGCCACATATATTCTAGTTTCCTAGCCCCTAACTTATCGTGTTTCTGGTCATAGGTCAAGACCAGGTCTCCTTCGTTAAAAGAGAAGGGTTGAACATATCTGTCGTATTGAGCTTTCATTCATCGTTTGTGTGCCTTGTTTGCTGTGGAAACATCACAACGAGTTTCTTCAAGCTTGTTTAAGTACAAGAAGCATTCTTCTTCTAGGGTGGTATTGGGAAAAAGTTATACAATGAGCTTCATAGAAGGAATCTCACACTTTATTGGAAGAGTGGCCTCTAGTCCATACACCAATTGGAATGGTGTGAAACCAGTGGAAGTTTTGACGGTTGTTCTATAGGCCCAAAGTGCAGAAAAAAGTTGCAAATGACAATTAGAGTTAGCCTTCCCTACCATCCGTTGAAGCATAGTTTTTAAGAATTTATTTATTGCTTCAACCTGGCCATTGGCATGTGGATAGTAAGGTGTAGAGTTATCATGAGAAAACCCTAATTTTGCACTTAATTCCGCCAGCATCTTGTTTTGGAAATGTGACCCGTGATCGGTCACAATGGCCCTAGGAATCCCGAATCTAGCAATAATATGGTTAAAAATAAAAAAGATCAGTTGTCTTTCCATCTTCCGCATATGTGGGCATAGCCTCAACCCATTTAATGAATTAATCCACGACCACAATAATGTATCCATGCCCCCCGGCTGAGGTAGGTCTACAACGCATGAAGTCTATGCCCCATTTTGCAAAAGGGCCAACTGTTATGATAGGAAGTAGTGGAGATGGATGGGTGCGCTTTTTGGCTGTGGATAGTTGACAAGGTGGGAATTTTTTGACAGTTTCAATACAATCCTTGAATATCGAGGGCTAAAAATACCCAGCATGCAAAATATTCTATGCAGTAGCTAACCTAGAGAGGTGACGACCACTGGCTCCAGAGTGGCAATCATTTAAAAATATCTCAGCTTTTTCATGAGTGAGACATCATCGTAATATGGAGTCAATGCCACAATGGTATAAATTTTCATTGATAATGAGATAATACTTGGCTTGGTGGCCAATGCGACGACGCTCATCGTGAGTTGCATCAGGCTGATATTGCTGTGTCTAGAGATAGAGAATGAGATCTCCATACCAGGGGTCAGACATACTAATGAGGAACAAAGATTCATCACGTGATGAATCAATGGGCTCGGTTCCCTCAGTAATACAAGGAAGATCACACATAAGCTCAACGAAGACAAAGGACTTCTTAGAACTAGTTTTAGAGAATTCCAACTCAAACTCCTGGAGAATGACAATACAAGGTCAGTATTCCCCCCCAAGTACTTGACGAATCAAGATATAATACACGGGGTTAGAACCCGCATAAATGGTGGTTGTACGAAGAAAAATGTAATGAAAAAACTTCTGGACTGCGATGACCGTGCCCAGATCAAGTTTCTCCACATGTGAATAGTGGGTTTCCTAGTCTAATAGACTCTTACTTACGTAATATATCACATGTTCTTGATCATTTTCATCGGTCTGGACTAAGACCATACCAATGGTTGAAAAAGATGCAGCCACATATAGGAAATAATCCTTTGTATAATCTGGTGGTTGTAGCATCGATGCATCCGTAAGAGCGTGTTTGAGGTTATTGAACGCGTGCTACGCCAAGTCATCTCAAACAAAGGGAGTATCCTTTTTCAACAATCACATGAAACCATGTGTCTTTTCAACATAATTGCAAATGAAACAATGTAAGAATTTTGCATTCCCTTGCAAACATTGGAGCTCGGTAACATTGGTGGGGGTGGGTAAAGCCGGGATAGCTTCAATTTTCAGAGGGTCTATATGGATGCCATCCTTGGACACAATAAAACCAAGCAGTTAGGCGGTCTCAACAAAGAAAACACATTTATGTGGGTTCAATCGGATGTTAAAATGGTGACATCTGAGAAAAATTTCTCTCAGATGATCAACATGGTGATCTCGCTGCTTTGAATGAGCAGGAAGGTCACCAAGATAAGGTTCCACAATGTGTTTAATGTCATGGAAAGCATTTGACATGGTGCATTGAAATGTAGTGCCAACATTTTTCAAGCCAAAAGGTATTTTTCTATAGGCAAAGGTCCCCCCATGGGAAAATGAAAGTTGCCTTGTGTTGCTCTAATGGGAGAATCTCAATTTGATTATAGCCAGAGAAGCCATCCATAAATGAAAAGATGACACTCTCGGCATAGTTGTCGATAATTTGATTGATGTACGGGGTGGGGAAGTTGTCATTAGGACAAACCCGATTCAAATCCCAAAAATCAATGCAAACCCTAATAGTACCCTACTTTTTATTGGCAGGGACTATGTTGGACACCCATTCAGTCAAGGGAACGGGGTAAATGAAACCAGCCCTAAGAATTTTTTCAACTTCTTCGTTGATGGCTACTGCTTTCCTCAGATGTACCTAAGGTAATTTTTGTCGAACTGACTTGGCACCAGGGTAGTTTTTAATCTTGTGAACTACAATAGAGGGATCTATCCCTGGCATCTCTTCATAGGTCCAAGCAAAAATGTCTCTGACTTCCCTAAATAAGGTCGTGTAAGACTGTATCTCTAAAGGTGAAGAGTTCTGGCCTATCTGGATGTTCTCTGATATACCGGGTTTCACTAATATGCCAATTGGAATGGTTTTGGTAATGCTACATAAATTACCCTCAGTTTCGACATCATAAGTGAGGATCGAAGACCGAGGATCAGTGACTATATAAAAATAATTAGTTGATGAAAATTGTTCTTCTACAACATGGCAAGGGGGAAGGAAAGAATATCGATGGTGATGATCTCTCCAGGGCATACCATCTAGGGACATAACTTCCATGATAGATTCATCAGAGGGGAGTGTATGCAAGAGATAATCTAGAAATGAGGGGGCTTCTAGCCAATATGGTAGGTGATAAGGATACGAAGCCAACAACAAATGATCATTGATGGTGGGTTCACTGGTGGTTTGAATAGCGTGGTACATTTATTCAAAAGGACTCATTGATGTTGATTCAACAATGGAATTTCCTTTATCTATGATAGAAGTAGAAATCATGTTCACGGATGCGAACTGCGACACATGAGGAGGATTAGATAACAGAAAGATTCCCATGAGTGAAGAATCTTTAATGAGGCCTACTCCAATGTTCTAATATTGCGGGGTTGTGAAAAGTGGAACGTTGTTCGTAGTATTTGAGGTGGCATTCGGTTAACAGAAATCTAACTGATCAACAGTAACAATCTTTCCTTGGAATGGGAACTGAACTATCCGAAATACAGATGAAGCAACAACTTGCATAGCATAAAACCAGTTGAGACCTAGGAGAAGATTGTAATCGAAAGGAGTGTGAACAACTTAAACATGAATGGAAACTGATTCCCCCCTAGTTCAACCTAGAGAGAAGGCAGTAATCCATAGGGTTGAAATCTGTGACCATCAAAATCCTTTAGTGTCATGGGTGAACGATTAATTTCAGGAGAACCAATGGCTCTCCAACAAGAAATAGACATGACCGAGGTGGAGGCTCCCTTGTCCAATACGGTACGACAGATGGTCTTTCCAATGGATTTTACGGACAACTGGAAAGCCAATAAATGGGAGAGCCTAGTTTTAACATCATCCAACTTGAAAGTGATAATGTTGCTATTTTCAGGATCTAAAGCTACAAGGGTTGTTAGCGAATTCTTTCGCTATGTAGGACATGTTTGGAGTACCTCAAGAGCCGACATAGTGCAAGGTGCTTGGGCCAGATATTCTAGTATATTATAGTACTAGGAAGAACGTGTGTTAGGATTAAGAATGGACTTTCGAAGTGTACTCTTAGGTGGGCGAAGAATTGTATCAGGAATAGGTTTTTCAATCCAAATACTATTACTTGGAGGAGGTGTGGAAACTGAAGGTTTGTGATATGGAACAACATCAGTTTTCTTTTCTAGAGGAGGGTCATAACTTTGGGATCTTGTGTTAAGGTGAACTATTTCACTTGACATCATTTTGACTTCATCGATGGAAGATGAAGTAGGCCCATGCAAGGATTGATGATCAATCAATTGCTGTTGGGTAGGGAAAAGGTCTGTAAGAACTGTTGGGGTGGGATATTTTTTCAAAAACTTGATAAATTCCTCTCGACGAGGACACTTTGTAGTGAAGTGACCACCTCCACAAATCAGGAAGGAAAACTTTTCCTTTCTTTTATTGTTAGAATCAACATCCGGGTTTTGTGTTTTACCTTCCTGTTAGTTATCGGATTTCTTAGATTTGTTTCTACCTTTCTTCTTTCCTCCCAAAGATTCAGTAGATTGAATCAAATTTACTTCGGTGGAAACAATAGGAGGGGATGGAGTTTTGGGTGGTGGGATAGGTTGACTAGCTAGTGTGGCAGGTTGATTTTGCTTTTTCATAGATTTTTCCATCGATTGTGTTTGAACTGAACCAAGAACACCATCGGCGGGTGGTTCCATTGCAAGTCTTGAAGGGTCCGATGTAGGGTGAGGAGCATGAGGAATTAAGTCATACAAAGTGCTTGAATGGGAATAAACCAAGTGTAGGTACTAAGCATGGCTAATGGTATGCTCCATAGTAACAACAACTCCCATGGTGAAATCTCTAGCAATGGGGGGAAGTAAGGATTTCGTAAACCAATTAGCAAGTAACTAATGAGGAATGGGAGCCTTAATCAACCTATGTCTTTTTCTCCATTCATGTATATGATTGGAGATATGGGTGGAAGTAGTCTAGCGAAGCGAGGTTAACAGGTCTATACTGTCTTGTACCGAATTGGTAACTAAAAATGGGTTAAAAATTCCATTGCTAAGGTATTAAAGTCCCAAAAGAAATGCTGGGGTAGATCGATGTAACATTTCATAGTTATTCCAGTGAGGTTTCTCTGAAACAAACATAGAAATATTGAACCATCCATCAAAGGATTTGATGAGCACCATAGATGAAAGGTCATCACATGGTTTTTGGGATCCTCACTAGGTTTACCGTCGAATTTAGGTATGTCTAAGGGTAACTTAACCAGGATTTTTGACCATGAGGGATCATGGTGTATTGGATCATTGATTAATATGGAGAATTATGGCAGATCTAACATAGCCAGAAATGGTAATTGCTAATTAGGTTGAGGATATTGGTAATACTGGTATGGAATTTTTAGACCAGTAAGAACATAAGAAGATTAATAAATGACCATAGATGATGTCCCCATGATCAGTTGGTTAAGTGGTTGATTTCCAAAAGTTCCACTAGAATTCCCACTAGGCAGCAGGCCACTCAAGGGAGGTGGAGCTCCAGGGGGTGGGTCTCTAGGTGGAGGTGGTGGTGGTGGTCCTCCAGGTGGTGGTCCTCTAGGAGGTGGTCCTCCAAGTGATGGTCCTATAGGTGGTGGTAATCTAGTTGGTGGTCCTCTAGATGGTCCACCAGGTACTCTAGGTCCTCCAGGTCCTCCAGGAGGAAGGCCCCCGGGCGGACCTCCAAAACCTCCTGCAGTATTTACAAGAGGTCCTCCATAGGATTGAACATTAGAACAATTAGGTTGACCCCAAGGGACATAAGCATTCCTGGGGTAAGGCATTCCGGGGTAAAAAACCCCCAATGGTGCTGGTTGATAAGCTTGATGAATTGTAGGTGGTTGATTTCCAAGATAAGTATATCCCCAAGAAATCAGACTAATGGCGAGTTTGACCCCTAAAGGTACTCCCTGGCTGGAAGAGGGTGCAACTGTCTTGGTATTTTGATGAGGAGTATTTAGTACTGGTGGCCCCATTGGTAAGTTATACCCCATACTAGAAATGGTTCCTCCAATAGGTAAAGCAACTTGAGATGGGGAATTCCCCCCAGGTGTAGAAACTATCGGGGAAGTGGAAACTGATGGAGAGTTTTGACTAGGCAGGGTGGGGGTAGAGGGTTGACCTGGATCTTGAGGAACCATGTTTTGGGCCGGTGACCATGAGACATGAGCTACTTGAGGTGACGAAAGGGCATGATATCCGGGTGGGGTTGTTATTGAAAGGTGGGGAAGAGGAGAAAAACTTCGCCTTCTTAAATTTTCTCCCATATTGTGTAAATGCTCAATAGATTTCTAAAAGAATATTGCATTTGACGGAGTGTCTCTAATAACTTGCCTCAGAGGAGTAAGTACAGAGGGCTCTAGTTCAGTTGTAGTACTTCCATATTCAGAAATGGCTTGTCCTAGGGAAGTTCTCCGAAAAGGAGCATTTGGACCGAATTCTGTCCCTACATTGTCATCTGATGGGTGATTAAACACGTAATCTGATGAACCAGGTTGACCTTCTGTTGGAAAATGAAAGGTTGTATTAGCCATAGGATGTTGTTGGACCAAGGGATTATCATAAGTAGAGAATTCTTCCCTAGTTCTAGTAACTCAAGCATCTTCTACATGAGAATCAATAGAAGCTGGTTGGTCCATGGTTTTACCTTCATTCCCTTCCACAACAGGAGGAGAGTCAGGTGGTAAACCCTAGAAACTACGAGAATGTTTCACAAATTGATCAACCAGGGTGCTGGCCGAGGCTTCCTACTCTAGACTTTTGGATAAAGAATAAAACACACACATACAAACCTATGCAAGCTAAGGACAGAAGCAAATTTAAATGATAGTATGGGCTGATGATAGTCGGTTCCTCACTAGGATTGTCAAGTTGTCACAACTCACGATATACCACAGGGTCCAACAATGAAATGCGACAAGGAGGATTGGGACCATACCCTTTCCTAAACACTCGACTACCCGGACGACACGTGCATAGTAGCTCCCTGAGTGTTGTTCTCAGTGTATTTTACCAACAGGATGACCAAAAGGATTTTCTCAGTTGGTTAAGGTATCCTAGAGGGGTCTTTCGATATACTTGAGGTACATGGGGGCTCAAATCCATATTACTGATGTCTAATGCACAACCTATGAAAGGGGCCTTCCAATATACAGTCGAGTACGTGAATTACCTTTCTTTATAACTCAAGGGTACGTGAAAGCCCATTCCATATACCGATGGTACATGGAAGATCCACACAGTCCCCAGGATGTAGTGCAGGCATAAAATGACAACTCCTATGTTTTAAAACGCTGGAACACGTCTCTATCCTATCACTCAAATTACTAAATTTTTTTAACCTAAGCTACCGTTTATTTTATCTTGATGGTTAGTGAATGTTTGTGAAGTGTATATCAAGATGAAAATTTAAAATCTATATGTCATGCAAGTCTTTTTCTTCAATGAAAGCTAACTAGAGTAGGGGAGAAATATTTTTCTTTCAAAAACAAGATGCCATGATTCTTTCAATAAATCAAACTTCAAGATCAATGATAACTTTTCAAACACACAATATTTTCACCATTCAGCCTATCTATTCTCTGAATGAATAAAGGAAGGAGAGCCTCTAATGTTTATCAAAACTAAATTTTCCCAATCAAACTCATAAATATCTACTTGCCTAAGCAACAATGCAAACTAGGAATAAACTTTTCCTAAGCAATCATAAAGAAATACTTTCCTAAGTACTCATGCAAACAAGATAAGCTAGCTAACTTCTTTTTGTATTTTTTAATATGATTTTGAAAAATAAAGAACATAAAGCAGCTGAGATGAACTGATTTCAAAGAGGTTAGAGATCTTCTTTCTTCACAACAAAATTTGCAGAGAATGGACTAAGCAATTCATGCATCCAAAACTGTAAATAAAACACAATTCCTTTTTACTAGAAATACCTTAATGATGAAAAACCTTAAATCTAAACTCAAGAGGTGAGATCAGGCTACCAAACTCTCAGATCCAACAAGCAAACAACCAGAAAATTACACAACAAACTTCAGAGAAGCAAAAAAAGTGAAAATTTGTGCTCTAAGGCAGTGATGAACCTACCTCGACGCACTGTGTATAGTCGCACCAGAGTTCCAGCAGGTGGACGACGCAATGTGTTCATAGAGTAGAGGCACCGATGACGCTCTATGTCATATGGATGAAGGCGCCAATGACGCTCTATTTCATATGGATGAAGGTGCCAATGATGCTTATTGCCAGGGTGCAGTAGGTGCCAGAGAGGGACGACACTCTATCAAATCTTCCTAGGTGCGTCGATGGATTCACAAAATAAAAAAGGTCAATCACCTTCCAAGAAACCAAAAGGATTGAGCTAGACTTATACAGAAGTAAATAAAACTTCAAACAGAGGCAAATTGATGAAAAAGTAAGGTGGATCACTCACCTTAATAATCCAAGTGAGTTACGAAAGAGAATGATGAGAATGTTACCAAAGGTTATAGATATATATGGATTTGCTCCAGATTTGACTGGATCTGCCCCAGATATGACTGGATCAAGCTTTCCCTAGTATGGTCACCAATTTTGTTTGTAGGAATTCTGCAACCAGCGCTGGCACCAATTGTTCCTCTACCTTGTATGGTACAAGCATAAAACAAAACACCACATCACTATATCCTTTCCCTATATGGTTAATTTAATTAAATAAAACCAGTCTCATACCTCAGATTTGAATGTTTTAGTCTTTATTCCACTGCTCTTCATGCTATCTACGGTACCTGTAAATAAGCATTAGAAAACAAGACAACAAGATGAGAGTAACATGATAAATTCACAATCTATGCTAGTGATCAATGAATCTAACAATAATTAATTGATATTAAAACAAATCAAATATGGGAAAGGGGAACAATTTTGTATTAATCAAATAAGAAGGTAAAGCTACAACCAAATCCTTGATGTTGCCAGATTTGTCTTCCACAATGGTCTTACAACACTCCTCACTCACACAAATCTCTTTACACACAAACTCACTCAACCTTGCCTCTACACTAGACTTCAGTCCAACAACATAATGGTGCTCATCTTGGCCTCTCGTCAATCCCTCCATGAAGGATTATTTTATAGCCTAAGGAAGGTCCACATGGGATGATATTATTTAAGAAATGGATAGGGTATGATCCCTATGGGTGAGGAGGTCGAGTTCCACCTCCCCTAAGCTGATAGGAACCACCTCCATGAGGAATTTCGTATGGAAGCTTCTCGAATATTCCTTTTTTCCCATTTTAACTCCATCGACGCTTCTTGTACATAGGGTAAGGGCATCGATGCTCCTTGTGAATAGGGTAAAGGCATTGGCGGCGCCGACACTCTGTCATAAGGGAGAACGTGCACCAACCTACTCAATAGTGGGAAAAAGTCACCAAAAGAATCCCTGACCAGGTGCTTTTAAGGGTTCTCAGGCATCAATGGATATTTTAGGTGGTACCAATATGCACTATTATTGTGGATTAAAGTTTTAAAGTTCAATTATCTTCATATTTTGCTCGATCACTAACAACTTCTTATGATGGATAGGTTCCAAAGATGTCACTAATCAATGATAAAAAATATGAAGAATACAACAACAACGATGACGATGATCCAACGATGATGATGTGACCAGACTGTGGCAAGAGAATACCTTCCTAGTTAAGAGGGAGTGTTGTTGTAATTGTAACTTCAGAAGATATTCTGTTGTATATTATTATTGTATATTGTTGTACCCTCGTCGGAGAAGTTTTATCTTTGTTTGGGATTTCATTATTACATATGGTCATTGAGGTAAAACATCCATTGTAAGTCGAGGCAATAGTCCCCAGAATAAATAAAGGAAAATGTATTATGAAGTCTTCCTATGTAGGTCGTCCCTAATTAGGTAACCTGGCCGACCTAGTTAGTTAAGTAAGTCACACAATTGAATAATATAAATAGGGAGGTGCCCTGATTCATTTGACACACACTCACTTACTCTCAAGTTCACATAAGGAGACAGAGAGGACAAGGAGAAAGAGAGAGAGCTGCAAAAGACTTCTTGTTCTTGGGGTTTTCCATCTTGTGATATTGTATTAGTGACAAAACTATTCTAGGAAGTTTGCAGGGTTTTATCCTTTATCGTTTCCACGAGGAATATCTTTGTGTCTTATGTATCTTGGATATCTTTATGTGCTTGTCATTCTTTTAGATAAAGATCCTAACCTATTTGAATTAAAGTAGAAAATCTAACAAAGAGTGTATGTTGGACATAGTTCCTAAGGTTGGGTGGAAAATATTTCTTACACAACCAATTGCTTGGATATACATTGTTTAAAGATAAGTATTCTCTTGTATTTAAATATGCAATGTTTTAATTGATGCATGTGATGATTCTGCTTGTATATGAAATCTAAGTGTTATTAAAATTGTTGTGCCATTAGATCTTTAGAGCAATGAGTGAAATCAGATTCTTAGTTATTATACAGTGAAAATGGAATGAAAATACACACTGAACAAATCAAATCTCACAGGAAACATATAAGTATTTCTTAGATAATTACAATATCAACTTCATTACATCCCAACAATATACAATGGTAATACACAAAGGAGAATTCGAATATACCAAATCTATCTGATTGCATGGATAACTGAGAGTGTGTAAATCACCGTCGGAGTTCAACTGGCTAACTCCAAATGTCTAATCTAGTCTATAAATCGGTTACAATCAGTATAACCAACATAATTGTAGGTGGTAGGTGAGAAAAGGTGCCTTCCCATATGCATCCATGCATAACTGGTGCTAGCTGACATGGAGGATATATAACTGAATGTAATTGAAGCATAACTAAGCTTAACTAGATACCAAATCCCAACAACTGAAGGAGGTTGGTGCCGACACTGCCAATGGCTCCTAATGTAGGGATTGGTCTACGAGGATCCTAAATTGATGCATGCAAGTGCATTCAGTTACAGCTAGCCTCTATCGGTGTTCCCCACACTCTAGTGATTGGTACATGTGGCCCCATTAGGCCAAGTGGACCCAATAATAATAAAATGACTCCTAAGTTAGGAAAATATAATATAATAGACAATTTGGTCAAGGGAGGATTATAAATCCTAACACCCCCCATGAATCCTTACTTGGACAACTATGGGACTTGGAAACAAGGCCATAAGTCACCCATATACAATCTAAAAGATAAAAATTGCTGCTTAATAAATTGAGGAAATAGGGGAAAACCTCATGGGAACCCCCCCCTCAAAATAAGTAGGAACATGAACAATGAATCAAGCCTTAACACCTAAAAGAGACTTGAGAAAGGAAAATATCTTTTTAGTGAAAGAATTGGTGAAAATGTTTGCAATCTGATCCTCTGTAGGACAGTAATGCAGTGTGATAGTTTTGTCATGCACTAGTTCCCGAATATAGTGCATGTGAACCTCAATGTTCTTTGTTCTTTGCTTCGGAATTGGATCACTGGAAATTTTGATGGTGATCTGGTTGTCACAGTAAATGTCCACTGAAGGTGAAGTGCGAACCTCAAATTCTGTCAAGATGCCATGTAGCAAAACTACCTGAATAGCTACATTCATAGCTCCAGGATACTCTGCCTCTGCTGAAGAGAGTGCAAATGCTGATTGCTTCTTTCCGGACCAACAAATTGGCCTAGATCCAATCATAAACACAAATCCTGAAGTGGATTTCCTATCATTCCCATCTCCTACCCAGTCTGAATATGTGAAGTCTATGAGATCAAGCTGTGCACCAGCTGCATAATGAATCCCATAATCTCTAGTACCCTGCACATAGTGCAAGATCCTCTTTGCTTCCTTCCAATGTAGCTCATGTGGCTCCTGCATGTACCTAGCAACAAGACTCACAACATAGGATATGTTTGGTCTCGAATGTGTGAGATATAGAAGGCTCCCAATGAGTTGTCCATAGAGAGTGATGTCTACCAAAGGTGTAGAGCCACCTTCCTCTAGCCTGATGCCAGATAGGAAAGGACAAGGGGCTGCCTTGTAGTATTCCATGTGGAATATCCTGTGCATGTCTGATGAATATCTGGACTGTGAGATCATGATTCCTGAAGTATTTTGACTTACTTCGAGACCAATGAACTATCTTAACAGTCATAGATCAATCATAGTGAATGCTTTGTTCAGGGCTGCCTTGATGCTTCTCAATCGAGTAGCATAGCTGCTAGTAATGATCAAGTCATCCACATAAAGAATAATCAATAACAAGAATTCCTCTTTATTCTGCATGTAAACATTGCAATCTGATTTGCATCTTTCAAATTTCTATGAGATGAGGAAGGCATCCATCTTGGAGTACCATGCCCTTGGGGCTTGTTTGAGTCCATACTGTGATTTCCTCAGTTTGCAAACTAAGGAAGGATCATAGATAAACCCCTCAGGTTGTTTCATGTATATATCTTCCTTCAAATCACCATGGAGGAAGGCACTTTTCACATCCATGTGATGTAACTCCCATCTCTTAGAAGCTGCAACTGCCAAGACAAGCCTGATGGAATCCATTCTAGCTACTAGAGCGAATGTCTCATTGTAGTCCAAACCTAAACCTGAGAATATCCTTTGGCCACCAATCGAGCCTTGTACTTGGTTGTGGTCCCATTAGAGGCTATCTTTGTCTTGTAGACCCATTTGCACTTAAAAATCTTCCTTCCTAGAGGTAAGGATACAAGTTCCCAAGTTTTATTGTTATGTAGTGAATCAAATTCCTCATCCATAGCTGCCTGCCATCTAGGATCATGGAAAGCTTCCTTGAATGTTTGAGGATATGACCCCAAAATAATGAAGCACATCTCAGGGAGAAGTGGATCTGTGTGGGACAGTGCAACATTCTCTTTCTAATACTGGGATCTTGTTCTTCTCTTGTCATTTGGATTTCCACCACCATTTCTAGCTGCTTCTATGAGTTGTTGAGCCCATTTAGGTCGCTGAAATGAGGTAGATGCTGGATATAGATCTAGATCTCTTTGAGGTGTAAGCTCAATATCTGAATCATGCTGGAATTCCTCTTCTTTTGAATCTAAATCTAAAATGTTAGACAATAAATATGTATCTACAATAGAAGGTAAAGGGGTTTTTATACCTTCATTTTCTTTGTATAGAAGTGGTTGTTGTACTAGATACAAGTATGGCATGAAATTAGAGAAAGCGTATGCCTTGGAGGCATTAATCTGCAATTCCTTTCGCTATAGTCTTCCCAGTTGAGATTTATGTGATCTCTATTGAGTTAGGGCCAAATAACACTTACTTTGGTGAGCCAGTGTGAGTCATCTGGTATACAAACAATAGATTAGCTGCAAGAGAGGGCACATAGAGGACCATTTTGAACTCACCATGTTGGATTTTAATGGAGCCTCTTCTTGCTGCTAGAATTTGGGAGTCATCACCCATATGAATAGTAGGACCTCCTCTGAGGCTGAGAGTGGATAAGGAATCCTTGGAGGAAGCCATATGGTTGTATGCTCTAGAATCAATCAAATAGGATATCGACCAAGAGAGGCCAACTTTCAAGGCATGGCACCTTTCATGATCATCTGTTGATTGTCCATTATCAGACTTATTGGTTCTTTATGGAATAGCTACGTTGTTATGCTTAAGGAGAGTTGAAAGCTGGTCGATCTGCTTCTTCATACACTGGTCTTCTGGATGAAAACCCCTCATACAATAGGGGCACATCTTCTTTTCAAACTTTTTCTTCTTCTTGGAGCCCGAATATCTTTCGAAAGTCTTCTGATTCTCTTTAGGCTTCAAATCAAATGATTTAGGCTCCTTCCCCTTAGGTATCCATTTATCTTGCAATTTGGTAGAGTCTATCACTAGGAGAGCTTGGTTTTTGGAAGTCTGGATGACTCCCATCTAGACCAACTTCTCTTGTTCCTGTATTAAGGACTCGACAAACGAATCAATTAAGGGCATCTTCCAATTGGGAATGGAAGCTCTTCCAAAATGGAATATTGAGACAAACACAGAATAATTAGTACCTAGTTTTCTGAGTATGGAAAGCACATGACACTCATCCTTTCTTTCTATTCCGCACTGTCTGCATTGAAGTGCAAGAGACTTGATTTTTGTAAAGAATTTCTGTATGGTATCGAAACTGATGGGATGTAAGGCTATCAACTCATTCTCTAGAAAGTGTCCTTGAAGTTGATTTCACTTTCCAAACAAGACTTCAAGTTTCTCCAAATATTCTTTGGGAGTCCTCAAACCTTTAAGGTGAAATAGGAGATCTCTGGAGATGTGAGTACATAGATAACCAAAATCTTCATCTGAGCGGTTCATAAACTTGTTTTTGTCAGCTGGATGATGGGGCTCAACCTCCCTTCCAAGTATTATCCTGAAGTATCCCTTTTTGCGCAAGGAAACTTACATATCTTCCCTCCAACCAATATAATTGAAGGGTATCAGTATCCGAGGTGTTGAATGTTGAGAATCCATAATTCTCTTGCTGATCAAACAATATTTTCAAACAGGCTACGTAGAACCTATAGAAATTTCAATGCAAAACAAAAACCAATCACACTATGTTAGAATCAAGCCTTCCCTCTCGACATGTACATTTTCTTAGGGTCCATCGCACCCATAGAGACTTCTTTGGACGAATCCAGATTTAGAAATGCAAATATTGTAGGACTTATGTGGAAACCTAGTTACTTCTGGTTTACAATGGAGAGCAGGAATACTTGAAGCTTTCCTGAGATGGCTCTGATACCATATTAGAATTTTTGTGCCATTAGATCTTCAGAGCAATGAGTGCAATCAGATTCTTAGTTATTATGCAGTGAAAAAGGAATGAAAATCCACACTGAAAAAATCAAGTCTCACAGGAAACAGATAAGTATTGCTCAGATAATTACAGTATCAACTTCATTACATCCCAACAGTATACAATGGTAATACATAAAGGAGAATTCAAATCATGAGAGATGAATTCAAATCTACCAACTCTATCTGACTGCATGGCTAACTGAGAGTGTTTAAATCACTATCAGAGTTCAACTGGACAACTCCATATGTCCAATCTAGTCTATCAACAATTTACAATCAGTCTAACCAACTCACAACTTAGGATAAAATAATTAATCATTATTGATTAATTATTCACCCACTAGCTTAATTAGGTGGCACCTTAAAGTCAATGCATGCCATCTATATC
>LPNX011117422.1:765457-807511 GCA_001517045.1 Pseudotsuga menziesii
GTATTACACATGAGATAAACAAATTCAAGATACCCATGCCTCTATTTGAAATACCGAAATACCCTCCTCACAAAAAAGATGTCTCAACTTATTTGGGTTTTAAAGATACCAGTGTCTCCTTGGACCTCAAAGCTCCCCCTCCTTCAGAAAACATACTACATATTCCTCTAATGTGATGGTATTTAGTGATGAAGACCCCTTGCAATCTGGCCTTATTAACCTACAAGATGATGTACCCAAAACAACCTTGGGAAACCTTCTTTATGGGATATACCACCTAACTCACCCTTTTTATATTACCTGGAGTTACGACACCTTCATCCCCATAATTGTTTATATGATATTGGTGCCTACAACTTACTGATACCAATAGCTTTCATGGATAATCTAGGTTTGGACATTACGAGGCCTTACAAATATTTTCCTTTGATTCCAAGAGAGTCTAGTGCTAGAGGTTGATCAAATATATGGTGGTGGGGATGGTGCAAATTCCTAAAAAATATGTGATGATGGATGTGGTCATATCTAATGTTCCTCCTTCATATGGATTGTTATTATCTAGACACTAGGGAACCTCTTTCAAGGGAAGTATATAAATTGATCTTTAATGTGCTACTATCCCAGTCTTTGTGTGTGTGGGGGGGACTTGTAGGTTATACAACGAACCCAAAATGACTTATGCCATTAATGATCCAAAATATCACACCAATTTCCATGCTTATACTTTGATGAATTAGGAACATTCCACATCAACCACCAACCCCCCTCTCATATCCAAATAGAAATGTTGGTTGCAACAGAAGAAACACTCTTCAATCCTAAAGGTATGTGGAGTTTGTACTTTGATGGAGCATGTAATAAAGGTGGAAATGGGGCCATTATTATGCTAAAATCCCCATCAGGAAAAGAGTCCCCTCATGCTTTCAAGCTCAAGTTTTAATTTACCAACAATGTGACATAATATGAGGCACTAATCTTGGGCTTAGAAAAAACAAGGAAAATAGGGATTAAGCCGTCGAAGATTTTTGGAGATTTTGATTAAGTGGTAAATCAAGTGAGGCAAATTTCCAATCAAAACACCCCAGTATGAGGTAATACAAGCATGCAGCGTGGGATATTTTTTGATAATTTCTTTGAGGTCATCAATATGTCTACACTACCTAGGGAACTAAATCATAAGGAATACAACTTGGCCAAATCAACTGTAGATTTTGTTCCCTCAGAACTGAATCACCCGTCTTATGCTATTAAGTTAATGTATAGAGCTTCCATCCCTAATCATATTAAACAATGTAAGGAATTTAAAGATGATGTCCATATTAAGAATTTCTTGAATCTTGTGGAGGAATATGCAGGCATGCATATAGATAGATTTAGAGGAAGAAGGAGATAAAGTAGAAGAATATCCTAGTGAGAAGACAAAATAGAAGAGAGGATCACTAGAAATGGTTGGGGGACAAAGGGTAATACAACTTAAGACCAGTTATCATCCCAAAAGATTGGTCCCATTGGAAAGACTATTGGGCTCACATGAAATCCTAACCAAGCCAACCATTAAGCCATATTATGATAAAGTTTGAGAATGCAATCTGGGTGATGATAATGAGCCCAAGGTCATTAAATTGTCTAATAATTTATCCCTTGAATAGAGAATACAGTATATATATTTATTTAGACATTTCAAATATGTTTAGACAAGAGAGTTGAAGATCACTTACAACTAATGAAGAAGGTATTTGAGAGATGCAGGAAATTTTGTATATCTTTGAATCCAAATAAATATTTTAAATATTTATTCGGAATGGAGGAGGGTAAACTTTTGGGCCATAAAGTAAATATTGACACTACTAGACTAGAGTCCATTAATACTATCCCTCTTCCCAGATATAAGAATGGTTTGCAATATTTTTTTGGTAAAATCAATTTTCACAGAGGATTCATTCTAAATTTTACTGAGGTAACAAAAGACATGACTCAAATGTTGAAAAAGGATGCAGAAGTTAGATGGGAGGATGAGGCCAAATTAAATTTTTTTGCAATAGATAAAGGTTTGGGAGAAGCCCCAGTATTGACTAGATTAGACTACATAAAGGAATTCTTAACCTTCCCAGTTACCTTTGAGCATATGATAGTTACGATCCTGTTGCTGAAGAATGATGATGGATTCAAACAACCTATTGTGTTCTTTAAAAAATCCATGATATATGGGGAACTGAATTATAACATTACGGAAAATAGTCAAATCCCTCAAATCCTTCCAAGAATGTGTGTTATAGTCACAAATTATTGCTTTTATCCCACATATTTAAGTCAAAGAGATTCTGTGTCAGCCTGAGGTAGATGCAAGGTGGGATAAGCAGATCACCGAGATTCGTGAATTTGATTTGGCAATAAAGTCAACTAAGTTGGTAAAAGGAAAATACCAATCCAAGATAATGACAGAGAAAATTCTACAGGTAATTGGGGTGAATATGGTGTGTTAAAATTAAGAAGAAGTTTGGAACATGGAATTAAGTGGTTATGTGTTCATACCATTTACTATCAGTCCAAATGGTATGATGACACTGTGAATTTATTAGTAATCAGTAGATGTCCCACAAGATTATCCAAGTCTCAAAGAATATATATGAATATCAAGGAAATCTAATAGCGCAATGTAGGAAAATACTTGCATTAGAGAAATCCCAAAGGCATTTTTCTCAAATGTTTGTTGGAAAATGAAGTTGAAACAATGGTCAAAGAGATGAATCAAGGAATTTGTGAAGCGAATTTTTCTACTAGAACAATAGCTCATAAAATTCTCAGGTTTGTATATTATTGACCTACCCTATTCTCTAATGTGCATAAATTTGTGAGAGCATGTGTCCCCTTGTTTACCCCTTTCTGAGAAACAAACTTACTTCTAGCCGCACCTTTGAAACCTATGGAAGTGAAAGAACCTTTCCAACAATGGGGCATATAGTTCATCGGATAGATCCATCCTCCATCTAACAATCAACACATGTGTATCTTGATTTCAACTGACTGCTTTACCAAACATGCAAAAGCAATACCTACTAGATAAGACAATGACCTCATAGTGATCAAGTTCCTTGAAGAAAAAATCCTGTCTAGGTTTGGTTTCCCCAATAATATTGTGACTAACAATGCCAAAGACTTCAGCTCCATTATGATGATTTATTTCTGCCAAAAATAAAGAAAAATCCTCATGAGTCATTCCTCTAAATATTGCTCCCAAGGAATTGTTCAAGATGTTGAGTCTTCTAATAAAAACCTCATGAAGACCATAAAGATGAATCTTTCTTAAAAAAAAGTCATGGGATTCTCAACTAAGATATGCTTTATGGGATAATAGAGTATCCACAAAGAGGGCCACATGGAAAGCTTCTTTTCAACTAGTCTATGGGTTAGGAGTGGTCTTTCCCATAAACTTGGAACTACTAGCCATGAATATGTTGCAAGATTTGATGGCATATCCTAAGAAGGTTAAGAGACAGGTGAACCAACTAGTAGAATTACATGAACAAAGAAGCATGGTGTATCTAGATTGCAAATGATATCAAGAAAATATGAAGCTTTTCTTTCATAAGAGGGAAAAATGTAGAGAATTTTTCAAAGGGGTTCTAGTTATAATTTGGAATAAGATACATGAATACCTAAAAAACATGGAAAGTTTGATAGTATTTGGTTTGGCCCTTTTATAATTGAGAAAAGAATAGGTTTATCTCCCAACACTTTCTATATTGCAAATATGGAAGATAAATTTCTTGAATACCTTGTCAATGGTAGGTATTTGAAACTATTCTTCATAGATTAATGAGAAACACATATATCATGTATCATAGTTTACCTTTCTGTATGTTTCATTTCCCCCAAAGCATTGTGGTGGAGATTCCATCTACTCTGTTTAGCAAATAAACGCAAGTCCACAATCAACATTTTGTCTCCAAGAGGTTTCTTTAGTAAGCCCTTGAAGTTTTTTCCTAAATTTTACATTGACTCCATGGCCCAATAGATAAGGAATTGGTATGCTTATATCAGATATCTCACTTATTCTTGACACCTCATGAGGATGATTCATCCCACATAAGGATCCTGATGTTGTTATCCTTAAATTCCCTCCCAACTTGGTAAGCCAAAGGGGTCATTAAAGAAAATTGGTACAATAAGGAAAAGATTCCATGCATTCTTGGAAACTAAAGACCCATCAACCTTAAAGTAAAGGAAATTGGCAGTCTTAGTGTGAACATGCACGATTGATGAAGGATGGTTCCTAACACTTGATCCTAGCCGTTCACACATATGGATAAGAACATAGGTTAAGATCGGAGGAATGAGCGTGAATGGAACAAATATATCACGTATGGGGTGGGCCCTTAATCTCAATAATTCACGCTTGATAACTTGCTCAATATATAAAATGGGGGACACATGAATGAATATCTTAGATATACCTTTAATCACCCTATCATTAGGACCATTTTTGATTGAATATATGCATGAGGCATATAGAAGGGGGCTTGATCACGAATGCCTAATATTTAATGAGCACTTTAATCACCTCATCATCAAGAGCATTCACATGTGCATATCATCTCATAGAATAAATGAAGGGGCTCGAGCACCAATTATGGAGATTGATGCCACATATATCTTAGGAAAATGATCCCGACCATTTGTGCTTTGAGATTTGCTCCACCACCAAGTGGGATACCTTGAGATTCACCATATAATCTAGGATTCATCATGAAAGGGGAGATATCATCAAAGACATGAGACCACTGAAATTTACACCACAAGTTGTGTAAGAGATTCCCTTGTACCACTGCTTCAAAAAATATGATGACACCATTTAAATCACCATGAATTCAATATTAATGCCCCCCAAAGAGAGAAATAAAATGGTTTTCCTATACAAAATATCCAAATAACCTCTTCAAAACATTTTTGCAAGTGCATTACTCAATTGGTGCTTATACTTTATCCCGAGAAGACAACTATTATCTTCTCAAAATTTTGGGATTCAATTTATAGATCATTATTGTCCTCTATAAAATTAATCTGCCTTTTCACCGATTAAATGGGTAAGTGAATCAATTAACCCTGCCAATATGATTTTTCTGATATTCTTGTCAATTCCATGGTTCCCTAAGATTGCAAAATATTCCACTGTCAATTGTACTTTCTCCCTATATAAAATTTTGAAAACCTCCTTGAACTCACCACCCTAGAATTCAAAATGACCAATAAGAAAGCAATCTATGGTACTTCTTCTCCTCAATCCATTTCTAACCGTTTCGACACCTCTAATGTCACATCATACAAGGTTTCCACATTTTGTTGATGAATGCACCGAGATGGCTACTATTGACACGAACCAAACCACCCCTATACAACTTATAACTCTCGCACTCAACAAATTCCTATCCGATAGACCCCCAACAAAACTCTAGTCTTTAAGACTGGGCCAAAACCTGGTTCTAGACACCTTCCTTTTCTTGAATTCATGCAATTGTGTTCATAGAATTTTAATCCTTCAACTACTATTGTCATTGCTAGAGATGTCTAGAACATTCTGTTCTATATAATAGGGCCATACATTACAAGTATGATCAATACCACCCCTGGTAATTGTTATCTCATGAAATGGCACTTCTATGTCCGAGTATTGACACTCAATGTGTTGGTACACAAAAGGACACCATGGATTGAAGTAACCAAAAACCTATAGATATGCATGTTCCTTGATACATCTTGATCCTGCTAGTTTTTCCCATGTTTAATAAAGAGCTTAAGGTGTATTTGCGACTATTGCCATTGCAACCTGCGATCCATTTGCGTGTAGCCATATATACAACCTGCAATTACATGATCACACTTTTCATTCATGGGTTTCCTTTATAAAAGTCACTGTGCACTCACAAATTTCTAGTATCAATACTTGGGATTACCCTAAGCCAAAAGTTTAAAAATAAAATCATGTTTAGTTAAGGAAAGTTCGGCTCGTAATCATAACGTTCCCAACTTCCCTAACCATCTCAACCTTCGTGACTCCTCCTATTCATCAAGTATAAATAGAGGGGGAGGGTTGAGGTTAAGATAGATAAAAAGTAGAATAAGGTTATGCTGGAGGAATACCCTTGGAGATTTGGAGCAGCATAAATCAGTTCCTTGGCTAGCAGAGGAGGACTTGTATCAGATATAGGTTGTATATTTCATCACTACTTATCAATAAAGAGAGATTTTCTTCCCAAATTGGTCCACCAATGTTCTTATGTGTTGTGATTCATGAATTATATTGTTATCTTATTGCAATTATAATATTTCATTAATCTCTTATATAACATCTAAGATTTTGTAGGAAGGCATCTATCTCTTTTGTAGGTGTGAAGATCCCTTGAAGCTGTTGGAGCATTTTGATTGAAGGAGAAAAGATAGGACCAATCTTCATAAATAAGGTACACTAGTTTTCTACCCTATTTCTCTCTCAAATTTCTAGATAGCTATATGTTTGCAAGTTTGATATTGATATGTTGGTGACCCCAGACCCTTAGGTCATAAGGTTGATTTTCCTTGAACAATAGAACTGGTGACTCCATTGGGGAGTCTAACCTGTTTTGGGTCTGTTCCATAGGTTTTCCTTTCCAATTTTCTCTATTTGATGCTGTAAGTGTTTGCCTTGTTTTTTACCTTCAGTTTTCAATCTTTAAGGTTTGGAATCCCTTAGTCATTTCTTTTTCTTTTGAAAAAAACATAGGATTGTAACTGCGGGCTATCAATACATATAGTCGCGAGCACCCGGTTGTATTCACAGGTTCTCAATATATACACTCGCAAATCATTCGTGGGTTGTCTTGGTGATAGCCGCGATTTCCTGTAGGTATAGGTCAAATTTATAGGGTTTTTCTTGTCTTTTTCTTTCTAACTTCTCAGGTGTTTTTAAGGGTTCTTCTTTAGCATTGTGTTGTTGCTGTGGGTGTATGCATTTCACTTTTTGCTTGTTTATTAAGTGTTTTTTAGTAAGTTAGGTCTGAATCCTCTTTTTGTGAATGTGTTGGGTCTTTCCTTCTTGGCTATTTGGTTTGAATGCTTGTGTATTTATAGGTTACTGGTGTCTATCAGTCCTTTTAGGAAATTGATATACCTTGGATTGCTGTTGTAGTGGTCTAGGTTGTTGATGTATTTGTAACTTCAGAAGATATTTTGATGTATATTATCACTAAATGTTGTTGTAACCCCATTGAGGATGTGTGTTACCCCTTTATGGGATGTCTAAATTGTGTCTAGACCTTGAGGTACAACCTTCATTGTAAGTTGGGGCAATAGTCCCCAGTGTAACATCATGTAATATGTAATTGTGGTCTCTCTAGGAGAAGTGGGCCCCATGTGAGATGACATGTAGTCTTGAGTATTATATTTGGTCAGCGACTTGAAAGGGTATAAATAGGGAGGCACTCTCCCTCATTTATACACACCACACACACTCTCTAAGGTGCATGAGAGAGAGAGACAGTCATATGAGGAGATAAAGATAGCTGCTGAACGTTTCTTAACACTACTTTTGATCATCTTACTATTCTGAAGAAGTTTGCGGGGTTTTCTCCTTTATGGTTTCCCCGATGAAAATATTTGTGTCTTGTGTATATTTAATATCTTATGCATTTTGATGTTCTTGTTATTCTTTCAAATAAATATCATATATAATCTAATCATATCTTAAGAAAATCTAACATGGTATCAGAGCCTCTCTGAAAGAAGGCACTGTGCAGCTGCGGGAACTAGGGCTTCCTAGTTGAAGGTATTCTCTCCACAGATAATCAAGCAAGGAGGGATAGGCTAACTTGCCTCACTAGGGAGCATCTGTTGGTGGTAGAAGTTTATAAATCATAGAAGTTTCACTCTACAGCCGAAATACAACTACAATGAAAGCTAACATAAATCAGGGTTTCATGCCTGAAAACCCTAGAAGACTGAATTTAGTCATTCTAGAGCTTTTGCTATAATGCTAGATTGGAGAAGGATCAGAAGCCAAAACTTTTACAGATCGAAGATAAATTCTTGTTGTACCTTTGTAAATGTTTCAGCCTCATATTCGCTATACTTCAAGAGATATGGTTCCTCCAAATCAGGGTTCCAGCCTCCTCCAGAATACAATCATAATCATGTGACCTAGGGATATTTGCTATATCTTGGTCTAGGAAGGTACAAAGAAAATTTGGTAAAATGTTGCAGATAGGGAACAAACTTTAGTTTATATGGTACTCTTTTCAAATCCAGAATGTGAAACAGTGACACATGGCAGTCCGTAGAAGTTCGTTATGCTGAACAGTCCCCAAAACAGTCACCTTGGGAAAATCAAAACAAGTCCCACTTGGAGAACCCAATTATTTTCTAACCTGTGGGTTTGGAAAGAAGAAATATCAGGATATTTCAGTGATAAGTTTCAGACTATAAGGATTTTAAACTTCACATATACAACACAATCAATTTAAGACATTTATGTAGAAGAAATTGGAAAACTAGGGCTTACTTTTCTGGGAGCTTGACACCACTGTTTTCAGAAAAGAAGTACATTGGACAACTCGCCTTCAATATGCCAATATTTCTGTCCAATCAGAAGTTTGAAATTCCAAGTTTGAAAAATTAGGGTTTCTCTGACAAACCCTAGATTAGCCAGCTCCAGAACCAGGTCGGACACCTCAAATCGGTAAGATCTAAAATTTTTCTATTTACATTTGAGGTTCTCATTTCAAAATGACTAATCACACCCAACTTGATGACAAGCGTGGTGAAGCTGACAACTTCCGAGTATGGAAGTATAGGACCTCCGTGATCCTTGAAGAAAATGACTTGCATCAGTATTTTAGTAAGGAATTTCTAATAGCCAGAGGGAGATGAGGCTAAGAGCCAAGAGATTAATTGCAGATTCTATTAAATATAATCTAATCCCTCATGTGTCATCCTTTAAGACACCAAAAGGAAGTGTTTGATGCTACGATGAAGCAATCAAATAATAATAAGAGATTTTTATAACCACCTTGAATGGCATCCCAAGATCATGAGATTCATTCATTCGAGGAATGTGTGCCAGAAGGAAGTTGATTACCTTCAACAGACTCTGGGAAGAGTGCACACAAGAAGAAGCTCAACTCATAATAAGAAGAAGATAATATGGGAGAAATTGGAGATCAAGATCTCATGATTCAAAGAAGATCCCTCAACCGATGAGGAATATGAAAGACTCAACTCTTGAAGAACCTCTTATCCATCTTAGCATTTGGATAAGAAATGATGTAGTTGTGAATGGAGAAGATGATGAAACTGAAGGCTCAGGAATGAGTCTACCCACTAAACAAATAAAGATAAGTATTCAATTGTCATTTCATGATATTGTTTGGTTGTGAATTTGTTTATATTCACTTGATGTGTTATGCATGTTTGATTATTTTCATTTATACTACTAAATTGCACATGATGGGTAAGAAGTCAATGATGTTGTACAAAATTCCATTGCTACTTATTTAGATTGAAACCTATTTGATGGAATATTAGGAGTAGTACACACTCTTAATAACATTGGGGTGGAAGGAATCTAGAAGTTATTGTATGTGTACGGGATATGAATGAATGTTATAGCATTGGAAAAAATAGTTGCATGGCTGTGTGACATATATTTATCACTATTAATATGTTTTGGAAATTATGAGATATTTATAATCATGCAATTGAACTTGACTTGTATATCATTCCGGAGAACAAGTAATGACAGTTCAGAAGAGGAACCCGAAGCTTCTCGGGTCAGAGACACAGTGGCAAAATAAATAGCTTCAGAAGAATATAAAGAGAATGATAGATCTACCTCAAGAAATGAAGACCACATTGGGAATGAGAAATCATCCAAGATGAATAATAGTATGATGATACTTCCAAAGAAAGAAAGAGGCCTCAGACACACTCTAGTTATGTGACACTGTTGAGTGACATCATTGATGCAGAGCCTTCCAGCTATGAAGAAGTAGCCAATAAGAAAGGGAAGGAGACTATGTTCAAAGAGTACCAGTTCAAGAAGAATGATGTCTAGGATGTGGTGTTAAGACCTGAAGGGAAGTTCGTAGTGTCTTCCATATGGATCTACAATATCCAGCATGCAGTAGATGGAAACATCGTGGGATAAAAGGGAAGATTTGTAGCATTAGGCTTCTCACAGAAAGAAGGAACAGACTACAAAGAGACATTTACACCAGTGACAAGGTACACTTCAATAGATCCATATGTGCAGGTATGAGATGGGAGATACACCAACTGACATCAAGACAACATTATTGAATGGTGTAGTCAAGTAGGAAGTGTACGTAGAGCAACCACTGGGTGTTGAGACACATGACAGGAAGACTCACGTGTGCAAATTAAAGAAGGCCTTTTACGAGCTTAGAAGGCACCCATGGGATAGAACATACAACTACATAAGGAGCTTGAACATCACCTAGAGTGATTAATATCTTAACCTTTACTACAAGGTTGAAGATGAAAGCCTATAGAGGATGGCAATCTCAAAGATGGGTGCAAGAAGAACTTTTCAATAAAGTTCAAGATAGAGGATCTTGGTATCCAGTGACCCTAGATGGATACATAGAATATTAGTAGCAGAGGAAGCTACTTGTCAGAATGTTTCAACACATAGAGTACGAAAGGAATAGGGAGAATGATACTCTGCTTCAAAGGGAGTGATTGCAGAAGATCCTCAGGTTCAACATGGTACGACATGATGGATAGCTTACTGATGGCTCTAGGGTTTACTAATATTAAATGAAATTCCAACCTTTACTTCAAGGTTGAAGGAGGAAGACCAATGATGATCTTGTTATATGTCAATGACCTGTTCCTGACAGGAAAAGAGAAACTCATTAAATATGCAAGAAGGAGACTTGCTACAAAGTTCAATATGAAAGACCTAGGGATAATGCACTAATTATTAGGCACGGAGGTGTGGCAGATTGCGAATGAGATTTTCCTTGGTTAAGGAAAGTATGCAGTGGATATTCTAAAGAAATTTAGAATACTAGATCGCAAGGTGATAACCACACCTATGGAATCCAACTTGAAGCTTTTGTGTGATGCTTCAATAGAGACGGTTGATGCCACGATGTATCGTCAAATGATTTGTTCATTGAGGTGACCAATGAATACAAGACTAGACATATACTTTGCTGTGAACAACTTGAGCCAATTCCTGATGGATCTGAGACATGCTCACCTGGTTGCAAAGCATGCAGTGAGGTACTTGAAGGGTATAGTTGAGTATGGGATCAAGTATGATATGAATCAGAAGACTAACTTGCATGGTTATGTTGATTCAGATTGGTAGTGCCACTGAGAATAAGAGCACCTTGGGTTTCTTCTTCAGTTTGAGATCCAACATGGCCTATTGGTTTGGGAGGATGAAGTCCTCCATGGCGTTGAGTACAACAAAGGAAAAATATGTTGCCACTTGCTTGGATACTTGTGAGGTAGTATGTTTCTTTTGAAAGATACTATTTGATTTGATTGATCCTACTTGGATTTTTGTATGATGTAGAGAGGAGCAGTGAAGCTCCAGTATGTGATCTATATCGAGATCTCTTGAAAGAGGGAGTGATGAGTTCTAGCATAGCTAGTGAGACAGTTTGTCTAAGCATAAAATCCTGGCGAAGCTAGTAGGTTTCTCAGACGTAATTAGTCTTGTAGGTTTTCCTCGAATGTAATCAGTCCTAGCGAAACTCGTAGGTTATCCTTGGACATAATCCGTCCTGATGTGATTCTATGCTAGAAATAGCCAGGGTAAAGTTTGAATACTTCAGAGAGAATCTTGGTGTACTTCATATCGAGGTTCCTTCCAAGGGGAAGTGATGAGTCCGGAAGATGCCACATGGGATTTTTTGACATGGTGGTAGGTTGGTCTTCCCATGGTTGTTGATCTAATTGCCAGGATTTTCTGCCACAGTGGTAGGTTGGTCCTCCCATGGTTGTTGATGTAATTGCCGAGCTTTTTCGACATGGTGGTAGGTTGGTCCTCCCATGGTCGTTGATGAAATTGCTGGAGCTTTTTCGACATGGTGGTAGGTTGGTCCTCCCATGGCCATTGATGTAATTGTTGAAGCTTTTTTGACATGGTGGTAGGTTGGTCCTCCCATGGTCGTTGATGTAATTGCCGAGCTTTTTCGACATGGTGGTAGGTTGGTCCTCCCATGGTCGTTGATATAATTGTTGAGCCTTTCTTGGATGGTGGTAGGTTTTTCCTCCCATGTCGGTGGATGTAAGTGTTGTGTTATGTGTATCTGGGCTATGCTCCATGTGAGGATGACATGATCTGAAGATAACGAAGTAACAATAGGGTACACAGGTGTTGCAAGGCATGTAATTAGTCCTGCGATGCTCCTTTAGGTTTTGCAGTGGCATATAATCAGTCCTGGGAGATCCTGCAGGTTTTTCAAGATGAATATAATAAGTCCTGGGATGTACCTACTTGATGGATTGCTTGCAGAGATGATGAAGAATTGGCATAGGGCTAGGCCTACATCCAACATGAAAAAGGGATGGCACTGTAGAAACTTCTGATGACAGATAGTATGGGACGATGATAAAATTATAAGAAGATGATGGTGTTACACATAAATCTTGTCATCATCATGTGATGAGGTCCCAAACATCAGCAATTTCCCTGAAATCCCAAATTGTGAAGTGAATTACTGGCCCTGACTTTAGTTTGATAGATAAAAGTCCAGCATTGCCTTTACCCTTAAGGAAAGGGGCATGAACTTCTTCAGTAATGCCTACCATCTCTTGACAGTAGGAGGTTCCATCGCTTATTTCCCTTGTTCAAGGTGTGGTTATACCCTATCACCGCTTTGTCATAGTGGAAGAAAATCAGTGCCCGAGGTAAAAAGTGAAAAAGAGAAGATTCCACGAAGATTCTTGAAGGAAGACTTCATGGCACTCTCATCCCTACTCCTAAGGACCACTTGGACTCGAGATCCATCCTTTTTGGATCTACCTTCCACCTCACCCACCATTTACTCAACCATCCCTATCCTCCCAAGGCCTATAAAACGAGGCTCATACCCCATGGTTGAGGGAGGGAAAAGTTATGCCATTGCATTGAGGTTTTGGACAAATCAGTAGGGTGAGCATGGAAGGAGCAAGTTGGAGCTTTTGGGGACAAGGCATTGGAACGTGAAGGAGCATCACAATACTAAGGCAAAGGTTGTAATATTTATTCACTACTACACAAGGCTCACTTTTCCCACGAAAGTTTGCCACAAAAAAGTTAAAAACGTTGTTTTCATAGAAAAATAGTTTAAATTTTGGGAAAAAATTGACAATGGCCCTGACGTTCATTGCTATAGTGACGTTCTTGAACGTTCATCGCACTTTCGAAGAAAGTTCATTGCTATTGCGATGAAAGTTCAAGACCATCGTGATTGCGACGAAAGATCAAGAACGTCACTATAGCGATGAAGTATCAATGTTAAGGCCGACGTTCATCGCTAAAACTTAATGAAAGCCCGTCTAGCTCAATTGGTAGAGCGCAAGGCTCTTAACCTTGTGATCGTGGGTTCGAGCCCCACGGTGGGCGATCTGGTCAACGTGTAATGCATGTTTTTTCATTGTAATAATTAGTTTTTGATTTTGTATTTTTCATGAAGCTTATTAACCACATGCATTTTTTGTTGTCGCCTCTTGTTTTAACAACATATAATTTTCAAAAGTTTTTACTTAGTTTTCAATGAAATGAATAACCGTTCAACTTGAATAGCACTTGTAAATCATTTAATATGTATTTTAATTTATGTACCTACAATGGGGGAGCATAAGTTTCCTTATATTTGAGGTAGATTGTCATTCTTATAGGGAATTAGAGAGAAATTTACTCTTAGTTTTAAATTAAATTTTAAAATTTTAGTAACCCATACAATAAATGAATGTTCTTAGTTTTACATTGAATTCATACAATAAATGAAAGTTGTAGTTAGACCAACTAGGTAGGTAGATATCATGTTATCAATTAACAAATCAATTTTTTTACTAGAGAAAAGACATCATCATCATCTCAAGCTATCAAACATGTCCAATAAAAATAATTCAATATAATTTGGAGAAACTTTTCCATATATACTTGGTCGTTAAGGTGATTACAATTCATAACAAAGCTAGAAGTTATTGGTTATGTATATGATTTTGACTATAAACCCAAATGTGTTGTGACTAATAAAAAATCGAAACACAAAAAGGAATAAGAAAAACATAGAAGCCTTAATAGAGCTCATAAATGGCTAATAAGTAGATGTGCTAGAGATAAAATGAACAAAACTTTTAACGGTGCCCATATATGGTGGATAGATTTAAGTTACTAATAAATAATACTAAACTAGCATCTACAAACAAAGTTATAGTAGTGTACAACTGTGATCCATAAACAATGGGCTTATAACCTATCTATTTCTCCAACAAATATACTAGATAAAAATTATTTAAAAAACTTCTTCACTTAGTAAAATTTCTTATGTAAAACTTCTTCACTTGACATATAAGTGAAGAAGTTCAGTTGACATTGCCTATATTTCATCACCATATTCATCATCATCATCCTCACCGTCGTCATCATCATCATCATCATCATCATCATCATCATCATCATCATCATCATCATCGACATCACTGATCACGACCACCACCACCACCACCACCATCATCATCGACATCATCATCACCAATATCATCATCATTAACATCATAATATAGTTGGATATTATGATGGATATCTCTCACCCCTTATATATATCCATCTCAAAATGAACTTTATAATGGTAATATTCTTACCATGACCTTGTATATATGTTACAAGTGATATGCAAAACGATACAAGGAACTTATTCTAACTAAATGTTGCAAAAGACACAAGTCTTTAAATTATGTTGTATGTTGTAATAATGTTTGGTGATCATCTTTGTTGATGTAATGTTAATGCCTTTATGGTGGTAGTTTATCTCATTTAATGCCCATTTATTAGGAATTTATGTAGTGGGGTTATCTTTAAGCTATTTGAATTTTTTGGGTGGAGTATTTACATGGATTTTTGTTATATAGTTTCAGGTGGCTAAGTAAATTTTTAAGGGCTTTTATTATTATCTCACAATTATTAAACTATAAATATTTTGTGTTTTGAGTTGAAAACTATGAAATTAATCTACAAAATACATCCATATAACTTATATAAGTTGTAAATTCAATATTGGTTGATAGCTCTTGAGCATGTGTCACTATGATTCATAAACGTTTTGTGTTTTGAGTTGAAAACTATGAAATTAATCTACAAAATACATCCATATAACTTATATCTATTGTAAATTCAATATTGGTCGATAGCTCTTGAGCACTATGATTCATACATGCAAGAGTTTTTTCATGTCTTTGACTATTCTTCCTATTGTAGAATCATGCAAGAGTTTTTTCATGTCTTTGACCATTCTTCCTATTGTTTACATGTTTCCTTGATATTTTTGGGTGTGTTTGTCAATTTTGTGTAGCTTTTCAAACATCTTGTATTTATTTCATTCTATGATTATTCCTTCTCTCTTTATGATTTTAGACGGCCTTGATATGTATTAGTTTGTTTCACAAGTATGATTAACATAAGTCTAAACATTTATTGAACTAAATCATCAAAATTTTAGAGTTGTTTGTTCAAAAAAGAACATATATTTAATATCAAGTTATTCCATCAATGTAACAAGGTTATCAGACTTCTCATGCAAATTTTTTTGAAACACTTTATCATAACATAAGTGCCAAGAGTTGCATTTATCTTTGTTGTAAAATATAGTTTTTCCCTATATTTTCTTATTCTATCATTGTTGATTTAAGGTTTAAGAAAACTAGTTTTTTTCAAGCTCCTCACTAAAAGGTTGGCTAGGTTGTCTCTAGGCCAATGCAAAGCAAGACTGGCTACCCCCTTAAATTCCCTAAAATTACAAATGATTTTTAAGTTCATGAATATAGGACCATCATTAAACCAATTGTAGTCTTAGGCAATCAAACACGGCATAAAAAAAAAGTCAACAATTGAGTCTAGTACTATTGTCCCATCCAAGTGCTTGAACCTACAATCAATTTAAGGTTGGAACTCTTTTTCTTTGAAATCTTGGTTATTTTTACATGGACCACAAAATTTCTAAGGGATACATTAAATTAAACAATTTCTAGAGCTATTACCCTATTTTATTTGTGTGGGAGTCTATCCTTAACCCAATTGTAGGTTCAAGCAATTGGAAAGGGAAAAAAAAATGTCAATGATTGAATTCTAGTTCGCATTGTACAATCATGTATAGATATCACACATCATTATATTGAATTGAGTGGTTTATCACCTCGAATTATTTCACAACCTTGAGTCAACTAGGGAACTATTTAAAGGAGTATAGAAACTAGTGTAGGGCTAGTATCAATTATATCCTATCTCTTTTGTTATTGGTACATTATGCACATTGTGGCCCAAATAAAATATTAACAACAATGATACCACATTCTCTTCAATTAATTCATTGTTAGTGGTTGTAGCCTGTTCAAGTTTTGTGTATGATTCTTGCATGCCAAAACAACTAATATATGATAAAATTTTTATGATCTTGAACATGATACGCCCACCTTAGTCCTATGTCTTTATAATATCATATTTCAATGTTTCTAAAATTCAACTATCATGTAACAAGGGTCATATAAATTTTATTAGTGATAAAATTTTTAAGTTGTTGTTTTGTATTCACTACAAACAACAAATTTATTGGGAAGGTATCCTCCAACATAATTGAATTTTGTAGGTTTATTTCACCCTTGGTTGTATAGAGGTTCCCCAATATTTTCTATACTTGTATCTCTTTATTTCAGCTACTCTTTATTTCTTTGTTTATGTTGCATCAATAGTTATAATAATAGTTGCAATTTGGATTTAGAAACACTACATGTTGGTATTAGAGATTCAATCAATTTTTATTTTGTTGTATAGTTTCAAAAACAAAATAAAAAAATGTCAAGGAGAAAATCCTAATATGTGACCAAGGAAGAGTTGAACGAGAGTTTCATAAAGTTTACAGAAGACATGAGGTAGATGATGCAACTACATGAGGTCGCCATCATCATGATCATCATCACCATCATGATCAATATCGTCGCCGTCATCATGATCATCATCGTCATCATGATCATAATCTTCATCATGATCATCATCGTCATCATGATCATAATCTTCATCATGATCATCATCATAATCACCATCTTCATCATCATCTTCATCATTATAATCATCATAGTCATCACCATCTTCATCGTCATCTTCATCATTATCATCATTGTCGTCATTACCATCATCAGCATCATCATCTTCATCATCATCTTAATCATCATCATCATCATCATCATCATCGTCATCATCATCATCATCGTCGTCGTCTTCATGACCCTATTCCTCATCAACATCTTCATCATCATCATCATCGTTATCATCACCATCACCATCGTCATCACCATCATCACTATCACCATCATCATCATCAAATTGACACCAAATTAGCTATCATGACAATGTCCTAGAAAGTTATGGCTTATATCAATATTAAAGGCCCTTTAACATTGCATATCAATTCAGAGAGCCCCTTATACCTGGGTGTCTCTAGTCAAGACATGCAGTGAGGTCCCTATAGATTCAGATGTTGGTGGATGTGTTCACTAGTCGGATTGTCATCAAATTAGTGTTATGTTTGATCATGATCACAACATCCAACGTCCTAGCTTCTTTAAAAGTACATAAATACATATATGTATGTCATTAGGGAAATAATATTTTAGAAAATCCTGAATCCAAATATCTAAAAAGGCACATAAATCCAAAATCTTCAATTTCTTCATTTCTTCATTTTTCATTATAGTCATTTTTCATAGTCGATCCATGACAAGGAAATCACTCACCCTATGCTTATCTTAGTAAAAAAGTAAGGGATTTAAAAAAAAATAGGGGCTTGCCACATCTTCAAAGTTTACCTAAGTAATTACCCTATTTTCTTTTATGCTCCACCCTTTTTAACATGGTATCCAAATGCATGTGAAACTTTGGTCTTTCTTTGATCAATATCCTAGCAGTTTGTGACAAATGTGAAAGGAATATTGTGTCGACCAATCTTTGATTTTGAACATTGCATGATTCTGTGTGGTAGTTGTCTTGCATGCAAAACTGTACTTTTGATTCTACATTTTGTGAGAACTTTTAGGTCATTTGAACAATCCCATTGCCTCTATAATGTATTGTCCACTAGCGATGTTCTTCGTATTTCGTCGCAATAGCAACGGACTATCGATGGATTGTTGTGTACATGTTTAATGAATAATGATAAATAATTATAAGTAAAAAGAAATCTCAAAGTCATGGTCATATTTAACGAACTGTCGAGGTGCTTCCTAGGGTACATTTCATTATATATATATTTAAATGCCCTATCAATTTTCATTTTGCTTTATGCGATCAATAAATTTAAACACATAAATTTCAACTCCAAGCACTCTAAAGCTATCAATACTATCTCCTTTTAATCATATGGAACTCTTAACTTGTCAACTATATGGAACTCTTATAAACCCGCTTTACATGGAACTCTTATACAATACAAATTTGGAGGGAACTATCTCCATTTAATAATTTATTGATAAACTCTATAATCTCTTTAATATAAAGTATAAAAGTTAATATAAATGTATTTAATAATGATAGTTATAGTATTTTTAATTTTAATTGTAAATTTGTAATATTATTTTTATTAATTTCTATTAAATGTATGATTGATTAACCAATTAGTATGAGATAAACATTAACTAGCAGATTCACGAGTAAAATGGTAGGTAAATGTCAATAGGCACAACCAACCGCGTGAGTTAGGTGCATCGATTCTATTCTCCCAGGACATTTTGATGGGAGAGGTTTTTATACATTTGCGTTACCAAGGTTTTGATGATGAGAGAAAATGAAACAACCCTGGAATGGAAGTCCAGTTACTCCCCTGCATTACTTTCCTGCATTCACAACAAGATGACCACCTCACCACCCAAGGGTCTGCCATGCGTCTGGTTCACTTCTGCCATCAAATTCTAGAGGCGCAAATGCTATCAACATCATAAGTTCATCATATCAACACTGCAATCACTAAGGGCTTCCAAATTTTTGATGATGAGAGAGAATGAAAAAACCCTGGAATGGAAGGTCAGTTACTCCCCTTGCATTACTTTCCCGCATTCACAACAAGATGACCGCCTCACCACCCAAGGGTCTGCCATGCGTCTGGTTTGCTTCTGCCATCAAATTCCATAGGCATGCTTTCTATCAACATCATAAGTTCATCACATCGGAACTGCAATTGCCAAGGGCTTCCAAATTGTCACTGAATTTGAGGATTTGGGATGACATTGGTTCGATTCATAGAGAGTGAGTAGGATTTGGGATGCCATTGGTTCGATTCATAGAGAGTGAGTAGAATTTGGTTTGGTTTGATTTAGGGTTTTCAAGATGGTGGGTTTTGAAGAGATTTTGAGTTCATATGGAGAGTAGGAGGAGGACCCTCTTTTATGTTCCAGAGACGGTAGTGATAACGGGGACGTCTTGCTTGCTCAATTTCTCGAATTCGAGGTACTTGCTGTAGATTCTGATGAGTTATTGGTCTCATACTTTTCTGGTAGTAAAGTATTTCAAACTGCTTGTCTATAATTTTTTATAGAAACGTTAGAGTTTTGTATTAGGGTAGATTCCCATTTTTTGGTTAGGGTTTGTTACGGCGTGGAAAAGCGTTTGGTTGTTATGGCCCTCGAGGTGTGCTATCGATTATTAGAATGCATTTTGAGTTTTATAGTTCGAATCATAGCCTCTGAGAAAATAGAATTAATTTTGGATTTACATTGTCATATGGCTAATATTCTACTTATTGGCATAATAGAGCTAATGTAGATCGAATCGAAATAGAGGACATCGATTATTGGCCTATCTCGTTAGAGAAAAAATGCTATCTTATGGTTTCTATTTGTCTGACGGTCACTATTTTCCATGGTTGATGCAGAGCAAATTACCCAACCAATCACCTAATCAACCACCGAATTTTCATAGCTCTTTACATTTGTACATAACCAATATTTCTTTTAATGGGAAGTAATTATCTATCTTTCTTATCTGTCAAAGCAGTTTTTCCCGAACCCTCCTCAAAGTGTTTCTTCAATCATCCTTTTTAGCAACACAATGTATTGATGAGTCTACTACGACAACAGATAAACAGAGATACACCTTATTTTTCTACTGATTACCTTTTCTCTTAGGTATCTCACTTGGTCATTCCACTTTTAGTGAAGGAAACTCCTCGAACCGCCTGTCCTCCAAAGTGTTGTAGTACTAATTTGGTATTTGATTTTTAGTTCTTCATTTCAATTGAGTGTTGTCTGCTGCCTAATTTGGAGTTATCTCATCCCTTGAACTAGCATGTGCAACTTGCACATATACCCCAGATGATTCCCTTTCTTTCTGCTCTTTTATACCTTGCATCATGGGTTGTTGCGTTCTAGTGAGGCTTTGAAATTTTATCTCTTCACTGTTTGGGTACTTCATTCCAATTAGGTGTTTATTGAAAAGATTCATTAAGGAGGCCCATTCTTCATCCTAGTATCTCCTTGAAAGGTAGGGGGTTAAATTTTTTAGCATTCAAGCTCCAATATCACCAGTTTTTAGATCTGATTTGGGCTAAAAAATTCTTGAACATTAATCTACAATCACCTCTGCTAATACTAACCTTGTTAGAAATTAGAAGTGATATACAACAAGCTGTAGGTGTTGAATTGCTTGCAATAACTAATGGACCACATCTATCTAAATTTGATCCAACTTTGATCTCATTTTAGATGCCAAACCTTTTGCTTCTTCATGGATCATCTCTCCTTTGGTGGGATGCCCTTTATTGTCTCTGTAGGTATTTTTATTAAGAAAGTGCACTGTAATGTGTAGTTCTTCAACCATATATTTGTTTGGTATCACCTTATGGTGATCTTGACATCACATTAATTTTTTTGTTCCACCTCTCCACAACCCCATTTTCTTGTGTTGTATAAGGTGCAAACAATTGTCATTGGGTTCCTTGCTTTTCACAAAAACCAAATTTTTTTCATGACTTAGTTGTGAATGTAACCTCCATAGTTATTGGCTGTCATATTTTAAATTAATACGATATTTCTTGTATGCCATTTTCTACAAACAGGATGGAAATAGACAAAAGCAAGAAATTTTGTATGGAGATTTGCTCACTTTCTGGTTATTTTGTTTTCAAGAGGGATTGATGTTGGTTATATATTTAATCAACCCTTCATTTACATTTTTTTTCTTTTAGTGAGGCTGTCATGGTTTATGCTCTCTTGGAAGCAGAAAATGTCCCTGGAATTCTAGATAATGTTAAAACAAATATAAAGTAAATCACAAATGCACTTTTGGGGAATAAAATATGTTTTTAATTTGAGTTTATGCTAATTTGTCTTTGAAGTATTCACTTACTGTTTATTGATTTAGGAAGATATGGTCTCAAGGCCATCTAAAAGCCTTTGTGTGGAGGAAGAAGTGAAAGGTGGTCAAGAAACAATATTTGTGGAGAAAGGATTGGACTGCACTAAATATGGGAGTCAACCATTGAATACAAGTGAAATTGTTCCAAAATTGAGGCCATCTTTTCAAAGCCCAAAAGAAACTTGTGGAAGTAGCTGGGATCCTAAAGTTCAAACTAGCATAGAAAATGGAGTTTTCAGCAAGATACTTGTTGAGTTGTTTCCAAAAGTTCTTAAATTTTTATCTTCAGAGGTGAGGGGAGTGGCTGCTTAGAAAATCTCATTGATGGCAAGAAGAATTTGAGTTCATAGAACTAGTTAATATGTGACAATTAAAATAAAGCTTCCAAGTATATGCCCCAGGGTCCAACAGTTGACAAAGTTTGACTGGTTGTAGGATCTTGTAACATGTGCAGTGTGCTTTAGTTTGCCGATATTTGAACTATGCATCATCAGATGAATGTCTCTGGTGCAGGCTGTAAGTGCTTTTACTTTTATTTGATAGTTGGTTAACTTGAAGAAAGATGTTAAAGCTTAAAATTTTCTTATGCTTTTTCTTTGGCTAGATTGCAAATGTTTGTAGTTTTTGTAGGATTATTGTTCTTATGTTTTGCTTGGGTTTCATAGGATCAAAAGTGGATGTTGATGCTTCTTGTGCAATGATCTGTTTTTTGACCTAAATATTATATGTTACTGTCTAAAACATAACTGAATGAGACACAACTTGCTAGATTCAGTTTTTGTATCCATGCAGGGATGGTGTACTATTTATAGATCTATACAGAATTATTTAAGATGTCTATGCAGTAGGAAATTAGGAATAAGTTAGTCATGTTAACATCCTATTCTGAGAAATATACAGAACTAGTTGTTTTGTTGAGCAAAAAACCGTGGGAGGTAAAGGGGGATATTTTTCAGCACTATACATCTCATTTCTAGGGAACAACAACAAAATGCCGTGATTTCTACATACAGATCCCACTAGTGCAAGGTTTTTGGAGTTGGTCCAGAGCTTTTGAATCTTGATTAAGGATGTATGCTGCAAAGGATATTGTATTCTATGTGTTTTTCAGGCTCTCCCTTCTGTACTTTTTTTGTCGAGCATTAAGACAACATTTTTCTATTTGTCAGTGCTTATAAATAATGTATGAGAATAGGGTAGGAAACATTAGTATAACACTCAATTCTTTTTATTTGATAACATCATATTTTAAATTAATACGATATTTCTTATATGCCATTTTGTGCACACAGGTTGGAGGTAGACAAAAACAAGAATTGTTGTATGGAGATTTTCTCACTTTATGGTTCATTTGTTTTCAAGAACCATTTTAATAATCATTTTAACTTGTTGAGTTACAGTTTTGGATGAAAAAATCAAGATGGATGAAATATGAAAGCAAAATAGCCAGGGCTTTGATTGCTTCTCATTTGCTTCTGCCATTAGATTTACCTGTGGTGTCTGTATTTACTTGTGATGCTCGAGATTGCCGAACTCTGTTTTAATAAGATTGTATGTATCAACATTTGCAGTTTGATAAAAAAGGCCTTCCAACTTCACAATACTTAAAATGCCAACCGATTGGAAAATCATTCTCTGAGGCTCTAGAGGTGAAAGCCACTCTGAACAATAGACTAGAACTTGAGATTGAAGAGAGACGTGGAAAGAGGAGGAAAAAATGGATCTCCCATGAGACTTATGTCGTTATGCTTTGCCTGGATTTCCAGAAGTCCTGGAACTGCTTTTCTTGCAATTGGCAATGCTTTGTAGTGCACATGTGTCCAAGTTATTGTCCATTTCGTATGAGATTGAGAGCCTGAAGAATCCATAAATTTATTGTCAATCAAGGCTAATATATAGCAAAAAGTAGTATAAAAAGGAATCTAATAGCATCGGTTGTATTAGAACCCAAATTGATAGCAGATTCATATTAGGTTATTAACTTGTATAAACCATAAATTAAACACTATATGAAGTACAAATTGTTGATTGTTGGTATTGAATATGGTTGATCTTGGTCTAGTGTTTTTGCAACAAAATTTAGAGAAAAGATGCACCTTGGGTAAAATTTGAACCAAAACAACAAATTTTTTTTATTGTAGTTTAGTTAGTGTCAGCATACCAATAGTCATGGTCCACAATTATTGGTTTTGTGTTTTAGTTAGTTATGGACAAATAGCCATTGGCCATAAGTGAAAAAGCAGTTGTTGTAGATTGTAATGGTAGGTTTACAACCACCAATATTGTTCAAGGTGCACCATCATTGGCCTTGGTGTAGAATTATTGGTGGGGGTTCACTGTCAACCTTGTGTTCAAAAGTTTCATAGTTCATGTTGGCAAAACCAGATTGGTTATGATAACATTGGTTCATAGGTCTACATAGTCAATGGCGTGGGTTCTCAATTGTAGCTCATAGAGTTTAGAATTGCAAGCATGCAGGTACAAATCATTCACACACAGATGCAGGTCAAAGTCACCAATTCAGATCACAAACATCATCATGGGTCATACTTCATGAGCATGTGCTTCGAGTCATCCATGCAATTAAAGTTACAGGATGTGATTATTGTAGCCCATGTGTGTGTAGTGCTTAACGTGAAGTGGGTTCACAGTCACTAGTGTGGTGTTCTTAGCCACTAGCATGAGTTCATAACAATTTTCCTTGTATCATTCATGGAAATAATAAAAATGACATACAATCAAACATTTCCATGATGATGGTGATGATGATGGTAGCATTCATCAGTTTCCCATTTCTTGTTTCTGGTAACATAGGATGGGTCTGTGCCAGTGTCCATATTCAATGCACCCAATGTACCACCTAGATTCAATGCACTTTTGGACATAAGCACACAAAGTATTGATGGACCCCCCATTCCCACCCAGTCTTTAGAGCACCTTCTTTTCTTGGTGCAATCAGGAACTGGAGGATCAATATAGATCAAAGTATTGCCTATTTGGTGAAGAGAACAATTTTTTATAAGGGTGAAAAACCCTTTGAAGGATGAAAAATCCAACAAACAATATTATATAAATAGTGTATCAGGCCCAAATTACAAAATCACCATGAACTTTGCTCTTCAATGGGTTTTTCCAAGAAAACAAATACCTGACTGTATGACCAACAAACTTAGAATTTAGGACAACCTTCTTCAATCTTCACTGAAGTAGTAAACTCAGGTTAAACTCATGTACATGATAGCAGCAAGCTATGGCAGAAATATTTCTTGCCTTAGCTCTCAAAACTCAATGAAAATAAAAAAATGAATAAATGGGGGTGAGAGGGCCTATTTAAATAGCATAGGTGGCTTCCATAAGAAGCCCCTAAAGGAAACCCTAAGGGATGGCCCATGTGGGAGCCAAGGGCTGGCCCCTAAAGGTTGGCATTTGGGGCAGTCAAAGGCTGCCCCTTTCCACTTCCCTAGTTGGTCAAGTCCATCGCCCTAAGAAACTCAAGCTGCTCATCCATATTCTATATAGTTATTTTGTAACATATTCCATATTTATCTACACACATTTTTAAGGTTTACAGTTAATTGTAACAAATTTAGAAGATGAAAAATGCATTATGCAGAAGTTGACAAGATTGATGAACGCAGTAATATGGAAAGAAAGGTAGCAGTAACTGAGAGTTGACATTTTTCTTTTAAATGCCGCAATAGGAAAATTATGGAGTACACTACGGTATGGTTTCATAATGTATGATACTTAATATACAAATTTTGGAAAGGCATAATGTAGTGGCAATTTTCAATGGTATTTGTCTCATGACGCTTTCAGGTCTGAAGTACTTCTGTGTAATGTCTTGGTGTGTTCTAAATATGCCTTTGAAATCATTGAATTTGATGTTTATCTCACTGATGAAGGATTTTGGCTGATATGTAAATATTGAAATATGTTAAATTAATATTGTACTTTTTGAGATCCATTTATAGCGAAGCTTTTGTCCCAAGTTAATTCATTAGAATTTCTCTCAGTGCTAATAAATTAGCATATTTTGCAGGGATGCACTTGGGATTGCAAGTGTTGTGGCAGCAATGATTGGTCTCTCTATTCTCTTACTTTTGGTTGTTTTGGATTGGGATGACTGTTGGAGTGAAAAGTCTACTTGGGACACTCTAGCATGGTTTTCACTTCTTGTAGGCATGGCAAGCCGACTAGCAAACCTCGGCATCATGCAGTGGATGTCAGGTTGTGTTGCTAAGTCTCTTGCATCATTCTTGTGAAGCTGTCCTGCACCATTTGGCATCCTTTAGGCATCATACTTCTTGATACATTATCTATTTTCAAGCCAGACAAGACATGTCGGGGCTTTGTATTCTTCCTTTCTAGCTATGCATTTAGCAGCTGGAGTGCCTAGGGTTCTTGCAACACTTGCTTTTGCTTATAACACAAATCTCTTTGGAGCTCTTACACACTACAGTAGTGGCCAGGAAGCTATCTACTATGGCGGTAATGTTCTTTTTAATCCTTTTATATAAAATTGGCTTCTTTATACATCTTATATCTTTCTTTTCCCTTTCTTTTACACAAAAATCACAATTCTCACATTATTCACTTGTCTGTACTGATATGAATTTTTTATGGCGTCTGCAGCCATATTTGTTGAACTACGAGATGTTTTCAAAATGGGACTCATCGGTGCTATAATAAATGCTATAATATGGTCCGTCGTTGGAATTTTCTGGTGGAAATTTTTAGGCCTCTATTAATCGAGAATATAGAGGAGGATAGCACTTGGCCTTCTTTGAGGCTTGGTTCAAATGATTTATTTTTGAACTTGTCGAGTTATAATGAGTCAAAGAATCAATACTTTTGATTTCTATCTAGCATTTATTTATGTGAAGAGCTCCATGTGAGTCTTCACAGCATATTTCTAACACAGATGGAGATATATTTTCTCAATATCATGTAAAGACAAATGGGAGAGGCATTTTTTCATTCGAAACAGTAAAGCATTCTTATAGTATGATTCTTTTAACATGTTGCTTGATATAGTTAATGTTATTGTTGTATTTTTGTTATTAACTATAGTTTTCATTTCGTTCTTGTAAAATAAAATGAAGGCATTGAAAGAATAGCTATTCAAAAGCATGCCATCACAAACAGACACCAACATGGAATTGCAGATCAATCGTCATCTCTATTATTCAGAGGTTGATTGAAATTACATTGGATAGCTAATAATTATGAGAATGAGTTCTGAATCCATATCCTATTTTTTTTTTCCAAGGAAAATATCTCCAAGAAACCCCAGGGACTTCCCCTCATTTGAGGAGCTATCCAGTGTAAAGCGGGTAGCGTAGACTTGACCCCTAGAGATCCTGCATTCACAGCACTCAACCACTCAAGTCAATTCATTGGAATTCACAACCCTCAACCACTCAAGTTAATTTACAACCCTCAACCACTCAACCACTCAACCACTCAAGTTAATTAATAACACTCAACCACTCAACATTAGTGAGCTAGATCTATGGAAGATTAGTTGGATAATGGTATTTTAGACTTATTCAAATTTCACTAATGGAAGTACCTTCAATTCCCTTTTTATATGTGTGTTTATAAAATCTTGTATAGTTATTCAAATTTGTTTTGATTAAATTATCATCTTATAGGTTTGTTTGGGTAACCAATAATAAGGGAGCCAATGTAGTTGGACGGAGAAGGTGTCCACACGAGTCTACAACAAAGTTCTTCACACCCTTATAGGACACTTTATACAACATGGTGGTTTTCATGAGAAGAAGAGTACCTTGGAATTGTTTGGGTTGCAATCTAGAATTCATATGATCTTAGCAATAACATTCTAGAAGTTGTTCTACTTTAGAAGGTACTATCAATCTTCTTCACACCCTTATAGGACACTCTATACAACATGGTTCGTCTCATGGGAAGAAGAGTACCTTGGACGTTGTTTGGATTGCAAATCCAGAATTCATATGATCTTGGCAATAACATTTTAGAAGTTCTTCTACTTTAGAAGGTAATATCAATCTTAGATATGTGAACTAACAATTTCACTTGTGGTCTTATTCTATTTTTTATACATGCTTTGTTTAGCATGTTTTAAAATAGGCCTTAAAATAAATATTTGTTTGTGGTCATCTTGGGAGGCATGTGTAATCCTTAAGGCCTAGATTTATGTTGTGAAATTGGAGAATGTTTGTGCCCTTGTAATGACAATATTGATGCATGTATCAATGTGGTATCGATATTGTTTTAGTCATTGTAAATTCTATCACTGTAGAAGAGGAAAGCCCTTATATAAGTTTAGTTGCCCCTATGAACTTGCTTCATTTATGTTGGAAAATATGATGACATGGCTTTATTGTTTTTTATTAACATGTTAGGATAAATTTTAATGTTGTATATAGAGGCTTGATGTAATCATGTACTTAATGTTATAATGATGATCATTATCACATCATTTGTGGGGGCACTTATGCATCCCCCTAGAATTTTGTAATATTGCACATGTGCACATGGAGATAGTTTTAAGGTTATTTGGTGATGACATGTCTCTTAGGCAATGGTGATCTACACTATTAGGTCATTCTTATCCACCACTTCTCCCTTTCTCTTGATAGATTTATCATAAAAGTTAATGGATGGGTTGATATATCCTCTTGATTAAGTCTTATGATCAATGTTTCAATTTCTCCTAGTTAAATTGAGGCAAGTGGTCTTTGAATCAAGTAAAAGTGGTTGATTCTTGAATCAACCAAGAATCGACAAGTAGTCTTTGAATCAAGTAAAAGTGGTTGATTCTTGAGAGCATATTGTTCCTTTAGTTCAGGATATCAATGACTAATTTGGAATTCCCTTCAACAATAATATGTTTAGAACCTTCAACAATAATATGCTAGTTTGACTTGCCGATGGACATTATTTAAAAAAAAAAAGACAGTTATGTCGATATAGCGACACCAAGCCATAGCAAGTTCCGATGAACTTGCTATACTAGCGACGGACATTTCCGTCGGCAGTATAGCAAGTTTGTCAGAACTTGCTATGGCTTGGCGTCGCTATAGCGATGACTCCTTATCGCTACACCAACATGTGTTCATCGCAACACTATTTTTTTATTTTTTTAAATACTGACCTTCGTCGCTCTAACGATGAACATTCCGTTCCTACAGTAATGATGTTTTTTCGCAACCCTTCTTTATTTTTTTTCAATAATATACACTTTCGTTTCTATACCGACGGTGGTTCGTCACAATTGTTTTGTTATTTTGCGTCGCTTATTTTGCATCGCAATAGTAACAGAACTTCATCGGGATATAAGCATACATTTTCGTCAGAATAGCGACACATGCCATTCGTCGCAATATCGATGAAATTGGAAAAGTGTTGCTATAGCCACGAAAGTTTTCCCATGAAAAGAAGGGGTCATGTTCATGACTATAGCAACAAATAAGTGTTGCAATAACAATGCTTTTCAGTGGGAAAAATGTCCACATGTACTAGTCCTTATTCATCTTTAATGCAAAGTTGTTTCCTTTCTCGTAAAGTATGCTATGTTGTAATCATGTATTTTACTGTTGGATTCCTTAGTCACTGACATAGAATTGTGAATTATATTCTAGTGCTTTTGATCTTGTTTGCTTGTTTCATGTGTTTGTACGGGTACGTCTGTGAAGAGTCACCACCATAGGAAACAGCTACATTACTATATCAAAGGACTCATTCCAGATATCTGCAACTTCTAGGGAAAGTCTTCATTTTCTGTTGTAACTCATTTTTTCTAGATTTGAACCATTTAGACTAGAGGAACAACTCTTGTCTGCAAGAGGTGCATTTTTCCTAGCAACAAATACGGCAACTACACTAGGGAAGAGATTTCAGCACATCTGATCTACCTTGGTCTTCAAACTCTTGTCTGAAATCCAAGCTCAAATATTTCATTGATCAGATCTACTAGCTTATCTAGTGAGATCTTGGTTCAGTATAATGATCTCTGCTTAGATCTGAGTCATTCTTGCTTTATGTACTTAATATTCCTGTCAAATTCATGATTTGATGCCAGTTTTACAGTAACTTACTTTCTCTTTTTCGCCATTGTCTTGTTTCGACACTTACAACAAGCACCGCCTATGCACAGTGGATGAGAAGCGGTGCCACCGCTTGTGCGCAATGCTCAGTAAGTGGTGCCACCGCTCTGTCACAGTGGACAAGAATCGGTTCTAAGCCAGAACCGATCTATCACTAACTCTCCTCAAGCGGTTCCAGGTAGGCCTTCTACATGCTTGTAATTTCAAAGTTTTGAGATTTTTGCTTTCTGTTCTGTGTGTGTTTGGAATTCTTTTCAGAGATCTAAGTAGTTAGATTCAAAGTCTCGATGTGGTAAATGTTTGCTCTGTTGAATTCAAAAAGCTAGGTTACACGCATCAGTTTGATTGCTTGTATGCTTGGTTTTTATTTTTGAAAGGAGTGCTTGGAAGTTTAGTTCAGTTAGATCTCTTTTTACTGCTTGATAAAACTGAAAAGGAAGACTTGATTTTTGTTTTTTTCTTTCATTCTCCATTAGTTTACGAAAGACTTCTTTTTGTTTTTAAAAGAATTTTTTTTGTTGAGATTTGATTATAATTTTGCTTTCAGATCTCCATATTCTTCTTTCTTTTTACACTCTTGACTCATCAAAAGAAAAAATATATCATATTTTTAAGTTAGATATTTCCATTTTTTGAAGAAAATTGAAAAATTACTTAGTGTGCCTTTAAGTATTATTGTCTTTCTTTTCAGGAAAAGAGATCTCGCTTCATTGCTTGCTTTCAAAGATCGGTTTTAAGAAGTGTGTTGCTTGTTTTCATTCTAAAAAATATATGTTTAGTGTGACTATTTGGAAAATTTTGGTTTTAAGACGAAATTGAAAAAGAAAACACTCTCTCCTTCCCGTAAGTAGGGCATACTTTGAATGGTAAAGTGAAATTTTTTGCATATCATAATTGCATGGTTTTAATTTTCTGTCATCACTCCATGCATTCACCTAACTGTTCAACTTAAAATTAACGATAGCTTTAGGTTGAAAATCTTAGTAACTTGAGTGATAGGTTAAAGACATGTTTCGACATCGTAAAACGTAGGAGTTGTCGTTTATTGCCTACATTGCAACCCGATACCTGCGTGGTTCTTCCACGTACCATCGGTATATAGAACGACCTTTCACGTACCCTTGAGCTATATCGAAAGGTACTTCATGTACTTGATTGTATATCGGAAGGATCCTTGTGAATGGTTGTGCATTAGGAAACACTAATACAGATTTGAACATCCACGTACCTTGTGTATATCAGGAGGCTCTTGTAGGATTCCTGAAACCATTTGAGAAAATCCCTTTTGGTCGTCTTGTTGGCATAATACATCAAGAACAACACTCGAGAAGATTATTATGCACATGTTGTCCAGATAGTTGGGTATTCAGGTGAGGGACAGTTGATCCTCCTCGCCACGTTTTACTATTGGACCCTGCGGTATATACTGAGTTGCAAAAACTTGACAATCCTTGTGAGGAAATGGCTTGTATTAGCTCCTCTTGTCACTAAATTTTTCTTGTGGCAGGATTTAGCTTTGTGTATGAGAATTTTTGTGTGATTTTTCTAGTTTTGAAACCCTAGGTTAGGTTCTAGTGACCTTACAATCTGGCTGAGTTTCAGTTGAGACGATCCAGAAGAAACCAGAGCTTGCCACCTGACTTTCCTCTTGTCACAGGGGAGAGCCCAATGGAAGCCATAGATCAAGGTGCTGCAACTGACTCCCATGTGGAAGGAAGCCCAGTTGTGGAAGGTGGAGAGAAATTCACCACTTACACTAATCCCTTGGTAGAACAGCCTCCAGCAGCTGAATCTGCCTTTCATTTTCCAATGGAAGGTCATGCTGATAGTCATGCTGAGAAAGAATATGGCCCTAACTCTCCTTTTTGGAGAACTTCTATGGGTCAATCCCTTTCTGAATTCAGGATTACCAGACCTTCTTTTGTAAATCCTCCCATAGGCGCTTCATTAGATGAAGAGATGTATAGAAGGTTCCAGTCATCCTTTGAACGTTTACAAAACATTCACGATAACCTTGAAAAAATCATCTCTATACCTGTTCCGCATAAACAACCTATGTCTGCTCTTTTCCCCCATATTTCAGAACCTTTTCCTTCTAGATATCATTCACTTTCCTCATCTTTGGCTACTGCTAATGCATCACCAAATCGTGGTGTGATCACTCCTAATCTAGGTCAAACCGCCAACCCTACTCCTGCAATTTCAAATCTTGGGCTTTTTCCTAGTCCTCCCATACCCTTTGTAGCTGGGGGGAAATCCTCAACTTAAGTGGTATCTTCCAACACTGGGGGGAACCCCCAGCTCAATTTCCATCTGTTGTTAGTGGATTTAATTCTAGTTTCAGAATACCCCTACTGCAGGACAACCAACAGTGGTTGTTCCTCCCACCAACACCAATATGGTAAACCCTCCGTCAAGTTCAGGTCAACCCTCAGGATTACAACCTGCAGTCAACCAATATTCTTGGGGCTATGTTTACCTAGGAAATCAACCACCTGTAGGAAGTATAAATTATCAACCTACATTTACAGGGGCTGTATATCCTAGAATCCCTTACCCTAGAAACATGTTTACGCCGTGGGGGAAACCTAATTGGTCCTACATGCCAGCAATGGGAGGAATACCTATTAATAGTGTTGGAGGTTCTGGAGGGCCACCTTATGGTGTTCCACCCTTTGGAGGAACGTCTGGCAGAGGACCAACTAGCGGAGGCCCACCACTCAGAGGCCTACTGCCTGGAGGTCCACCTTCGAGAGGACCACCACCCAGAGGCCCACCTTCGGGAGGTCCACCACCTGGGGGTCCACCTTTTGGCGGACAACCACCTAGAGGTCCACCACCACCTAGAGGCCCACCACCTCTAGGTGTCCCTCCTCCTAGAGGTACACCCCCTTTGGGAGGATCTTCAGGAGAATCATCTGCCTATCAACGAGCCCAACATCCTCTATATCATTCAACTTATGGTCGTACTAGTATGCATATGCCTTATCAATAGTACAAGTATGTCGAAACTAATCGAGAACTTCAGTTCTTGGAAACTTTGGACTTGCCCGATCTGTCCAAGTTGATTAGTGACCCCATTCAGCATAAACCTTCATGGCCTGCTATTCCAGTCAAGTTACCATTAGACATTCCAAAGTTTGATGGGAAGCAAGGAGATGATCCCAAAAATCATGTCATGATGTTCCATCTGTGGTGTTCTTCCAACTCCTTGATGTATGACTCTATTCATTTGAGACTCTTTCAGCGAACTTTGATCGATACGGCCACAAAGTGGTACATTGAACTTCCACATCATTCATTGTGGATTTTAGCTCATTGGAAACCATTTTTCTCACACACTTTCAGCTACCCATTCGTTATGAAACAGGTACAGAACTTTTAACTTCACTCATCAAATTACTTCCACACATATATCAGACCATATTCATGAGTGGAGAAGGAAGAGATGACTCATTAAAGCTCCCATCCCAGACCAACTATTATCTAATTGGTTCACGAAATCCTTGTTGCCTCCCATTACCTGAGATATGGCTATGGGTGGTGTTTTTACTTAAGATTAGGATATTAGTTGTGCTCAGTATCAGAACTTAGTATATTCCCAATCTAGAACTCTGTATGACCTAATCCCTCAAGCTCCTCATCCCATCACAGACCCTACAAAGCCACCCACAGAAACTCCTGTTGATGGGGTTGTCAGTTCAATCCATCCCTCATCATCAGCCAAGCATGCCAAGCAACAGAGTACTTCTACTACTTCTCCTTCTACTCCTACGGTTTTCGCCGAGGTGAATGCTATCCAAAGTACACAGACACCCGGTAACAAGAATAAAGGTAAAGGGAAAAATAAAAAACCTAGAAACCAAAAGGAGAATCCCAAGGCTATGGCCACGGAGAATGATAATAAAGGAAAGAGAAAGGCCAATTAACCCTGCCTGTTGTGTGGTTATGATTAATTCACAAAGGAGTGCCCTCATCATGAGGAGATTAGTAAATTTTTGAAGAGTAAACCCACACCGATGGTGCTTACGAATCCCTTCCCATCTCAACAACAATTGAGATATCACATGTCTAATAAAGGGACCTCTAATTCTATAGAAGAAATCAGAACGATGTCCTCAGAAACCATTAGTTTGACCACTTGTAATCAGACATATGGAAAACCTGTAGAGAAGAAGGATGAAAATCCTTTTCCCAAGAAAACTCCTCCCATTAGTTCTTCTCTGTCTTCGTCTAATGGCCCTCTTATCATCGAGAAGCCTAATCTCAACTTGAATTTTCTCCCACCTAAGAATACCCTCAGGAAGGCTGACTTTAATCCCAATGCCCGAGCTGCACAGTTTTACAACATTGTTGGAGACTTGGCTTAGGCACCCTGTGCGATGTCTATCCTGGAGGTGCTCCAAATTTGTCCTACACAGTGCAAGAACTTGTTGAATTCTTTAGGATCCTTAGACCCTCATAACACCAGCCTAATTCATTTCAATATGGAGAACTATAAGTCTAGGTTACCCCACAAACTCGTGTTTCATATCATGATGAGAGTATTTGGGATAAAGGTCCATCGGACCATTTTGCATGAGGGAGCTTCAACCTCAGTTTTGTTTGTATCCTGCTTGATGGCCGTTGGTTCTCCTGAACTTATGAAGTCACCTACGACCTTAAAATCTTTCGATGGATGAGGTTTCAAACCTCATGGTCTATTTCCATCCCTTTTATCCAAGCTTGGGGGCAAGACCGTTTCCATTCAAGTGGAAGTAGATGATGCACCATTGGATTACAATATTCTATTGGGGAGAAACTGGTTCTATGCTATGACTGTCGTCACTTAGACAGTCTTTCGAACTCTCCAATTTCGTCATTTGGAGAAGATTGTAACTATTGATCAACTTGAATTTTGTTCACTAGATGTTGCTAATCCCATTGTAAATAACATCCCTATGCTAGGCCAGTCCCCTCCTCCTTATCAATCGATTAGGGTAGGTATATTGAAGGATTCAACCCTCATGAGAGTGTTCCCCTCTGCCCCTCCTAGTACGGAAGTGGCGACCATGAACATGATTTCCAAGACTGGCTATAGTCCTAAAGGAAAAGAAGTTGTTGAGTCATCCTCTCTTGGCCCTTATGAATCACTTTATGATGTTGTTTAATCTGCTTTCGATGTTAATTTTGATGATATTCATCTAGTGGCAAGATCCTTACCACCTGCCCTACTGGATAGAACCATCCCTCGCTACTATAGACTATCTCTCGCAGAATTTTCCTTCAGATGACTCCATTATGGATATCATGAGTATGGATGAACCCATATGGGAAGATCACCATCACTGGTCTTCTTTTCTTCCCAATGCCATTTCGGTAGACTTTGACCTGGTATCTCTTATTAGTACTGATATTTTCAGCGATATGAAAATGCCTGTATTGTTGCAAGACATAGATTTCGAAGGAAATATTTGCAACATCACTAAGACAACCCCGATTGCCATATCAGTCAAGCCCGGAACTGTTGAGTACGTTCATGTAGGCCAGAACTGCTCGATAGAGGAAACTGAAAGTTATAGAGCCCCTTTCAAAGAATTCTGTGATATTTTTTCTTGGATGTATGAAGAAATTCCTGGGATGGATCCATCTATTGTTGTATATGATATTAGAACCTAGTCCACGGCAAAACCCATCTGACAAAAATTACGTCAAGTCCATCCTAGGAAGGCTGCGGTGATTAAAGCTGAAGTGGAAAAAATTATGAGGGCAGGGTTTATTTATCTCATACCCCTGACGGAATGGGTATATAATACTATCCCTATGGCTAAGAAGCGGGGAACTATTAGAGTCTGTATCGATTTTTGAGATTTAAATAGGGCTTGTCCTAAGGACAATTTCCCTACTCCACACATCGATAAGATCATCGATAACTGTGCTAGGAGTGTCATCTTCTCCTTTATGGATGGATTTTCTAGCTACAATCAGATAGAGATTCTTCCCTCTGATAAACATAAAACGACATTCATTTTCTTGTGGGGAGCCTTCACATATCAGAAGTTACCTTTTGGCCTAAAAAATGCTGGAGCTACATTCCAGCGTGCCATGTCCTACACTTTTCACGATATCAAGCACATCGTGGAGTTGTACCTTGATGATCTCCCAACTCATTCATAGCAACGGGAGGACCATCCAAATCACCTTAGAGACATTTTCCTTAGGTGTCGTCATTATAATATTCAGATTAATCCACACAAATGTGTCTTTTGTGTTGAGACTAGATGTCTTCTTGGCTTTGTGGTTTCCAAAGATGGCATCCAGATTGATCTTTTGAAAATTGCTACTATTCTGTCCTTACCCGCCCCGACAAACATCACCGAACTCCAAAGTTTGCAGGGGAAGGAAAAATTTATTCGCCGTTTCGTATGAAACTTCGCAGAAAAAAAGCATGGTTATATACGTCTCCCGAAGAAGGAAATTCCGTTCTTCTGGGATGACCAATCCAAATGAGCTTTTGATAATCTAAAACACATTCTGACCCATTCACCGGTGTTGCACCCTCCAGATTATTCAAAAGAATTTCTATTGTATGTTGTTTCCTCCACTACTACCATTGGAATGGTTATAGCACAGGAAAATCCCAACGACCAAGAACACATGATATATTACCTAAGTAAGAGTCTCATTGACTCTGAAACCCATTACTCATGTGTGGAGAAGTTAGCTTTGGCTACAGTCATTGCTGTACAAAAGTTTTGTCAGTACATTCTACTTCGTACCACAGCTGTACTCATGGATCAAAACCCCTTGTACTATATTCTGACTCGTCAGGTACTAGGGGGCAATTATTTCTGTTGGATTATTATCTTACAGGAATTTCATCTTGAGTTCGCCAAGGCTACTTTGAAGAAATCCTTGGTTTTTGCGGAGTTGATGTGTGAAATTCCCTGTGCTTTGACGGAAGCTGAGTCCAATGATTCATTTTTGGATGAATTTTTGTTCTTGATAAGCACAACTGATCCATGGTATGGAGATTTGATTATTTATCTCCAGAATCATATATTTCAGCTTGATATATCCCGTGACGATCATCATCGTATCCATCACCACAAAAAGTACTATCTCATTCTAAATGATACGTTGTATTGACATGGTATTGACTCTATCCTTTGATGGTGCCTTACACACGAAGAGGTTGAACAAGTTCTGAATGATTTCCACTGTGGAGCATGTGGCGGTCATCTTTTTGGGATGGATACAACCCAAAAAATCCTTTGCACTGGGTATTTCTGGCCTTCGATCTTTAAATATTGTCATAAAGTGGTTAAGAAATTCCCACCCTGTCAACATTTTTATCCTAAAAAGCGCACCCACCCTGCTCCTTTACACCCCGTCATTGTTGTTGGCCCTTTTTCCAAGTGGGGTATTTATTTCATGCATTGTAAGAATACCTCAGCCGGGGGGCATGGTTACATCATAGTAGCCATCGATTACTTCACAAAATGGGCTGAGGCAATGCCTACATATGTAGAGGATGGTAAGCCTGCCGCCCTCTTTTTATTCAACCATGTGATTGCTAGGTTTGGAGTCCCACAAGCCATAGTCATTGACCACAGATCTCATTTCCGAAATCAGATGATGGCTGAGTTAAGCACTAAGCTGGGTTTTCGCCATGAAAACTCATCTCTGTATTACATGTAGGCTAATGGTCAAGTAGAGTCCATTAACAAGGTTTTGAAAACTATGCTGCGTAGGATGGTTGGAGATCACAAATCCAACTAGCACTGGACTCTCTTCTCTGTAGTTTGGGATTATAGGACTTCAGTTAAAACAACAACTGGTTTCACACCCTTTCAGTTGGTTTATGGACTAGAAGTTGTCCTCCCTATCGAGTGTCAAATCCCGTCGCTTAAACTCGCAGTAGAACTTCTCCCAAACACTTCCACCGAGGAAGAGAGATTTTTGTTCTTAACCAACCTTGATGAAAGTAGAAGAGATGCCGCCTTGGCTAATGAGGCACAAAAAAACACGTCAAGGCACAATATGATAAGTTTGTTTAGCCTCGTGTTTCAATGAAGGTGACCTAGTCCTCACTTATGATCAGAGACGTGATAAAATATAGAAGGGAAATTTTGAATCTATGTGGTACGCTCCCCTTGTCGTTAGTAAGGTCTTATAGAAAGGGGCTTATGATCTCGTAGACTACGAAGGGATACCCTTTGAGAAACCTCGCAATGGGTTGTACCTGAAGAGGTACTATTCTTAAGTTATTTGTGTATGTTACCTTATATATATGTATATTATCTGAATTTTTAGTGTATTTTGGCATTTTAAATATGGTTTTGATTTTGTTTTCCATACTGTTTATACCATGTCTTGGTTATGCAGTTCAGATGGATTTTTATGGTTTTGCTGATGGTGCTTGACATCATACCTTGAACCTCGATTCAGCTGCTTGGGTTTTGTATTCCCCAGCTCATGACTTAGTCAGTTCAGGAGTGTTTTGTAATGGTCCGGCTACAAACAACATCATCGAGTATCAGGCAGTGGCCGGTTTACTCACCGAGGCTTCATCTCGGGACATTCATGGTTTGGTAGTATTTATGGACTCTCAGCTAGTGGTTTGTCATTTAAACCATGTTTATACCATCAGGAACCCCACACTTCTTTGTCTCTTTCGAAGAGTGCATCTGTTAGAGAGGTATTTCAATTTCATTACTTACATGCATATCCCTATGTCTGATAATACGATTGCTGACTCATTAGCAAACTACATTCTAGACTGGTATATCGCCCATTCATAACTTTTTAAAATAAAACATGGTTCATTGTAAAGTAAAATAAACTGTAGAAGACACATAAAACTCATGTAAATATCATTCATCCATTTGAAGCACATATAAACACTGCAAAAGAGTTTGTATATATATCTATATATCTATCTATATATATATATATATATATATATATATATATATATAAAGTGTTTTTACAAAAAATATGGTCACGAGACCCCACCTGAAGCACTTTGGCTTTCAGGTATACAAAATGATACAAAAAATCGTGAAGCTAGCAAGATTTCAGTGATACATCAAGAAGACCACCCTAATGGTTCTCGTGGTAGCACATAATAGCCCTTGCTACCCAATGTAGCAAGCGATTGAAGTGGCCTGACACTCCCGCAGTATGTCTCTAAAACCTCTTAGGGAGGTCATCTATTGCAGCATTGGGGATGTCCAAATTCAACTGACCAAGGTTCTCCTCTAGCTTGGTTAGCTCATCATTGCCTCTATATACAAAGTGAGCTCTTGCTCGCCTATCCATTGGGGATGAACCCCCATGTCACGTCCCCAACCCTCTACTCGGCGGAGAGGACGCGACTAACATCTGTCAACCTGGGCAATCTAAGCCCCATGAACATATATATATATATATATATATATATATGCATTGAACTCAAAACATACATAGATTCATAAATTATTAACATATAGCATAAGAAAAATCATTCATTCAAGCATTCATCATGTTCATAGTAATTCATAAAACAATTACAGTTGCAGAGAATAACATATAAGAAAATACTTATCTTTGAAAGAAGCTTGTGCCGCAACTAGCTATGTCGCTGCAATGTTCCACCCAACCATAGGTTAGTGTGCTCTTTAATCTCTCAGCAACACTGCCACCCTCGAGCTGGGCATGATTTCCCCAAGGAATAAGGAACACTAGCAGACTTCCCCCAAAGCCAAGGATACAATAAAACTCAGTCAAACCAACACAGTTGGGTTTAATAGACTTATACAGGAAGTGGTTTACACTTAGCCAAATTCACATGAGACACAACCGGGCCAACAAATGGGTTTATTAGGATACCAACCATGCCATCCTTCCAGTTGGGTTTATCAGGATGCCAAGGAGGTGCAAAGATCGACTGCTAAGCTATTGAGCTCAACCCCAGAGCTATGAACACCCTCACTGGATCTAGCCTGACTTCTAAAAAATTTCACACCCAACACAAGGAATCATTCCCTTCTTTTCTACATAGTCCCTCATTCCATTCCTTCCCTTCCAGTGCTATTCAAGGTATGCAAAGAAGAAAACCAGCCTTCTAGATCAGCCTGTGAGGTGCCTTCACACTCTAGGTTTATCAAGCAAGTCCAAACTCCATTTCCATTTCCCAAATCAGTTTAGATGCCAAACGAGGATGCACACATAGTGATCTCAGTCTTGGGATTATTAAACGTAAGCAGAAGCCAAGTAATTACACATGCACACAATAATTTACAAATTTTTGAACATTATCGGTGCCAAACCAAAATCAAAACGTTGCTGGTCATTCAAATCAAAGACAAAAAATTCGATTCAGGGAATTCCTGTTCAGGAAAACGACTAGCATATTGGGGAAAATGTGAAAAGAAACAAATCCACACATGAAAAGAAACAAATCCCTATCCTCCCAAGGCCTATAAAACCAGGCTCATACCCCATGGTTGAGGGAGAGAAAAGTTATGCTGTTGCATTGAGGTTCTGGCCAAATCAGTAGGGTGAGCATAGGAAGGGGCTAGTTGGAGCTTTTGGGGACAAGGCATTTGCATGTGAAGGAGCATCACAACACTAAGGCAAAGGTGGTAATATTTCTTCTTCATCTTTAATGAAAGTTGGTTCTCCCGTAAAGTATGTTATGTTGTAATCATGTATTTTACTGTTGGATTCCTTAGTCATTGACATAGAATTGTGGATTATACTCCGGTGCTCTTGATCTTGTTTTGTTTTTTTATGTGACTATGCAGGTACATCCATGAAGATCCATCACCATAGGAAACAACTACATTACTCTATAAAAGGACTCATTCCATATCTCTGCAACTTCTAGGGGAAGTTTTCCATCTCTGTTGTAACTTATTTGTTCTAGATCCGAACCATTCAGATTATAGGAACAACTCTTGTTTGTAAGAGGTGCATTTTTCCTAGCAACAAATGGAAGCATCTATGATGAAGAATCTATGAATCCTTGATGACGACGATGCAATGGAGACTTGACTAGATGTGTTGATGACTGTGTAGAGAGATAATACCTTCCTAGTTAAGAGGGAGTGTTGATGTATTTGTAACTTTGGAAGATATTTTGATATATATTATCATTGTATGTTGTTGTACCCCCATTGGGGATGTGTGTTACCCCTTTACAGGATGTCTAAATTGTGTCTAGACCTTGAGGTACAACCTCCGTTGTAAGTCGGGGAAATAGTCCCCATTGTAACATCATGTAATATGTATTTGTGGTCTCTCTAGGAGAAGTGGACCCCATGTGAGATGACATGTAGGATCGAGTCTTATATTTGGTCAGTGACTTGAAACAATATAAATAGGGAGGCACTCTCCCTCATTTATACACACCACACATCTCTCTAAGGTGCATGAGAGAGAGACAGTTATAGGAGGAGAGAAAGACAACCACTGAACATTTCTTATTACTGCTTTTGATCATCTTACTATTCGGAAGAAGTTTGCGGGGTTTTCTCCTTTATGGTTTCCCTGATGAAAATATTTGTGTCTTGTGTATCTTTTATATCTTAATAATGTTGTTTTACTTGTTATTATTTTAGATAAAGATCCTAGATAATCTAATGAGATCTTAAGAAAATCTAACATAGGTTAGTCATTTTTACCAATTTTTGGATCTATTGGTATTACCAAGTCAATAGTTATGTCCAAGATAGGGTTTGAGTCATCTTTGCTTTGTGTGTTGAAGATTATTACTGTAATATCTGACTAGTATCATTTGGATTCATATATGATCAGATTTCTTAACTTTCTTATGGTGCATTCCATTGCATAAAATTTTTGAGTTTTTCTTGAAAAGAAAAGCAAAAGGTAGGATTAGTTGCATATCTAGTCCTAGGCTAGAATTCTTTGCATTAGTTGAAGTATTTTAGAACCCTCTTTGCATCTGACCAGTGTCCTTCACAAGGTTTATGCATGAACCTTGAAAGTATGCCAACAACATAAGAAATATCTGGTCTAGTTGTTGTAAGGTAGATAAGACTTCCTACAAGTTGTCGATACTTGGTCGCATCTTCAAATTCTTTTCCTTCGCTTGATGTGAGCTTCATTTTCTGTTCCATTGGAGTAGATATAGGATTGCAATCTGTCATGCAAAATTTGTTTAGTAGTTCTCCAACATATTTTTTCTGAGATAGGAATATGTACTTAGGATGTTGAGTGACTTCAATTCCTAAGTAATAGTGGAGATGTCCCATATCTGTGATTTCGAAGATCTTTTTCAAATCTTTCTTTATAGATGATATATAGCTCTCATTGTTCCCTGTCATCAAAAGATCATCTACATACACCACAAGATACACAACAGAT
>LPNX011117422.1:808887-864744 GCA_001517045.1 Pseudotsuga menziesii
CGGCAAGCCAAATACACCATTCTTTTTCAACAACCGAAGACTGTTATAATTTAGATGACCAAATCTTGCATGCCACAATGAGCTAGATGACATATTACCTTCTCCATGCTGAGAGAGGTAGGCATAGTTCTGAAATCTTGCGGATGAACCCTTGAGCTTCAACAGCTTTCCATCTTCGTATCCAGTCATTATGACTTGGTTGTCAGAGGAATTTCTTATTTCAACGATTCCATCAAACATGTGGATGGAATGGCCTTGCTATCGAATTTCCACCATGGACAGTAGGCTTCTCTGCAACTCAGGAAGATAGAGAACGTTCTTCAACAAGAAATCAGGGAATCCAAGCATCTTCAGTCGAATGGTGCCCATTCCCTTTGGTTTAATACTTGACTTATCTGCAAAGTAAACTATGCCATCTATTGATTCATTAAGTTCTTCAAAACAATCTTTTCTGAATGTCATGTGTGATGTTGCACCAGTATCAAGCAGCCAACAATCTTTGTAAGATGAAAGAGAAGTCATTTCATTAAATCCAAGATTACAATGTGCAACAATACAAGAATCAGAAAATTTACTAGCATCTTGGTCATCTGTCTTCAGGTTCTGCTTGTCTTTGATGGACTCCCATGAAGCCCAACACTGATTTGATGTGTGCCCAGTCTTTCCACAAAGTTTGCACTGCAAATCTGATCTTTTGCTTCTGCCCCCTTTGCCTTTGAAATTTCTTCATCCTCGTCCTCTCTTGCTGCAATCTCCCTTGGAAGGGTCTTTGGATTGGTCTTTGCCAGCTAGGGCAGCACCAATACTAGATGCCAAAGAGTGCATCTTTACAACTGTTAGTGTAATTTACAATAATAAACTTGATATGAAAAAGAGAAAAACAATAACCTTGCAGGTCTACAGTCTTTGCCAAGGTGTACAATGTAACTTCAGGTTTTAAAGAGATACAATAATAGTATCACAGCTTCAATTCGCAGCAATTTCAGGGAGAAGAAATCAGAATTTATCAGTCACTAGCAATAGATGATATTCTTCAGCATAAAACACAGTCTTCAATAGGTTTTCAGCAGTCTAGGTTTACACAGTGCAAAACATGTACCTCAACCAGTGTTTCGTGATCCAGATTTTTTCAAAAAAAGAGTATCACATTTTACAAAATATGAGAGTAAATGATGGAGAGAACAATACGATTAGCAGCCACACCATTTTATTTATCATGCAGCCACACCATTTGAATGCATATCAGTATATGTAAGAGAGTTGTAGCAAAACGTAGAACCCTTGTAAATGGTGTCTTCACAAAGAATTTGTAGGTCGCGGCTCAACAACATGTATTATATACCATCCCATCAAGCAGCATGTATTATATACCATCACGCAGCATACAACATATCATAGAGTCTCCACGCAAATGAGAAAGGAGTGAGCCTTCAACACAGCCTCAACACAGCTTTCAACGTAGGCTTCACTCAGGTATTATGTAGTCTTCAAGTCGCAGTCTTCAAGTAAGATTAGGGTTTCAGTACAAAAAAGGGAGCCCGCAAAAATTAGGGCAAATTTAGGGTTTATGCATTCCCAAAAAGCATTATGTCCAACGCAGGTGTTATATCCAATACAAAATATATCATTCATCAGCAAAATGGGTCGCAGTTTATCAGCCTCACGCTCACGGTCTGAAATATTTATGAGCGCCCCATACGGGGGAGCACCATCCAGCTGGCGAGGAGAAGCGGGCCGACGAGGCCGACGACTTATTAGATGCGACAATAACCAAGAAACAAGTCCAAGAGATGAAACACCCACGCAGCACAGTATTTCGTTTCGGGCGCTTAATGATCCAGCTGATGAAGCAGCTAACACAGACACAGGGGGAGCTGCTGCAGCCATATTTGTTATGTTTCCAACTTCTTTAGCTCCTGTGATTTTTGAATTAACCGCAACTTGAGTGGTTTGGTTGACATTGAATCGAGCACTACGACCCTCATAAAAGATAGGTATTATGTATTATCAGCATAAAAGATATGTATTGCTCAGCCTCGCCCAGTAAACCACTCATACAATTACATGTACCAAGGAATTACATCAACGCTTTCAAAGGAATGCCTAACAACAACCCACGTCAATTGCAGAGTTCTTTCTCCCAGAAAAATCAATTCTTCGAGCAATTCCCCCAAACTCTTATTTTGTTTGCTGTAATTACACTACAACGGTACTAGCCTCACCACAACATTCAAAACTGTACATGGGGCAGAAGTACAGCAGAAAGAAAATACAATGACATACCATCTTAAAAATTATTTAATCCTGCAAATCTAGCCTTGATAAGCCACACCATTCACGCAGGCTTATATATCTCCATGCGATTTAACAATATTTCAACACCAAATTTATAGTCGTGACTCCACGCAGGCTTATACAACAATATTTCAACAGTCTCTTCTCCACGCAGGCTTATACAACAATATTTCAACAGCTTCTTCTCCACGCAGGTATGTAGATATGTTATATTTGCAGTCAACAAAAAGGCTTACCTCCATTCATACAACGCTGACAGCTCCACGCCTTCACACACAGAACGCCTTCACACAAAGAATGCAGACAGCTCCACGCACAGCATTCACGGGCTCAGTCTTCAACGCATTCAGCAGGCTCAAGCTTCACGCCGGTCTCCTCCAACGCCTTCAGCAATCTCCAACACTTCCTACGCGCAGCAAACTCTTCACTCAGGCAGTCACAGCTCCAGACTTTGGTTCAACTGGGCGAGCAGAAGAATAACTCAGGATTAGGGTTAGGTATTGCATGCACGCAGAGAATAAACTCAGGCAGATGGAGTAACGCATACATTGCATGCGACTCCACTGGTAGACTGAGGGAGCAGTTTGGCAATGGACTGGCAAACAGAATGCCAGGAATGGGCAGAAATGCAGCAGGAGTTATGGCAGACAGCCCTGCTCTGATACCACTTGTTGGTAATAACTCCCGATTAATTAACTATTCCAATGCAAAAGCCTATACTTATACAAATCTCATGGCGGTTGGGTTTCACCTTCCGCTCAGCCTGTTTGGCTTCCTATCTATTCATATTCCTATTTATTATTTATTTACAATAATCCTGACGGATTATTCTAACAAGTTGTTTTTCTATTATTTTCAGAAAAAATAAAAAATACTTAAAGTCTTGTGCTTTCTCAAAATCATTTTAAAAATTTTCATTAGTTTCATTTAAAAAGAAAAGGAAAAAAGAGCATTGTCAATTGCATTTATTTTGAAATTTTATATACATCATTTGCTTTCACATGTTGATTCCAAACACCATTTAGTCCCACTCCACTACCTCTGATTAATAAAGCCATAATAGCAACGTTTAACATAAAATTTATTAATAGTCTTTCTTTTTATAGGTTCAATCATCAACTAACTTAGGCTAGGTTCTTGGACTAGGAGATTTTAACTGTCCAAGAGCACTTTGATTTTAGACATAGTGGCCTATCTTTAGGTAAATCCACTTCTACAAGGGATAATCTAGAAATCTCCTCTAACACAGGAGTTAAGCACGAGGCAACGGGAGAACTCAGTTGAGGAGATAACCCTCCACGTCCTTGTTTGAACATATATCAAGATTGTTGTGCGCACAGGGGTTCTATCAATACCACTTCTTGGGCATTGTGAGGTGCCAGTATTGTTAATATTTTGGGCTTAGCTACCTTGCTCATGCACAATGATTAGGCTAGTGGATGTTCCACCAGACTCTTGTTGTATATGTGGTAGCCCTAGTCTCCAGACATTAAGTTCTTACACAGGTGGCATTGGAAGAATATTTCCAGTGCTCCTAGGGTGGACTTGGAAGGTAACCTCGGTTTATAATTTGGGAGAGTGGTTGGGTGATTCCACCGCTTGCACCCAGAAAACTCTTCACGAGACACCAAGTAACCATTATTCAATATTCACTGGTTGGATCTGGGTGCTAATCATCCTAGACTTTCCTTTGGAAGGTGTATCTTTTACCTCGTGTGTCTATGATACTTAGGAAATTTTTAGTGTGTGCTCTTCGGTTTGTTTTTGTTTTAGTCGGCCTCTAGGTTTGTGAGTCATATTTGTAGGTGTGGAGGACCATCCTCTCCATAGGTCTATAAGGTTGAGAAACCTTCCTCGATCTTTTACAGTGGATCCTTCACTGCCACCTCAAAGGCATAGACTTGACATAGATGGTTCTTTCGAACCGACTGGTGTTAGCGAAGTTCTAGGTGAACCAGGACTTAGACTTAAGTAGGAAGAAAAACCAATAGTAGAGATATAAGACTTGTAAGATGACGAGTTTGTGAGGAATTAAAATACAACTCTAACTGATTTGAACGATCATGTGATAGTCCAAGTCTTTCCTTTTAGTTCACTTGTATCTGGTATTTCTTTGAGTTGATATATGTCTATTGCAGGAGAAGATATATAGTACCCCTACTTCAACCATGCTGGATGGTGGAGTCTCACCCCCTCGGGGAGTGCTCCTAGACCTAGTGAATCTACTGCACCTCTTTCTCCAAGTGATCAAGTGATCAATCCCTCATCACCTTCTAATGTTATAGGTCATTCTAGTGGGGTGGTCATTGGTATATCCAGTGCACCTTTTACTTCTTCATCTTTCATGCAGAGTGCTCAAAGCGGTCCAAGTGGATCCACTTCGTTTGTACAAGGATTTCCATGGAATGGAGGACATATTCCTCCATCCACACCTTATGTAGGTCCCTCTCCTACTTATGTGGGTATGTCATCTGGATACAATTTTAAGAGTTCCAGTTAGGTTTCAGCCGCCACTTTTGGGAGATCTCCCTTTTCACTGTTTAGTGGAGGAATCTCTGCTCCTATGTTTCAAACTTGAGTTTCGGTTGGAGCAGGAAAAACCTCCTATAATACCCCACAAACTAGTAATCCTATGGATTTTAGGTGGAACCTATTTCATAATAGTGCTACAACATCACGATCGGTAGCTGGGGGAAACCCCACCTTTTATTTCGGGAGTCATGGGGTAGGTACTTCCTCACCTCAAACTCCTCAATATCAAACCTCAGTTACACCCAAAATTACTTTCTTGAAAACATTAAACTTGCCATATTTGTCTAAACTAATGAACAAGCCTACGAGTCATAATGCGGCGTGGCCATCTATCCCCATCAAGCTTCCCTCAGACATCCCTAAGTCTGAAGGGAAAACTGGTAAGGATCCAGGTTCTCACATCACCAAATTTTACCTTTGGTGCTCTTCCAACTCACTGAACAATGACTCCATTCGGTTGAGTCTATTTCAGAGAACATTAACCCATGTAGCAACCATGTGGTATATTGAATCTCCATCAGCAATGTATGATAGCTTCCTTGATTTAACAATCGTGTTTTTAAATCACTTTCAACTTCCTTTCTAGTATGATGCCGGTACAGACTTGTTGTTGACTTTTCGATAGAACAAGGCCACACACATATCCAATCATATTCAGGAGTGGTGAAGGAGAAAGAGGCTTATTAAAGAAACCATCCCTCCCAAGTTCTTGTTGGAGTTGTTCTTGAAGTCTTTACTGCCTTGTATCTCTAAGGATGTGTCCACATTGGGAGTTACCACGGAGGAAGCGACAATATTCAGGGCCCAGTGGTTAGATATGATATATGCTTAGTATGGGATTTTATATGAAATTATCCTGGAGGCACTGAGGTCTTTGAATGACCAAGAGAAACCCAAGCATGGACTCCATGTTGATGGTGTGGTTGGTTCAGTTAGTACTCCCACTGTAGAATCACTGGACAAACAACTCCATGAGTTTTCAGTGAAACAATCTACAACGGAGGCAACTAATAATGCCACTCCCTCATTGCAAAGTGATAATGTCTATTCTACACAGTCTTGGCAAAAGGGAAATCAACATCCTGGTGGGAAAAATAATAAAGGGACGAAGGGTGAGGGAAACCAAAACAAACAAAAGCCCACAAATAATGTCGAGGGGGGAAAGAAAGGCAAGAATAAGGTTAAGTTTCCTTGTAAGTTGTGCCAAGGACACCATCTTACTTATCAATTCCCTTTAATGGAAAAATCAAAGAATCTGATTAAAACTCAACAACTGAATGTCCCAAAGGATCCCTTTCCCAAAGGATAGAATGCAACTTCTGCTTCTAAATATGTCGAGGGAACAACTAGTGCTCCTACTGATCACAATTATATCAACATGGTATGATCCGGTACTTTCCTTCAAATAAGAAACAAAAATTATGAATCAGAGGCTCAAGATAGAGGTAAATATACTGCCGAAACTTTAGCTCCTCTCACCATTGAGAAACTAGCTGAACCAATGCCCAAGATAGCGAAAGGTGTCTTCAAGAAAACATTCCACAACCCTAATTCTAGGGCTGCTTCTAACTACTCCGTGGTAGAATAATTAGCTCAAACAACTTGTACGATGTCGACATTGGAGGTGCTACAGAGTTAGGGATGCACTCTTGGCAGCCATAGGTAGTATGGACTCAGCGAGCCTGCTAGAAAAATTTAATCTTTCTGATGTTAAAATACGCTTTCCATACCATGAGGCCTTGTCAATCGATGTTGTCCATGGAGGAAAAACCATTGGATGAATAATGTTTGATGAAGGTGCTTCCACATGTGTCATGTCGATGTCTTGTTTTAAATATTTGGGTTCCCCAGAGTTGGTCCCATCAAACACTCTACTTACTCCTTTTCGACAGAAGATCTTTCTGATTGCATGGTATCCTACCAGCTTTCGAAATAAAGTTGGTAGGGAAAGCAATGTCCATTGAAGCTGAAGTGATCTATGCTCCCTTGGACTATAATCTGTTGTTGGGGAGAAGTTGGACTTATGCCATGCATGCTATCCCCTCGTCCATTTCTGAGTTGTTGTGTTTCCACACGAAAGGAAGCTGGTTACAGTTGACGAGCTCAGGTTTACTTAGAAAGGCCATTTGGAAACTAATGAGTCCACAATACCATTGATATATCAGTTGAAACCGGAAAACAAAAGCTTGGGATTTGGAATGTATACGTCACTGATGGGCACATTCAATATACCAGATCCTATTAACTACCTAGGTTCAATGAGTGTTGGGAAGTCTATCACGACAGTTGTAGATAGAACTGAACCCTAGGTCCTCCCTTTGCAAGAAGAGCGTCAACTACCCTTATCAGCAGTGGAAGTAGCTTATCAAGCTGTTTTTAATGCCACTATTGATTCCATCATGAATCCATCTCCAGTCTCAGAGGAGTTAGATGAATCCTATCTGCGTGCCTGGGCGGATAAATCTACATATTCCTATGATTTCTTGGATATAGTTTTGCCTTCGGATGAAGCCATTCTGGAAGCTATGATTGGACATGAAAATATTTGTGAAGACCTTCACCATAAGTCCTTCTTCCTTCCAGAGTTAAGCAATATTGAGAATTTAGAGTTCCATGTGAGACTGGAAGAAGGGGTTGATCTACCGATTAATCCTTTACCTAAGGAAGGAGTGTTTGTTGAGGGGAATATGGAAAAAATATCTACTACCATTTCGATCAACATTTCTGCAAAACCTAACGTCAGGGAAAATGTTCATATTGGCGCAAACTGTTCTTTGGAAGAGGTTTCCATTTACACTTCCTTGTTTAAGGAATTTTGCGATGTATTTTCCCTGTCATATGAGGAGATCCTAGGCATTGATCCATATATAGTTGAACATGAGATCTGTAACTACCCTAACACGAAACATGTTTAACATAATATTAGACTAGTACATCCATGGAAAGCGACAACCGTCAAGGATGAAGTGGAGAAACTGCTGAAAGCTGGGTTCATTTACCTGATTGATCTGATAGAATGGGTATCCAATCCTGTTCAAGTATATAAAAAACAAGGGACTATACATGTCTGCGCCGACTTTGGTGACTTAAACAAGGCATGCCCCAAGGATAACTATCCCACGCCATTCATCGACTGGATTATTGATGCTTGTGCAGGTAGTGAGGTATTTTCATTCATGGATGGTTTTTGAGGGTATAATCAAATTCATATCAAGTTGAAATACAAGCATAAAATGACCTTCATTTTTCCTTGGGGAACCTTCGCATATACGAAAATTCCCTTCGGTTTGAAAAATTCCAGAGCTAATTTCCAGCGGGCAATGAATTTTTCTTTCCATGATATAAAGCATATCATCGAACCTTACTTGGATCATCTGCCTGCCCATTCTCATAAGAGGAAGGACCATCCAGACCATCTTTGTATGATTTTTGAATGATGCAGATACTATAAAATACGTTTGAATCCCCACAAGTGTGTTTTTCACGTTGAGTTGGGGAGGTTACTCGGGTTCATTGTGTCAAATAGAGGTATACAGGTGGATCCATTGAAAGTTGAGGCCCTTGTAAATCTACCTCCTCCTTGTTCTATCAGGAAAATGTAGAGTTTGTAGGGGAAATACAATTCCCTTTGATGGTTTATAGTCAATTATGCCAAGATTACAAAGGGTTTCATGTGCTTGTTGAAGCAAGACACCCGATTTCTGTGGGATGAGACTGCACAACTCGCTTTCAAGGAATTAAAGAAGGATTTATTATCGGTTCCTCTATTGCATCCACCATATTACACTAAATATTTTATATTGTATTTGGATGCATCAAAGTCGAACATAGGAGTAGTACTAGTTCAAGAAGACGATGAGCTCAAGGAGCATGTCAAACATTAGCAGGTCCTAAAATTAGATACTCAAACATCGAGAAGTTGGCATTGGCGACCGTCTATGACATTCAAAGACTAAGAAACTATATCTTATTAAGGACAACCACAATGGTTGTATATGTGAACCCGTTCCAGTATGTTTTATCTCGACATATAATCGGGGGAAAATTTAATAAATGATTAGTCACTCTCCAAGAGTTTGACTTGGATTTTTAGTCTGCTAAGTCCAAAAAATCCTTAGTATTCATAGAATTGATCTTGGAATTTCCTACAGAAGAGACTATAGTGGGGTAAGAAGACTCATTCCTAGATGAGTATATATTTCTAATCTCAATATCTGATCCCTGGTACAGATATATCCTAGTATATATCCAGAATCTTAAGTGTCCTACGTCCTTCTCATAGGAAGATCGACGTAAGTTGCGTGTTAATGCTAAAAAATACCTTATCATCACCGTTACTTTGTATAGACGAGGGGTGGATTCTATATTGCATTAGTGGCTCGTCCACGAGGAGGTAGAGCATGTCCTAAATGATTCCCATAGTGGAGCATGTGGGGGTCATTTATCTGGGTTAGCAATGACCCAGAAGATTCTACGTGTCGGTTATTTCTAGCCCACTATCTTTAAATATTGTGTGGAAGTTGTAAAGCGCTGTCATCCTTGTTAGCTCTATACAAGAAATGTGCAGTCACATCCTGATCCTTTCTTTCCCTTCATCATGGTAGGGCCCTTCACTAAGTGGGGGGTTGATTACATGACATGTAATCAAGTTTCTGTTGGAGGGAACACGTACATCATTGTCGCTGTAGACTACTTTACGAAGTGGGGAGAGGCAATTCCTACCTTTAAGGCCAATGATGAAACACCATCTTATTTTGTTTTCAACCAAATCATTTCCAAGTTTGGCATACCAAAGCAGATTGTCACTGACCATGGAATTCATTTTCAAAACAACATGATGATTGAGTTGACCACCATTCTAGGGTTTAAGAAAGATCATTCATCTTCCTTTCACCCTTAGGCGAATGGAAAAGTAGAGGCGGTTAATAAAACCTTGGAAACCATTATAAAGCACACTATCAACGTGAGTAGGTCAAATTGGCATATCATGATGTACCCTACACTTTGGGCATACCAAACCAATGTTAAGACTGCTACTGGTTTCTCACCTTTCTAGCTCGTTCACAGGGTGGAAGTAGTCACACCTGTTGAGTGTGAGATACCATCCCTAAAAATTGCTATTCATGTGCTTCTCGACACTACAGATCTTGAAGAACATTTGCTTCACTTAGAGCATCTAGATTAACAATGCATATATGCGCTGACTAAAAACAAGGCTCAGAAGAACCGGGTCAAAAACCAATACGATAAAGCTGTTAAACCTAGAGTTTTCTCTGAGGGAGAACTTGTTTTGCTCTGATCAAGACAAGGAACCCCTGTGGGAAGGAAAGTTTAAGTCAATGTGGTTAGGCCCGTATGTCATGTTGAAAGTTTTAAATAAGGGAGATTATGAATTAATTGATTATGATGGAAACAAGTTGACGGATCCCAGGAATGGGCTCTACCTGAAGAATTATTACGCTTAGGCATGATACTTCTTCTTGTATTATTATTGTATGTATTTTTATGAACAATAGGTCATTAGATGGTTAGTGTTTCTTACATTGTATGTTGGCTGTTTCATATTTCATTTGAATGGTTGTTAGGTTTTGCTTATGGCACCAACCATCACACTTGTAATCTGGCTTTAACCGCCTGGATTATTTATGCACCCTCAGGACAATTGGTGGCCTCTGGTGGCGCCTGCATGGGTCCAACGAATAATAATGTGGATGAATATAGTGCAGTCATTAATTTGTTATGGGATTCTACATTACATGAAATTACCCGTATGGAGGTTAGGCTTGACTCCCAGCTCGTGGTTTCCCAACATAATGGTGATTATCGGGTGCGAAACCCTAACTTACTACGTCAGTTTTTACGTGTTAGGTTACTTGAACATAATTTTAAAAACATTTCATACATTCATATTTCAAGGAATCAAAACATAATTACTGATATTTGCAAATTATGTAATTGATTAGCACTTAACACACACATTGTAAAATAAAATATACAGAAACATTTTAATCACATGTACATAACTAGAACTATATATATATGCAAAAGTATGTCCATAGATACATCGAATCTGATGCAAAGATCCTATCATAAGTACACCAATATACAAAAAATATGATCATAATATGTAATATGCCCAAGTCTAGGGCTGATCCTTATCCTCCTCGACTGTGGTTGCCTCCACAACCTCCTGATAACACAATACGACCCTAGTTACCCTTATAAAAAGGAATAACCAGGACAGAGGAACCCCAACCACATGCTCCTACATAACCATGGGGATCCGCTCCATCCTGAGTGTGGGGACCTCCTAGGTAAGCCTAGCCAGCTTACCCTCCATCACACGAAGTATCCTGTCATGACCACCAATCTGAACAGGCCGCCCAAAAGTATTGGGATCTTCGTCAGGTCAGACTGGTCCAAAATATGCATATAAACATAAAGAAGGTCAAACTCAAGTACATATGTATATAATCTTATGAAACAAATATCATAAAAATCAAAATAAAAAGTCATACGTATCTCTCCCCATGCTCCTCTAGGAGGGAGGATGAGTTTTGGATCACCCCTGAAGTCTAATGTTACATAGGGGAACTACTTGAGAGAAGAAACTTGTCTATCCCACTAGGAATAGAAGTTGTCATTATAATCGCTCTTGATCCCACCTCCACCACCCTGTCACAGGAGAATGTTTCCCCATCGCATGATTCTAGGCTCATGGGGTGGGAATGGTGGTAAAGGTAATGTGGGACTGAGGGCAGGAACCCTCTTGAAGAAAAATGCAACCAATATACAAGAATAACCAAAGTTTTTCTTTCGACCCCTCCTTCAGTGAGATGGTTGTTTCTTCATAATCAGGAGCAATCCCGAGCACCAATCAAATAGTGCACCCCATATACACTCTACCACTACATGCATATGAGGCCGTGTTGCAAAGTGTAATGTAGATGATCCTACAACTTTGGCTACAATACTTACCAAGAATTTAAGTGGAAATCTGGTAATCTGAGAAATTGGGACCTGTGTACCCGATTTCTGGGTCCCAGGCAAACAATAACTATCGACATAATCTTGTACACTAAGCGGGTCACTACACCAACCGGTGCCCTCTAGGTTTACAGGTGTCCCCCTGCGAGATAATCCTGTAATAAAGTAAATGTCGTCTACGGTCAATTCCAAGATTTCCCCTTGGAGGCCAAAGAGCCCAAGCTCATGGTCCCAATAGTCCAATAGTGTCTCCAATGGAAATAATTGTGCTCTCATATTTTACATACAGTAGAAATTCAACAAACCACATCTTTGCAAATATTGCAAAGTGGAGGGATCTCTCATCGCATCGCGGTCCATGTCTGCATGCTCCTGTTCTCTCCATTCTAGTACCATGATTGCCTGCCAAGAAAACGTATCCCTCATTAGAATCCATCAAAAATCCTTTGCATCTTTTATTTTTGAAAAAGCATGAGCTCATGCAATATTCACGACTGTGCTTTCTACACAACGCATACCATTCGCGGGTTGCACTACAGGAAACTCGTGGGTCTAATGAAGGCCCCCCATGATTACTCTGTGATGCCTTTAGGGTTGGCAGAAAATCACCAAATTCACCTTTAAGTTGAAAATTGGAATGGACTAAATAAAAGAGAAGGGAGAGAACACCAACCAGCAACTTGCGGATTCGAATTTGGTCCACCAAAACATCCACACTGACCAGTTGAAGTATGAAGGTAAAATTGCCAAATATGGTTAAAAATACCAAATGGTATGTTTTGTTTTGATTTTGAGCTATATATAGTAAAAATTTAAAATTTTTACCCATTTTGTATAGTTTAAAGTCAATTTTTTGTATCTCAACTAATACCATGGGTTTTTCCTACCTGCAATAGGTCTCGGCTAATCCAGAAGTTGATTTTCGTCGCATATAGGGTAGGATTTAGTCTTCCTCGCATACTTTTCACTTATACCGCATCCTCTGTTTTAACCCTAGGATCTCATAAAATCCATGGACTATGGTGTATAACCACTTTTACTTCACACACATAATTGTTCTTCCATGGATAGGGCCTCCTTTACATGGGTAACCCTAGTTTAGAACATCTTATTTTCTTTCTAGTACCCATGCTGCAGTTGTGTTAGGTTTGCAGGAGCCTTCGTAGTTGTTTTTCATGACAAAAAGAGCCTCATTTTGCATCTTTTTACAAAGCTACACTCGATTATAAGGATCCCCTCCCTTATGGAGTTATCTTTAGGCCCTGGTCTGACTCCTTAAAATTGACTAGACAAGTGAGTAAACTTGTTCATTCAAACTTGTTAAGGTAAATTGAACGATCATTTACATTGGTGGTAGTTTATCACTTTTTTCGGACCATGTAGATTATTTACAAAAAAGGAACACTCTCTTTTCTTCGGAATTGAGAAGAGTACCTTCAATTGTAGGGTTATCTCTATTTCGGACCTGAAGGACTAAACCTATGGAAAATGAACTCCCGGTATTAGTGTAGTTTTCTCTTTTTCGTGCTCTGGACCAAAACATAAAAAAAAATTATGAGCGTACTTTATGTCTTTGTCATGCTCGCTAAACCCTATATAACAAAGCATCGAGTTTACTGTTGTAAGTACCATTTCTCATAAACGAATGGAAATTTTCGAGTGATCTTGCCTTCCTTCACACTTGTTAAACTCAGGCTATATGCTACTTTTGAAGGTGCATCGATCTGGTGATAGTTTACCCCTTTTTCAGACCTTGCTAACTACGTACGAAAAAGGTATACCTTAGTTCTTCGGAAGCTAACATAGTTCTCCTGTGGATTGTTTTATACTTTTTCGGACTCAAGAGACTAAATTTATGAAAAATTACCCCCCTAGTGTCTTCTTCAGAGTTTCCAGACTCTCAAAACTATGAAAACACCAACAAGCATCTACTAATTCGGGCTTGTAAAATCCATGAATCAGTGACATATCAAGAATTATTCTCTCTCCTCTTCAATCTTGTCAAAAATGAAGAGACTCGAGTTGAATTTATTGGAATCATTAAAACTTAATAAGAAAGAAGAGGAATAATTTCACTCTTTGGGTTATAAGTAGTGGTAGCATGTCATCCTTGAACAAAGCACTATTTGAACCTTCCAATACTCATGTTTCAGTTTTCCACTTCTAGTTCAACTATCACTTTGAGTTATTACTCCTTCACTTTTCCTTTATACACGAGGAATCTGACAATGTCTCCTACATGAAAGATAAGTCTAGTTGTCCTATTTGAAGGTATAAAGCTACCTTGGGTCATCTTTGTGTCGTTCTCACTGTTCAAGGATCTTTACCTCTATCTGGTCATCATGATTCCCATCATTATCATCTCTAAGAATTCCTTGTGTCTACCTTCCCTCATCCAGTCTTCCAGTTACTCTTGTGATCTGTTGAAGGATTCATTGCCTTCCTCCTCACACTACGATTTCTCATCAACATCTCCTGAAGATGAAGACCTAGAGTTTTGAAGATGGTACCGTAGGATTCACTATCCATATTGGTGAACTCCTTTGCTTCAGTTGTCAGCATCACTCATTTACTGACACTTTGATGAATTCCTTCCATGTTTGACTTCAACTTACATATTCATATGGTAGGGGTTGTACTAGTTACTATGGATTTGGACGAAGACCTTGAGTTACAATTTCTATAACCTAAGCTACGCAATATTGTGTTATGTTACACAACACTGCTTCTAGATTTTGAAGACTCATCATTGTATATCATGGATTAGATCCACCATTGTAATACATACGTGGCCTTGTAGCCCGTACTATATGATGTAATCAAATATTGTAAAGGAGCTAATGTTCCCCTTTATTGAACATGGCATCATCAGAAATGATTTTGTACATGACTTTGATCTGTCTGTTTTCGGTACCTCTCTGCAGCCTTGGTAACTAAGTTCTCCAAGAATAAAGATTGTAATGTATTTCGACCATCATTTCCTCTGACCTCATACATTAGGGGGCATTTGTTATCATGTGAAATGAAAATTCTCCATCCAAGTACTGATACTCAATGTGTCGGTACACAAAAGGAAACCATGGATTGAAGTAGAAAAAAACCTATAGATGTGCATGTGCCTTGATACATCTTGATCCTGCCAGTTTTTCCCATGTTTAATAAAGAGATTAAGGTGTATTCGCAACTATTTCCGTTGCAACCCGTGATCCATTCGTGGGTATCCATATATACAACCCACAATTACATGATCACACTTTGCCTTCGTGGGTTGTATTTATAAAAGTCGCGGTTTACTCACGACTTGCTAGTATCAATACTCACGATTAACCTAAGCCAAAAATTTAAAAATAAAAACATGTTTAGTTAAGGAAAGTTGGGCTCGTAACCATAATGTTCCAAATTTCCCTAACCATCTCAACCTTCGTAACTCCTCCTATTCATCAAGTATAAATATAGGGGGAGGGTTGAGGTTAAGATAGATCAAAAGGAGAGCAAGGTTATGCTTGAGGAATACCCTTGGAGATTTGCAGTAGCAGAACTCAGTTCCTTGGCTAGCAGAGGAGGGATTGTATCAGATATAGGTTGTATCTTTCATCAGTGCTTATCAATAAAGAGAGTTTGTCTTCCCAAATTGGTGCACCAATGTTCTTATGTTTTGTGATTCATGAATTATATTGTTATCTTATTGAAATTATAATATTTTATTAATCTCTTATATAACATCTAAGATTTTGCAGGAAGGAATCTATCTCTTTTGTAGGTGTGAAGATCCCTTGAAGCTGTTGGAGCATTTGGATTGAAGGAAAAAATCTAGGACCAACCTTCATAAATAAATTACACTAGTTTTCTACCCTATTTCTCTCTCAATTTTCTAGATAGCTATATGTCTGCAAGTTTTATATTGGTATGTTGGTGACCCCAGACCCTTACGTCCTAAGGTTGATTTTCCGTGAACAACAGTAATGATATTATTTCTCTTGAAACTTAAGAAAAAATATATAGAGAAATTAATCAAGCCAATTAAGACAAGATGTTTCATCTCCTTAAGTATAAATAAGGGAGTAGAAGAGGTCCCCGAGACACCATGGAATTTCAAGAATGTCGTGGTATGGGAACAAGAGTATTTCACAGCATTCACATTGATTTCAGGCTAAGAATCTGATGGGGATATTAATGAAGGGATCGTATCCTTGGTTGATTTTTAAAATTTTCATTTTGGGCGCCAATTAAATTTTGTTGAAGCACTTGCAACTAGAACGAGATCCAATTAGCCGAATTTCCAAACACTAGGGTTTTAAATTCCCCTCCTCTCTAGTATATCTTCTGCTATTCTACTAATTGCATTAGATTAAGGATTTGGACCTTAAGAGGAATAAATAATGGGTTAAGAACAAAATATATGATTAGGTCACATGGTTGAAAAAGGGGGAAAAGGTGCAAAGTAGTCTTCTTTTGTGTCTGAGTTCATCTACATGGCCTTCACATTGATAACATTGAAGGTGCCGGAAATAATGATAAAATAAATCATGTCATTTTAATTTGGGGGAGTTTGTAAAGAGAGGTGGTTGGTATTTAGCATTTGATTATACTATGATTATATTGTATAGAGTAAGCACCCCACAAGTTACCTATGTTACTCACACCTAGGACTTTTATACTTGAATACACTAGGAAAATGATAGAAGTAGACAACTTACACTTTGTCAAATCAAGAAGAAAGGTAGAACACCTTTCCCCATAGATATGAGAGGATATGCCTTGAATGATAAAAGAGGCCTAGAATAAATAATGAATTTCTTGAAAGTCTTAGAAGTTCCCATGGATTACCCCTAGAGGTATTGTTATCAACCCAAATGGCACTTCTCCGTCCGAGTGCCGACATTCCTTATGTTGGTACACAAAAGGACATCTTAGGATTGAAGTTTGCCAAAACACTATAGATGGGCATGACTTGGGATGCATTTACCCTTGAACCAACTTGCCATATTATTTTTCTAAGTGTTGAGTTGTGTACGCGACTATCCTCACTGCAACTCGTGTACATACGTGATTATTTCCATTGAGAACTTGCATACTGTACGCGACTATATACATTGCAACCCGCGTACATCAGTATACCTGGGTTTCCTTTAAAGAAACTCACGTTTCATACGTGGCTTTCCTATATCAATAGTCATGTACATCTTGATTCGACATTAAAAAATATAAATCACAATTAATGGAGATTAGTTGGGTCCTAATCATTAACTATCCTAACTATTTCAACCTCCTCAACCTTCGAAACCACTCTATTTCCCAAAGTATAAATAGAGGCCTTGGGGAGGGCATTACTGAATCAAGTTTAGATAGCAAAGTTATGCTAGTGGTATATCTTCAGAAGTCTTGGAGCAGCAAAACTTAGAGTCCTTTGGTTGCAGAGGAGTCCTTGTCTCAGAAGCTGGGTTGTCCTCTTATCCCATTCACTGATTGTCAATAAAGAGAATTATTCTTCCAACATTGCATTGAGTCTCTTTAATGTATCATGGTTAATGAATATTTTGATTATGTACTGGATATATTGTTTATCTAACCTCTCATATATACATGTATAAGATTGTACTTGGAGAATTTTCTCTTTGCAGGTGAAGGAGGTGCATCCCTGGAAGCTTTGGAGAGAAGAGGAGCGAAAGAAGATCAAGCTTGGATCAACCATCGGTAATCGGGTAATTCAAGACTTTCTTCCTATTTCCTTTTCGTTCTCTGGTAAAGCTGATTGTCTGCATGGTTAGTAGTAAGTTGGTAACCCCAAACCCTAGGTTACAAGGGTGTTTAATCCAGAACAATAGAACTGGCGACTCCACTGGGAGTCCAGCCTGCTGTGGGTTAGTCCTGTAGATCCTTGCCCAGTCTTTGCTTTGATTCAATGTGTGGTTTTTGTCTTGGTTTGGACTTGTAGTGGTGTTTTAGAGACCTTCATAATTTTTCTTTTTTTGAAAATTTTTACTCTTGTACGCAGGTTGCTGTGCTACACAGTCGCGTACAGAGGTCTGCATACGCGGGTTGCTGTATTGAACAGTCGCGTACAGTACGCGGGTTGCTCAACTAGACATTCGCGTACATACCTTGGATTGTCTTTCTTTTAGAAATTTGAGGTGGATTTTCCTGTTGGGTGATAGGGCCAAGTGCTGTGTGTCTGAATCAGTGATTAGGGTTCTAGATACCGTGTATCCCGTGCTATTTCCAAGTAGTGTCGGTTTGTCACTTGCCTTTTATTGATTTCAGTGGATTTCATTCATTGTGTCTTCCCAAGCTAGGTGTTTTCCAAGTCTTCCTTAGGTGGTTGATATTTGGTTCTTATAAGTCTGCTATACTTCATTTTGCTTACTTAATATAGTTTGATTATTCAAGCATACTCAAGAATTTTTGCATTTAGGTGCATAGTAATTTTTGAAGAATTTGAAAAGTGAAAAGAAAAGCATTGGAAACATTTGCATTTGAATTGCATATGGTACTTTTACTTTCAATTTTTAAATAAAATATCAAAAATTACAAAAATAAGTCTTAGCTTTCTCTTTCGTAGTTGCATTTTCATTAGTTCATATTTACAAAAAAGAAAAAGAAACTTTCTTTAAGTAGTGATAATTTGCTTTGGAATATATTTATACACATGCTTTACTTTTCTTATCAAGTCTATAATATCATAGTCATTCACGCCACTTACCCTATGATTAAGAAAAGCCCTTAAAATGAACGCTATAATTTAAAATTTATTAGTAAGTTTTGTTTTATAGGGTCATACACCTACTAGCTTAGGCTAGACTTGTGGGATAGGAAGTGTAAACTCCCCATAAGTACTTAAATTTAGACGTAATTGGACAATCGATAGGTAAATCCTTCTTTGTGTTGATAACATCTGGGAATCTCCTCTCAAATGGGAGCTAAGCACAAGGCCGCGTGGAGACATTGGACTAAGGAGATAACCCTCCAATTCCTTGTCAAAACGTAAACCAAGGTTTTTACGCATCTGGGGATTCTGTCCTAGACAGAGTTTCAGGATTTACTGCCTGCCCATGTGTACGAATCAGGCTTGCGACTATCCCCCCAGACTATTGATATAGTTAAGGTATCCTCTAGTCTCTTGGACATCTAGGGTTTATACAGAGTTAAACCGAAATGCTATTTCTGGTTCACCTTAGACGGGCTTAGAAGGTAACCCTTGTTGAAAGTGTAGGAGGGCGGTGGGTGATTCCTCTGCTTGTGCCTAAGAACCTCTTCAAGGACGCCAAGAAACTGTCTCTCAGCTTTCTTCAGGAAAGCATATATTATATTCCTTGTGATTGTTGAGACTTTAGGAAATTTTTGTAGTGATTGTTCTGTGGTTTGTCTGTGTTTTTAGCCGACCTTAGGGTGTGAAGAGTCAAATTTACAATCGTGGAGGACTAATCTGTCAGAAGGTCATGAAGGTTGCAAAACCTTCCCTCGCTTATCACATTGGAACCTTCACCTCCCCCTCAAAGGCAGAGATTGGAAACAGACGGTTCTTTCGAACCGATAGGAGTTAGTGACGTTTCGGGTGAACCAGAACTTAGGGAAAACTATTTTAATTTAAACACAGTTGAGATAGAAGACTTGCAGGATGATGAGTTCGCAAGGAATTTTAATTCACCTCTAATTGACTTAAACGATCCGGTGATCGTTTAGGTTCGTCCTTTCAATCCACCCGTGATTGGTGTCCCTTTGGGAAGAATAATGTCTATTGCAGGAGAAAGTTCTTCTACTTCCACCTCAGTCGCTCTTGTTGAAGGGGTGCTACCTCCCCCGGTAGGTGCCCCTAGAACAAGTATACCTACTACACCGTTAACTCCAACTGGCCAATTGGTTCAACCACCGACTCCCATAAGTTTAGCTAGTGCTTCTGGTGGTATGGTCACTGGGATTTCTAGTGTACCTACAGTTCCTACTTCCTTCGCACACACTTCCCATAGTGGTCCTATAGGATCCTCGGCTTTTGTCCAAGGTTTTCCTTGGAATGGGGGGCACATTCCCCCAACCACTCCATACATAGGCCCAACACCCTCATATTTAGGGGTGCAGTTTGGAAACCCTAATCCTTATGGTCAAGGTTTTCAAACTTTGGTTTCAACTCCATTCATGAGCTCTCCTTTTTCACTTTTCAGTGGAGGGATACCTGCTCCTGTATTCCAAAAACCAGCTTCGACTGGGGAAGCTAGAACCTCTTATAGTGCACCGCACATAAACAATCTACTGGATTATGGATGGAATCCTTTCCAAAGTATCCCACCCACTTCAAAACCGGCAGCAGGGGGCAACCCCACCTTCACATATAGGAATATAGGGGAAAGTCCCTCTAATCCCCAAGCTGGTACTTTTAGTGCTCCGGTTAGACCCAAGCTCCCTTTCCTGGCAATGTTAAATTTGCCAGATTTTCCAAAACTAATGAATGACCCGGTGAGACATGACCCCTCCTGGCCATCCGTACCTACCAAGCTGCCCTTGGATATCCCAAAATTTGAAGGTAAAGTTGGTGATGATCTTGGAGCTCATGCCACAACTTTTCATTTGTGGTGCTCTTCCAACTCACTAAACAAGGATTCAGTTCGGTTGAGGATGTTCCAAAGAAATTTAACCAGTACTGCAGCAAAATGGTATATTGAATTTCCTTCTACTACGTTTAGCAGTTTTTGGGACTTGGCTAATGCATTCCTTAGTCACTTCCAGCTTCCTATCCGATATGATTTCAGGACATACTTGTTATATACCTTCCGATAGGACAAGGCCACTCATATTTCGGATCACATACAAGAGTGGAGAAGATGAAAGAGCCTTATCAAAGCCACTATTCCTCCCAAGTTCTTATTACAATGGTTCCTTAAATCCCTATTGCCATATATATCTAAGGATGTATCTACTTCAGGAGTGACGAATGAGGAAGAAGCTATCCTGAGGGACCAACAACTAGATTTAATATATTCTCAGTCTGGGATCTTATATGAGATTATCCCTGAGGCATCGAGGCCAACGCACAATGTAGAGAAACCTAAGCCTGGACCCCATGCCGATGGTGTGGTTGGTTCTGTGAATTCTCCCACTGTAGAATATTTGGCTAAACAACTCCATTAGCTGTTCGTCAAACATTCTACGACGAGGGAAGCAAAGGTTGCCCCCTCACCTGAAAATGCAAATGTTTTTGCACAAACCTCTCAAAAGGGAAATCAGTAGCCCGGTGGGAAAAAGAAGAGAGGAAAAAAGGGTGAGGGAAACCAAAACAAGCAAAAACCCACAAACAATGCTGATGGGGGCAAGAAAGAAAAGAAGAAGGGGAAATTCCCATGTAAGTTGTGCCATGAAGATCACCTGACCCATCTATGTCCCCTTATGGAACAATCTTAGAAGCTATTAAAAGGCCAACAATCGACTATCCTAAAGGATCCTTTTCCCCAAGGACAAAATTCCACTTCAACTTCAAATGCAGCAGGGGGCACCCCAAATGCTCCTTAACCCAATTATGTCAACATGGTTCGATCTGAGACTTTACTATAGAATAGGAACAAGAAATATGAAAAAGAGACCTCGGAGAAGGGTAAGTTGATAGGTGAAACTTCTAACCTTCCCATGATTGAGAAGCCTACCGAAATTATGCCAAAGATACCAAAAGGTGACTTTAAGAAAACCTTGCATAATCCTAATGCTAGGGTTGCAGCAAACTACTCTATAGTTGAAGACTTAGCCCAGACTCCTTGTGAACTATCGGCTTACAGAGTTGTCCTACCCAGCGGGATGCACTCTTAGCAGCCTTAGGCAGTATGGACTGATCGAGTCTCATGGCGAAATTTAATTTGTCTGATGTTAAAATTCGCCTGCCATATCATGTAGCCTTATCGATAGATGTCATCCATGGTGGAAAGACCATTGGAAGGGCAATTGTCGACGAGGGTGATTCTACATGTGTTATGTCCCTGTCTTGTTGGAAAGCTCTTGGATCCCCAGAGCTAGTTCCATCGAACACCCTACTTACTGCTTTCGACGGAAGGCCGTTCTGTCCACATGGTATCCTACCGGCTTTCGAAATTAAGTTGGCAGGGAAAGCGGTGTCTATTGAGGTAGAGGTGATTGATGCACCTTTGGATTATAACTTTCTCTTGGGGAGAAGTTGGAATTACGCCATGTCAGCTATTGCAGAGAACTCTTTACATTCTAGAGATTGCTTAGATATGGTTTTACCTTTGGATGAAGCCATTCTGGAAGCCATGTGTGGATGAGATAAGATCTGTGAAGATCTTCACCATTGATCCTATTTTCTTCCAGATTTAAGTAGGATAGAGAACCAGGAGTTCCATATGAGACTGGAAGGTGATGTTGATACGCCTATTAATCCCTTACCAAGGGAAGGAGTATTTGCTGAGGGGAATATGGCAAACATTTCTGCTACAATTCCTATCAACATCTCTATAAATCCATACGTTGTGGAAAATGTACACATCGGAGCAAACTGCTCTCTGGAGGAGATTGCGATCTATACGGCCTTGTTTAAGGAATTCCGCGACGTTTTTTCCTGGTCATATGAGGAGATTCCAGACATTGATCCATCAATAGTCAAGCACAAAATCCGAACATACCCTGACGCTAGACCCATTTGACAAAAGTTGAGACTTGCCAACCCGTGTAAAGCAGTGGTAGTGAAGGCTGAAGTTGAAAAACTATTGAAATCCGGTTTCATTTATCCCATAGCTTTGACAGAATGGGTATCCAACCCTGTTCCTGTTGAAAAAAAGCAAGGGACCATACGCGTTTGTACTGAATTTCGAGATCTAAACAAAGCCTATCCTAAGGAAGACTATCCCACGCCATTTATCGATCAAATTATTGATGCTTGCGTGAGAAGTGAAGTATTTTCATTTATGGATGGTTTCTCCAGATATAATCAAATCCAAATTAAACCGGAAGACCGACATAAAACAACTTTTATTTGTCCTTGGGGTACCTTCACATACAAGAAAATGCCCTTTGGATTGAAAAATTTTGGGGAAACCTTTGAGCGGGCAATGAATTTTGCCTTTCACAATATTAAAGCCATTGTTGAACCCTACCTTGATGATCTGCCAACACATTCTCGTAAGAGGATCGATCACTTGCGTTTGATTTTTGAACGTTGCAGATACTACAAAATTTGCTTGAATCCCCACAAGTGCATTTTCTGTGTCGAATCAGGGAGACTACTCAGATTCATTGTTTCCAGCAAAGGCATTCAGATGGATCCTTTGAAAGTTGAGGCCATCGTAAATTTGCCTCCTCCTCGTTCTATCAGGTAGCTTCAGAGCCTACAGGGGAAGTCCAATTTCCTTCGACGTTTTATTGTAAATTATACCAAGATTACTAAAGGTTTCATGCGCCTGTTGAAACAGGAAACCCCATTTATATGGGATGAAATTGCACAACTCGCATTTGAGGCATTAAAAAAAGCTTTGTTGTCGGCACTGTTATTGCATCCGCTAGATTACTCTAGGGATTTTATATTGTATCTAGCCACATCTGAGTAGACCATAGGGGTAGTACTAGTCCAGGAGGACGATAAGCTCCAAGAACATGTCGTCTACTATCTCAGCCGTGCTTTAGCCGGACCTAAACTTAGGTATTCCCATGTCGATAAGTTGGCCTTAACAGCTGTGTATGCTATTTAGAGGTTGCGTCACTACATCTTATTGAGGATCACGATGGTAGTGGCAGATGTTAATTCTTTTCAATATGTTTTGTCTCGACGGATGTTGATGTAATTATAACTTCAAAATGTATTCACTTGTATTTCTTGGTGCTGATTCTATATTTGAGGAAGTTGCGGGTTTTCTCCATTTATGGTTTCCCCGAGGAAAAACAATGTGTTCATTGTCTCTTGTGTTTGATTGTTGTGCTTGTTATTCTCTCAGTTAAAGATCCTAATATAATGCTAGCTTAATGTTAAAAATCTAACATGGTATCAGAGCTAACCTGAGAAGAAGACATTGTGCAACTGCGGGAACTAGGGCATCCTACTTTGTGGATATCTCTCCACAAATTTTCAGCAAAATAAGGTTGGATTAACTCTCCTCCCTAGGGCGCATCTTTCTATCGAAGCAGAATCTAATTCTGAGCTTTTTTAGTTTTGGACCTGACACTACTGCCAGAAATTAGGGCTTTCTACAGAAGTGGAATTTTTCAGTGAGCCCAGGCCTAGATTTATCTCTTCCCCAAAATCAAAGTTTAGAGATCAAGATCAAAGCATTTGGTTGGACAGAACTCCAGAAAAGCAAAACCATAATCTGCTCCTGAACCAACACTACAGAATTTTAGCTCCAAATCCAGATCTGACATCTTGACCTAGTAAGATCTAAATATTTTGTATTTCCATTTGAAGTTCTCAGTTAAGATGTCTCATCATACCAATCTTGATGAAATGCTTGAGGGAGCTAATAATTTCTGAGCCTGGAAGTATAGGATCTCCCTTGTCCTTGAAGAAAATGAGTTGGACTCCTACATCCATGAGGAGGTTCTAGTTCCAGAGGAAGATGAGGCTAAGGCCTTACATAACAAGAAGTTGGTTATGGCAAAGAGGATTATTGCTGATTCAATCAAGGATCACCTCATACCATAGGTGTCCTCCCTCAAGACACCTAAAGCTATGTTTGATGCCCTAACCAAACTGTTTGAAGGGAAGAACATAAACCGGAAGATGACTCTAAGGAACCAGTTGAAGAATGTAAAGATCCAGAATGAAGAGACCATCCAGTCATACTTCGTAAGGGTCTCCGAGATAAAATATTAACTTGAAGCAGTAGATGAAGAAGTGGAGAATGCATAAATTGTGATGACAACCTTGAATGGTCTCCCTAGGTCATGGGATTCTTTCATCCAAGGAATCTGTGCTAGGAAGAAGCTAATCAAGTTCAGTAGACTGTGGGAAGAATGTTCACAAGAAGAAGCTCGAATAGTAGCTTGAGAAGAAAAGATGGGAAGTGAATATCAAGCTCTCAGAGTACACTCCAAGAAAGGAAGAAGGGAAAATCATCATCACCAAGGTAAGCATTCTCATTAGAAAAATAATTTTGTAAGAAGGGATCCATCCAAACTCAGATGTTATACATGTGATCAAAGAGGACACTTTTCTAGAAGTTGTCGCATGAATAAGAATGGATCCAAGAAAAAGAAGAACTCCAAAAGAAGACATCATGCTCACACTACTAAGGATGATGATCCTCCCAAGAAGAAAGTAAAACAAGAAAGTGAAGACTCTTCAAGTGACGAAGAATATGTTCTGATCTCTGCTCTCATGGGAACTGTCAGTCATGGAATAAAAGATTGTCTTATTGATAGTGGGGCTTCCAAACACATGACAGGATTCAAGGAATCTTTTGACAAACTATTTGAACATAATTCACCCCATAAGGTGAAACTTGGGGATGACTACCAATATCCCATAAAATGTAGTGGTGAATCCTCGTACAAGATAGACTCTGGAAAGTACATGAAAATGAAGGATGTCTTGTTTGTACCAGGACTAAAGAAGAATCTTCTCTCCATATCGGCACTGGATGCAAAAGGAATGAGGGTTGCATTTGTAGATGTCCAAGTCCTCATGTGGCCAAGAGGAAATACTTTTGACGATGCAATAGTAATTGGAGAACAAGAAGGAGGATTATACAAATTGAAGGGCCATCCAGAACAAGATTTGCTCCATGACACAGTAGAGCCAAATGAACTTTGGCATAGAAGGCTTGCACATATGCACTATAGAGCACTACCACTTGCAAGCAAAGCTATTGAAGGTCTTCCAGAAATTCAAGAAAAACATGAAGGAGTCTGCAAAGGATGTGCAAAAGGAAAGAATACAAAGAAGACATTTCCAAGTAGCGAGAGCAAGGCAAAAGGAATCTCAGAAATCATCCACTCTGATGTATACGGACCAATGTCATCCAGTTCTTTAAGCAGGTATGTATACTATTTTTATTTCATTGATGAATTTTCTAGGAAGACATGGATTTACTTCATGAAGAACAAAGATGAAGTTTTCAACAAGTTCAAGGAATTCAAAGCCTTGATCGAGAACCACACATAAAAGAAGATCAAGACCTTTCGATCAGATAATGGAAAAGAATTCACATAAAATGAATTCAAAGAGTTATGCAAAGATTTAGGGATTAAGAGGGAGTTATCCACTCCGTATAATCCACAACAGAATGGAGTTGCAGAAAGGAAGAATATAACTATCATGGAAGCTGCAAGAGCAATGCTTCATGAACAAGATCTTCCCATGCATATATGGGTAGAAGCTGCCAAAACAATGGTGTATGTACAAAACTGTAGTCCACACAGAGTACTTGAGAACAAGACACCTAAATAAGTCTTTTCCAGCAAGAAACCAAAAGTCAGCCATCTCAGAATATTTGACTGTCCAGTGTACATACACATTCTGAAAGAAAAGAGGACAAAGTTAGATCCTTCAGGAAAGAAGGGTATATTTGTGGGATACTCTGAAAGCTCGAAGGATTACAGAATATACTCCCTAGGATTCAAGAAGATTGACATCAACAGGGATGTAAGATTTGACGAAGACTCAGCTTAAAACAAATCCAGAAAGAGACCTGCTGAAGAACCTGAAGAAATAGAAGCACCCAGAATTCATGACACAACCATGAACGAAGAAACTCAAGAAGAAGATCGAGAATTTGAAGAACCTTAAGAACATGTAGATCCACCTTAAGAGAAGAATCCTCACAAGAGGAAACCTGCTTGGGTACGGGAAGCTATCCAAGGTGCGGAAAGATATGGGGCTCCAGAAGAGAATCACAGAGAAAGGAAAAGGACCAGGTCCTGCTCCAGGTATGTAGCTTTATTGTGTGACTTTATCAATAAAGAACCTTCCAACTATGAAGAAGCAACAGAACGAAAAGAATGGAAGGATGCTATGATCAAAGAGTATCAATCGATCATGAAGAATGATGTTTGGGATGTTGTCCCAAGACCAGAAGGGAAGTCGGTTGTAACTTCCAAATGGATCTACAAGATCAAGCATGCTGCAGACATAAAGAAATATAAAGCAAGATTCATGGCTCATGGCTTCTCACATAAAGAAGGAATAGATTATGAAGAAACCTTTGCACCTGTAGCCAGATACACTTCCATCAGATCAGTACTTGCTTTAGCTGCAGTGATGAAATGGACGATAAACCAAATGGATGTCAAGACTGCTTTCTTGAATGGTGTAGTGGAAGAGGAAGTGTATGTAGAGCAGCCACTCGGTTTTGAGACACATGACAGTGAGTCTCATGTATGTAGATTGAAGAAAGCCCTGTACGGTTTGAAACAGGTACCAAGGACATGGTATGGTAAAATTGACAGCTTTCTATCCAGTTTGGGCTTTACCAAGAGTAAAGCAGATTCCAACCTTTACTACAAGGTTGAAGGTGGCAACCTAGTGATGCTCCTACTGTATGTAGATGATCTATTTGTAACATGTATGGATGGGTTGATTGCTGATACGAAGAGAAAGTTTGTTGCCGAGTTCGAAATGAAGGACTTCGGTATGATGCATTATTTTCTAGGCATGGAGGTGTGGCAGAATGTGGATGGAATCTCCCTTGGACAAGGGAAGTATGCAATAGAGATTCTGAAGAGGTTTGGGATTATGGACTACAAGGCCATGACCACACCTATGGCATCGAACTTGAAGCTATTGAGTGATGCTTCATCATAAGTGGTTGATGCTACGATGTATCGTCAGATGATTGGGTCCTTGTTGTACCTGACGAACACAAGACCAGATATTTGCTTTGCTGTGAACACCTTGAGCCAGTTCCTGACATATTCGAGACATGTTCACTTGATTGCTGCAAAGCATATTCTAAGGTACCTGAGGGGTACAATTGATTATGGGCTCAAGTATGAGGTGAATCAGAAGATTAACCTAGAGGGTTATGTTGATTCAGATTGGGCAGGCAGTGCCATCGATAGGAAGAGCACTTCAGGGTGCTGCTTCAGTATGGGATCAGGTGTGATATCTTGGTTTAATAGGAAGCAATCCTGTGTGGCACTGAGTATAGCTGAAGTAGAGTATGTCATAGCTTGTTCAGCTAGTTATGAGGCAGTATGGATGAGGAAGCTGCTGTCTGATTTATTTGATCTCCAGTTGGATGCTACTTGTATACATTGTGACAACTAGAGTTGCATGAAGTTGTTGAATAACCCGGTGTTCCATGACACGTCGAAGCATATCGATATCAAGTATCACTATATCAGGGATATGGTGCAGAGGGGAGCAGTGAAGCTCCAGGATGTTGCGACGAATGAACAAATAGCTGATGTGTTAACAAAGCCATTGGCTAGGGTGAAGTTTGAATACTTTAGGGAGAAGCTTAGTGTTCTCCAGATTGAGGTTCCCTCCAAAGGGAAGTGATGAGTCTGTGAGCCATTTTGACATGGTGACAGGATTGGTTCCTTCCATGGTCAGATGTAATGGTTGAGACATTCTATTATGGTGAGAGGATTGGTTCCTTCCATGTTAGATGTGAGTGCTGAGCCATTCTGATGTGATTGTAGGATTGGTTCCTACATGATTAGATATAAGTGCTGAATGCCATTCTTGGAATGGAGGCACCTGGTCAGTTACCAGGAAAGCTCAGTCTGGGACTGAGGGCCATTCTGATGTGACTGTAGGATTGGTTCTTCCATGATCAGATGTGAGTGCAAAGCCTTTCTGACATTGGTTGTCAGATGTAAGTGCAGAGCCCTTTTGACATGAAGGATTGGTTCCTTGCATGGTCAAATATAAGTGCTGAGCCTTTCTGACATTGGTTGTCAGATGTAAGTGAAAATCCTTTCAACATGGAGGAGTGGTTCCTTGCATAGTTGAATGTAAGTACTGATCCTTTCTGACATTGGTTGTCAGATGTGAGTACTGAGCCTTTTTTACAGGGTTGTGGGATGTGTTCCCACATAGTCAGATGTGAGTGTTGGGCGTGCCTTTCTGATATGATTATAGGATTGGTTTCTACATGATCAGATATAAGTGCTGGGTGGGAGATTCTGACTTAGGGTCAGATATAAGTGTTGGAAGAAGACCTACATGGAGGCTAGGCCTACAACTAGCATGAAAAAGGGATGGCTCTGTAGAACTTCCTACATGGAGGCTAGGCCTACAACCAACATGAAAAAGGGCTGGCTCTGTAGAACTTCCTATGACGAGAAGAATTAAGAGATAGCACCCATGATGATGATCCAGCAGAGATGTTCCAGACTAGAGATGATCTAGATCCAGTGATGATGATCCAGATTGAGTGATGATCCATATCTAGTGATGATGATCCAGATCGAGTGATGAACCAGATGAAGATGAAGATGACTTGGAGATGAAGGTGACTTGAAGATGGATATTACTTGAAGATGACGAGGACTCAAGGATGATTCAGATGATATAGAGAAGAAGACTTGTGCTGATAAATTGTGTCGAGAGAATACCTTCCTAGTTAAGAGGGAGTGTTGATGTAATTGTAACTTAGGAATGTATTCACTTGTATTTCTTATGTATTGTACCTCGATGTTTATTCCGGGAATTATTTGTAATGTAATTGAGTCATGTCATGCCTCGATGTTCTGATCAGGAGTTTCTATAATGTAAACAAGTCATGTCAAGTCAATGTGGGTAACCCTCCTATTGTTCAAGGGTTAAAGTCCCTGCAGTTCCGTGGCACTAGGGTTGTTAGACTCACCTAGTGAATTTGGCCCTAGTAGGTCATTGTCAAGTTGGGAATTAGTATAAATAGAGAGTGAGCCTCTCTATTTATCACTCACTCACTCACACTCAGTTGTAGCGCATAACGAGGAAGAAGAAGACATTGGGGCAAGGAAGAAAGAGGTTACTGCTGTCGGGAGATCATCTTACTGTTTTGGGTTTTACTTTTGGTGCTAATTCTATCTCTGAGGAAGTTGCAGGGTTTTCTCCATTTATGGTTTCCCCAAGGAAAACACTGTGTTCATTGTCTCTTATGTTTGATTGTTGTGCTTGTTATTCTCTCAGTTAAAGATCCTAATATAATGCTAGCTTAATGTTAAAAATATAACAACGGATAGTTGTAGGAAAATTCAACAAATGGATAGTCATTCTTCAAGAGTTTGACTTAGATTTTCAATTTGCCAAATCCAAAAAATCCTTAGTTTTTGCTGAGCTCATTGCAGAATTTCCAGTAGAGGAAGATATAGCCATTGAAGAAGACTCATTCCTAGATGAGCATATCTTTTTGATTTCCACCTCTGACACCTAGTACGGAGATATACTTATCTATCTCCAGACTTTGAAGTGCCCTGCATATTTCTCACAGGAAGAACGGCGTAAACTACGCATACATGCCAAGAACTACCTCATTATTGGAGATACTTTATATCGTAGGGGGGTAGATTCTGTTTTGTGTCAATGTCTTATCCATGAAGAAGCTGAGATTGTCCTAAATGATGCCCATAGTGGAGCGTGTGGGGGTTATTTATATGGGTTAGCAATGGCCCAGAAGATCTTATGTGTCGGTTATTTCTGGCCCATGATCTTTAAAGATTGTGTGGAAGCCATGAAGTGTTGTCATCTTGGTCAGCTTTACACCAGAAAGATGCGGCCGCATCCCGCTCCATTATTTCTTGTCATCTCAGTGGTCCCCTTCATGAAGTGGGGGATAGATTACATGACATGCAACCCAGTTTCGACTGGGGGGCACAAACATATCATTGTCGCTGTAGATTATTTCACGAAATGGGTAGAGGCAATGCCCACCTTTAAAGCTGACGGGAAAACTGCAGCTCTGTTCATTTTCAACCAAATTATCGCATGATTCGGTATCTCTAACATGATTTTCACTGACCATGGTAGTCATTTCCAAAATAGTATGATGACTAAATTGACCACTATGCTAGGGTTTAGACAAGAACATTCATCTTCGTTCTATCCTCAAGCAAACGGTCAAGCCGAGGATGATAAAACTTTGAAGACTATTCTCAAATGTACTATTAATGCAACCCATTCAAACTGGCACATCATGTTGTATCCTACACTTTGGGCATATCGGACCAATTTGAAAACTGCTATAGGTTTTTCTCCTTTCCAACTCGTTCATGGAATGGAAGCAGTTACCCTGGTCAAATGCAAAATCCCGTCCTTAAAAATTGCTATTCATGTTTTACCTGATACGACTGAGCTGGAAGAACATTTAGTACATTTAGAACATCTAGACGAGTAGTGTAGAGATGCACTGAAAGCAAACAAAGCTCATAAAAATAGGGTATAAATCCAATACGATAAATCGATCAAGCCTCAAATTTTTTCTTAAGGGGAGTTTGTTTTGCTCTAGGATCAAGACAAAGAACCCTTGGGGGCAGGAAAGTTTAGGTCTATGTGGTTGGGACCTTATGTTGTGTCAAAGGTATTAAATAAGGGCACATATAAATTGACTGATTTTGAAGGGAATAAGTTGTCTAAGCCTCGAAATGGGCTCTACGTGAAAAACTGCTATGCTTAGTCTTAGCACTTTTTCCTGTATTTTATTGTATGTATTTTTAGTACAATAGTTCGTTGGTTTGTGTTTTTTATACCATCTGCTGGTTGTTACATATGTCTTCCAAGTGGTTCGTAGGTTTCGTCGATGGCGGAAGTTGCCACACTTGTAATTTGGCTTCAGCTGCATGGGTCATTTACTCACCCTCAGGACAGTTAGTTGCCTTAGGAGGTGCTTGCTTAGGTCTTGCTACCAATAATGTGGCTGAATACAGGGATGTCATTGAGCTTTTATGGGATGTTTTGTCATGTGGTATCACTTAGCTGGAAGTCTGACTTGACTCTCAGCTGGTGGTTTCCCAGCTCAATCGAGCTTATGAGGTGCGAAACCCTATTCTACTACGTTAGTTTATGCAAGTTAGGTTATTGGAAATAAATTTTGAGTTTATTATATTCAATCATATTCCAAGAAATCAAAATTCATTAACTGATGCATATGCTAATTATATCTTGGATTGGCATTTAACACATTTTGCATAAAAAATATACAACAGACACATAAAAAACATTTGTAAATAAACCGAATATATATGTGTGTGTGTGTGTGTGTGTGAATATCTGTCCATATAGATAGGTCAAGTTTCTGATCCTCAGATCCAGTCATAACTGTGTAATATACAAAAAATATACAAAACATGGATCAAAGTCCATAAAATGCTCCTAAGTCTAAGCTTGACCACCCTGGTCCCCTTGATCACCGCGCTCTCGGGCTTCTTCAGCCTCCTCAGCTTCAGCAACCTCAACAACATCAATATACACAAGTACCGCTCTTGCTACGCACTACATAAGGTGTATCCAGAGAGGTGGTATACCAACCACTAGCTCCTGCATGATGGCAGGGATATGATCAATGCATAAGGCAGGTACTCTCTGGGTAAGCTTGGCCAACTTTCCCTCAAGAACCATAATCAAACCCTGGTCCTCTCCCAACACAGGACGCACATACATGCGTGGATGCCCAACAGGGAGGACTGGTCCAATATCTGCATTTTGACATTTTAAAAGGATTAGAACTCTTATACATATGTATAGATATTTATAATAAAATTCATAAAAAATTTAAATTTTTTTTGAAAATAAAAATACCTAACTCTCCCCATGCTCCTCCAGTAGGGAGGAAAAGGTTAGTATCACCTTGCAAATCTAACCCAGCATATGGAAACTGATCCAAGGCTGGTAACTGTCACTCCCACCAAAAGTAGAAGTCGTCATCATATACACTCTGGACCGATCCACCACCTCCCTGGTGGAGGAATATCTCTCCCCACCTACTCAGTTTAGGCTGACGGGGAGAACGAACTGGAAATGGTACTGTAAGACTCAAACCTGGCACCCTCTCAAAGAAAAAGTCTGCCAACATGCTGGAATAACCAAAATTCTTCCGCTTGCCTCTTTTGCAGCAGAGAGTTGTTTCCTCATTATAGGGATCACTCCCGAACACCAGTCATATAGAGATCCCTGTATATAGTACGCTACTAGTCTCATTTGGTTTCGAGTTGCAAGGTGAAGTGATGATGACCCTGCAACCCTCACTATAGTGCTCGCCAATACCTGTAAAGGAAAGTTGCGAATGTAAACAATAGGGATGCAGCTAACCCTCTTTTGAGTGCTAGGCTCACTGTATATGTCTATGTAGTTCTGTACACTTAGAAGGTCACCGCCTCTGCTGGTACCTTCCAAGTTCATTGGCACTCCCTGTCGTGATAAACCAGAAATAAAATAGACATCTTCCGAAGTAACCTCTAGAAACTCACCATGAAGGTCAAACATGCCAAGATCATGATCCCAATAGTTTATCAAAAACTCTAATAGGTGGACATTTGACTGCATAGGTGAGGTACAGGAGAATTTCAATAACCCACTCTGTCGTAAAACATTTACCATGGGGGCATCTTGTAGAGCTTCTTGGTCCATGTCTTCATGTTCCCTCTCCCTCCACTCGAGAACCATTGTTCAATCTAATAAACAAGCAATTTCAAACCATTAGATTCATATAAAAAATTGATTTTTTGACCCTATGTAATCTTTTTTCACCTCGCGCAGTGTACACAACTGTCCTTTGGGAAAGTCACATACTGTACGTGACTTTCATTCGAGAAACCCGCATACAGAACGCGTGTATGTGACTGTTGATATACCATACCCGCGCACACAATGTTCATGCTTTGAGGTTGTTTGAAAATATAAAATTTGGGCCCAAAATTGAAATTTGCTTGGATCAAATGAAAGAGCATGGAGTGTAGTTTTACGTGGCACTTGCAGTTTCGAGAATCGTCCACCGAGTCGTCCACATCGAGCAATCAAAGGTAGAGGTAAAACTTGTCTATTTTGGATAAAAATCAAATGGAGAGTTTTTTATTCATATTTTGAACTATTTATAGAAAAATTATTTTCAAAGTGGTTTTTTCCCTATAGTTCATATTTTTTAAAACTAATGCCATATCTTTTCTTCCATGTAACAGGTTTATGGTCGTTTAAAGTTGTTTTTTTGCTCATATAGGATAGTTTTTTGTCATTTCACATGCATTCTGCATTTATACCTAATCCATATTAATCCTAGCATTAACACTTCGACCATGGACTATGGTATCTTTAACCATTAGTTCCTCATTTATATCATTGTTCTTCCGTGGATAGGACTTTCCTTCGATGAGTATCTTCATTTATAACCTACTTATTGTCTTGCGATACTCATACTGCAGCTATCATAGGTTCAGGGGAGTCTTCTTAGCTATTTTTCACGCCAAATTGAACCTCATTTTGGTCTCTTTTTACAAGCTATCCCTTTATAAGACTCCCCACCCTTATGGAGTTTTCTTTAGGCCCAGGTCTAACTCCTCAAAATAGACTTGAATGCTGAGTAAACTTGTCCATTCAAGCTCGTTAAGAATATGTGAATGGGCATCCGCATTGGACCATGCGGAATAATACGAGAAAGGAACACCTGGTATGAGCTCAGTTTTCTCTTTTTCGTGCTCTAGACCTAAACATGAAAAAGATTCCGAGTGTACTTCATGTATTTGTCATGCTCGTTAAACACCAAGAACAAAGCATTGAGTTTATTGTTGTAAGCCCCATTTCTCGTACTCAAATGGATATTTCCGAGTGATCTTGCTTTCCTTCACACTCTTAAAACTCAAGCTATATGCTGCTCTCGAAGGAGCATTGGGTAGGTGGTAATTTAACCTTTTTCAGACCTCCCTTACTAAGTATGAAAAAGGTTCACCTTTTCTTCTACGTAAGTTAAGAGAGTTCTTCTGTGGTATGTTTTATACTTTTTCGGCCTCAAGAGACTAAATTGGACAAAAAATGACCCCCTTGGAGTCTTCTTTGGAGTTTTCAGACTCTCTAAACATGAAAACACCAAGTGAGCATGTACTAGTTCGGGCTCATAAAATACACGAATCAGTGGCACTATCAAACATTATTCCCTCTTCTCTTCAAGCTTGTAAAAAATGAAGAGAGACTTGAGTTGACTTTCCTGGACTCGTTAAAATTTAATAAGGAAGATAAGGAAGAATTTTTCTTTTGGTTCTCAGTCAGTGGCAGCATGTCTTCCTTGAACATAGCACTCTCTGTCTTTTCCAATACTCATGTCTCAGTGTTCACTTTCAGTTCAGCTATTACTTCAAGTTTCTTACTCCTCCTCTTGTCAGTTTCTACCTGAGGAATCTGATCATGTCTCCTACATGACAGATAAGTCTAGATGTACTATCTGCAAAGTTAAAAGCTGCCTTGGGTCATCTCTGTGTCGTGCTCACTGTTCAAGGACTTAACCCTATATCTGATCTATATCCCGATTCCATCATTGTCTTATCTATTATTACTTGCGTTTCCCTTCCTTTACCCAGTTCCTAGTCACTCTTGTGATCCGTTGGAGGATCTATTGCCTTCCTCATCACAGTATGGTTTTGCATTAGCACTTCTTGATGACGAAGACCTAGAGTTTTTGACGACCGTACCTTAGGATTTAATTTCATTATTGGTGAATTCCTTTGCTTCAGTTGTCGATTATCACCTATTGGTTAACAATCTGTTGAATCCTATCCATGTTCGACTTCAATAACATCTATTCACATGGCTTGGATTGTACTGGTTCTTTGGGATTTTTGATGAAGACCTTAGGTTCATATCCATGGACTAAGTTGCGCAAGATTATGTTGTGGTCACTTACACAACTTCCATATTTTTGAAGACTCATCATTATTGTATATTGTGGCTTCGATCCACCTTTGTAATATACATGGTCTTGTACTTGCACTATATGATGTACTCAAATATTTTAAAGGAGCTAGTGTTCCAGTATATTGAACATATCATCCTCAGATATGACTTTGTATATGACATTATTATGTATTTGTTTCAGGTACTACCTCTGCTCCATTGGACTTCTGAGTTCTCCAAGATAATGATTATAATGTATTTCGACCATCATTTCCCTCTGACCTCACACATTAGGGGGCATTTGTTATCAACCCAAATGACACTTCTTTGTCTGAGTGCCGACATTCCTTATGTTGGTACACAAAAGGACATCTTAGGATTGAAGTTTGCCAAAACACTATAGATGGGAATGACCTGGAATGCATTTACCCTTGAACCAACTTGCCATATTATTTTTCTAAGTGTTGAGTTGCGTACACGACTATCCTCATTGCAACTCGCGTACGTACATGACTATTTCCATTGAAACTCGCGTGCTGTACACGACTATATACATTTCAACCTGCGTACATTAGTGTACATAGGTTTCCTTTAAAGAAACTCGCGTGTCATACGTGGGTTGCCTATATCAATAGTCGCGTACATCTTGATTCGACATTAAAAAATATAAATAACGATTAATGGAGATTAGTTGGGTCCTAATCATTAGCTATCTTAACTGTTTCAACCTCCTCAACCTTTGAAACCACTCTATTTCCCAAAGGATAAATAGAGGCCTTGGAGAGAGCATTAATGAATCAAGTTTGGAGAGCAAAGTTATGCTGGTGGTATATCTTCAGAAGTCTTGGAGCAGCAGAACTTAGAGTCCTTTGGTTGCAGAGGAGTCCTTGTCTCAGAAGTTGGGTTGTACTCTTATTTCATTCACTGATTGTCAATAAAGAGAATTCTTCTTCCAACATTGTGTTGAGTCTCTTTCATGTATCATGGTTAATGAATATTTTGATTATGTACTAGATATATTGTTTATCTAACCTATCATATATACATGTATAAGATTGTACTTGGAGAATTTGCTCTTTGCAGGTGAAGGAGGTGCATCCCTGGAAGATTTGGAGAGAAGAGAAGCGGAAGAAGATCAAGCTTGGATCAACCGTCGGTAATTGGGTAAGTCAATACTTTCTTCCTATTTCCTTTCTGTTCTCTGGTAAAGCTGATTGTCTGCAAGATTAGTAGTAAGTTGGTAACCCCAGACCCTAGGTTACAAGCGTGTTTAATCCTGAACAACAGGTATGATCCTCACTTGTTAATAGGAAAAGAGAAAGGAAGGAAACTTCCAAACCTGTAGAACCATGAGTCTAAGTATGGTATTGAGAAATTGTCTAATAAGGATACATATGAGGAGGTCGAGATAATTCTCAAAGGGGAGGATCTAGTGGGGGCATCCAAACAAGTGTTTCCAGCTGCAACTCCTGAGCCATCAAAATTTCCTCGTTATTCTAATTTCTATTGGCTCTTGGGATCCATAGTAACTAGGGAAGACATGTATTTTATGGCCTCTACCGAATAGATACTTGATGAGTATACCCAATATCACACTGGAAAACATAGGAGAGGGGCATTGTGGAGGATGCATAATTACCCTGAAAACAAACCCATTAATCTCAACATCCCCAAATACGTAGAGTTTGAGAGATTATATGAGGAGGTACATAATGATGATGATGAATATAAGATTCCCTATTATGAGACTAATTCCTCAGGGAGGAATAGGGGAAGTGACACCTATATTAAAAGTCAAACATAGTGGTGAGGTGGAAGTGCAAATATTACATGTAATACACATTTTTCCACCTCCGAAGGAGGTAATACCCTATTAGAAATAACTTCCTATAATTGATTCAATGCTTTATGATCTAGGGTAAGGGATTGGAAAAGATGGCCAAGGCAGCAAAGAGTTTATCCAACTAGAAAAAAGGCCTCACAAGTTGGGACAGGAGCTGATGTAAATTCATTTGTTGAAGTGGAAACAAATACGAATGAGACTAGTCATAAATCACCTCCCGAGACATCTCAAAACAAGTCCATAGTTACAAAGTCCCCTGACTCTAAGGTACCTCCAAGATTCTAACAAAGAAAACCTTCTACAGAACCAAATGTTGATATTATTGAGGGGTTTGAAACAAAGGACACACCAATGACCGAAAGAATGGAAAGCGAGCCTGTACTCATTAATGTAGGTAATTTAAGTGCAACACTTTGAACCCTAATTCACATTACTATTAAATCCCATGTAAGGGAAGTGAGTAAGTCTGCATAAGTGATGTCATAAACAACCAAAGGGGCTAAATCATTTCCTGTAGGAGAATCACTTCAAGGATAATATTGGAAAGTTGATATGGTAGCGGTGAGAGTCACTAGTGAATCTTCAGGGGTTGAGAAAAGAAAAAACAAGTGATAATGATCAAGAAGAGACAGATAAAAATAATTCTAAAATGGATGAGGTTGAACCTTAGGAGGGATATCATGAAAACCTGTCATTTATGCCAAGTATTGAACATATTTTTGAACAACATTAGAAGCCCCAACATGAACATGGTGAAAATTTTGATACTTTTCCATTTATTTTTTATTCTAATTAAATTATTTCTATTGTAGTAATTGAAGGAATTACTTGTATGCATTTCACTACCATAGTTATAGAGGTGATGCAATAGATCTCCCGAAAGAAGGTGATCTGTCCAATAGAAATAAAAAATCATATACAAATTTTGGAATAAGAACACCAAAGAAGAGCCCAACTTCAAGAAGGATTCGAGGGCATCAAATATTTAGAGTCACGAGCCTAGTATATGATGATACCAAAATTTGATCCTATGACCAACAAGTACATAATATCTACCATAGAGTGTTGAAAGGATTTTTTGTCATGAGACCAACACAGAGAGAAATCCCACTCAAGGCACTTAACACAACCCCCAGTGTGTTTGAAATAACTAACTCTCACGGAAATAAAGGCCCCGCTGCCTATATGGGTTTGCTCTTAACAAGAGAGTCTTGCAATCTAATGATATGAGTTTTGAAACATGTGATTTGAATCCTAAATATGTAATATAACTAATATAAAATATATAACTAATTTATGATGCAAATTTCAATAGCTAAAAACACACAGTTTTAACAACTGTTAAAAACTGCCCATGATTTTAACAACTGTTAAAAACTGCCCATGATTTTAACGACTGCTAACCTGTAGCTTTCAGTATGAAATAAAATTGTAAAATAATTTATATTTAATTCTATCTATTAGATCTATCCTATCCTGATGAGGAGAATTTTTTAAAAGTTTTGACGTGTAAAAGAATAATTTCAGTTTACCGGTTTATTTAAAACAAAATTTAAACAAACGATTAAACATTTGAAGCACATCAATAACACAAGATTAAACAATAACCTTATACATATTGTTGTTTACACATCAAAATTGTAGTCATCACATCAAATTTGTAGTCATCTAGCATAATCGATTGAATAAGAAATATTGATATATAAAAGAGCATAAAATCTCTTAGTAGACTTTTGTTCGACTGTAAAAAGAAAATCTTCCAAGTCCCAATCGAGTACAAATATAATTGAGATATCAGTGATCTCTAGTGTCATTTATGCCCGAGTAAAAATAATGCAAGGCTTCCATTGATATCCTGAAACACTAGCAGAGAAGATTACTTGATTCTTCTTCTAGAATATAAAAATTACAAAAAAATAAATATCCTACAACTCTCAAGTAACAACCCTTCGGATATGTAGAACTCCCCCTAAATGGTCAAATATGAGCTCCTTATATATGTTATGAAAAATCTACAAAACGCCAACCCGTGTTGCAAAGTGTTTTGACTTATCCCAACGCCGTTAGATGAGCTGACTTAAATGATATGATGGTGAATAAAGTATTCTCGATAGTTGTAGATTGTTAATCTAGTGATCTTCACCTCTTCATTATGGTGAGATCAATTTGTTGATAAAGTGATGACTTGTTTTTGAATGTATAGCTCCAATTATATCTCGAGCAAATTCTTCTAGAATCTTGCAATCTGCAACCATCATTTCTATAGACCTGCGCACCAAAGCCAACATAAAATTTAAGCACTTCGATTAAGAAAATAAAACAACAAAAACAAAAATATGCAAATTACTTTGAAGGGTGAAAATAAGAATGAAAGATAGAAATTCTCCCTTTCTACGATCTGAAATGTCTGCAAATATTTAAGCCATGTGCTGGTAAAAATCTTAGATCTTTTCTGCATACAAGTGACAACATACTCGCAACAATATCATCAAAATTTTAGCGAAATGATACAACTCGCATTTGTAATTTATTTGATAACAACATAATAGAAGATGAGATTCTTTTCTATTTTGTGATTTATAAAGATAAATATCCAGTAACATTCTGAGTTAAACCCTTTAGGTGGCTGCTGCAAATTGGTTCAGTAGAAACAAACTTGACGGTGTGATAAATTACCCATTAAAACCAATACTTCTTTGATTGCTTGTGTGGCATAGTGAAGATGATACGTTGGATTCTTTAGTTGGTTGACAACAAATCCTCAATTAGAAATTTAATAGATTTCCAATCAATTGCACTAATGTTCACCGATATTTCCTCTAAACTGCCATTTCTATGAGTCGATGGAACAATCCTGAACTGATATCCTCTTTTAAATGGATTGGTTTCCACGTTTTTCCTTAGTTATTATTCTTAATAGGAGTTGTCTAACGAGGGGACGATTTGATTTTCGGAATCTGGTGAATTTAATCCACAAAATCTGTAATTTCTGTTATTTGTTGGGCAATGTTAAGCTCAGAAATGAAATCAGATAACAGGAAAACCTCCAACACCCACACTCTATAAGATCTAACATGGACGTTTTGAAAATTCTGTAAAAATTTATGACAAAAAACTGGTAAAAGCCAGCCAAAAACAAAAGTAAAAAAGTCCCCTGTTTAGACAACTACTTCTTATCATTGATGATCTTCTAAAAATTGATTACTTATTATGTCATAATCCTGCACAATCTTCAAAACAATGATTAAATTCCTTTTAAAAAGAATTGTATGGAAAATATATTTTCGCTCTAAATTTTTCTATTTAAACTATCCAAAGACAAATAGTGAATAACCCTGTGCCTGCGTATAGATGGAATTTACATAACCATTTTCTCTTTTTAAATTTGATCAATTCACCATATTGTAATCCTGTGTGATCCACCAATAAAAGATAAAAAATAGAAAATAATATTTTGTAAGTTGAAATGTCTTTACTTGAATGTAAATTTTATTTTCTATTTTGAACAAAATGCATAAAACATATGTAACAAATTACTATCTTTCCTTTTAATACTTTTAAACTCCTCTTTCATGTAAACATGCGGTCAAAATAAAACATAGACATTAGACTTTAATCATATTTTAGTTTTCCCATGAGACAATAATGTCTATATTTTCCTTTTATCCAATCATTTTACCATTTTAATTTCAGTATTTCAATATGATTATTTTGAAGTTTAAACCAATTAATAATAACCATAAATAAAATGAGTTTAAACATTTTAAAAGAGTTCATGTTATTCTTTTTCACTTGCAAAATATTAACAATTAATTCTTTGGGGAAATAAATAAGGAACTCCACATAATGTCTTTTCTTTCATTATATTTTAACGGTTAATTATTAAAGAAAGATAGGTAAAACCATAATTAACATCATTGGTTGTAATGATTCATGATAATGTTATTAAGGAGAAATTTACCAAGGAGTTTATTATTATTTTTATTTTTTATGAATGTTAATAATTTTCTTTTCAATGATTACGAATGAATTAGAGAGAAAGATTATCAAGCAAAATAGTGTACATGTGATAATAAGTCTTTTGTGGTAAAGTAAAATGACTTAAAATTTTGCAAATTTATAATATGTATAATTAAAGATATTGCAAATAACTAAAATCAGAATAATAATAGATTAGTAATCATAAAATAATCAATTTTTTTTAATGTTCTTGACTTAGTTAGAGCTAAGATATAGATAATTTTGAAGATTAAATGGAAATATCTTCCTACATCAAGCAAAACATACTTGTAATCTACAGATACTTAAAAAGAGTCACCAATCCAATTATTGATAAGCCAAGCTGCTATTACTTATTCATTGATGGGATAAAAGCCTAAAATTTGCAAGGTTGTCACAAGGTCAAAATAGATCAATTTATTCAATTGGAGGCATATAATCAACTCGACCAAGGTCAAATGAGATCATACAAGTGTAAATATTTTTGCAAACCAAAGCATGTTGTTACTTCAAAAGGACTCAATAAAGGCATGCAATTAACTTTAAGCATCCAAAAGGCCAAAAGGGTTCAAACAACTAAGGTCATCCAAATCACCCAATCCTCATGAAAAGAAGAATCAATCCCAAGAACAAACAACTCAAGGAGTGAACGATCAAAGAAAGGAAATCATGAAATCAAAATCAAACTAGATAAAAATAAAATAAAACCAAAATCTAGGTATTTACAAAATTTATGCGGAGATCACTTTATTTTCACAAAAATCAAGGGGAGTTGTTGGGGTGCCAACATGGAGCCCCTTGCAGAAAAGGCATATAAATATTCAAAGTCTCATGAGTAGAAGACCTTGCAAGCCACCTTGGATACAACAAATATACTACCAGAAGGTTATATATCAATGGTTCAAGGGTCCAACAACATTGTGTAGAATAAGTACATCTAGGAAGGAAGCCTAAAGCTTTAAATGTCAAGAACTAGTTTTTGAATGCTAGAGAAAAGGGTTTGGAGAGTGAAAATCACAGACTATAAGACTCGGTGGTAGAGTCAGGACATGGAACCCAAGGATCAGTTGAAATGATGGCTCTACTAGCCGATAAAGATAAAATATCAGGGAGCTAGGGGATGCTCAATCTAATCAAGCCTTCCAAGATACTCAACAAATGAAAGAAGTGAAACTAATGCTTAATGAAGATTGGAATCTCCTGAGAAGAGAAAATGCATCCTTAATAGTTGATAAAGGCATGAACGAAAGGAGAATTAAATAACTAGAATAAACAGAAGCCAATATAAGCGATATAAACTACCATCTATATGAATCCTATGTAAAATTGATTCTCCAAGAATACAATTTTTCAAGGTGATAGAAGAGCAAGAGTTCCACCCTCCTGTTAATCTACCCACAATACAAGAAGAAAGGATATCAAATTTAGAGCAAAGGGTAGAACAAGCAAAGAGGGAATATTTTGAATGGAAGACAATGACATCTGAAAATCTAGGAAAAGTAGCTGGAATGGAGGAGTTGGAAAATAAGGAAAGATGATCATAAAACCCAAGGGGGGAATCTATGTAAGATTGAACAAAAGATTCATAAATTGAATAAAAAACATTTTTCATTGTAAGGGGATGTAAATGGTTGGAGATCCAAACATGAAGAATATCTACATAGGCTAGAATGGTGACAAAATTGTCTTCAACCAAGGATATGTTTTGGACACAGTTAGTTAATGATCTACCAAAAATAAAGGCTTGTATCACTAGGTTATTATTGGAGTTTCATGCAATTTACTTGGAAGTTGAGACCCATCCGGAGAAACATCAAGAGGTTATTTAAGCTAGATATCATACTGCTAAGGTGGCAAGGATAGTGCCAAATAAATTGACTAAATTGACCTAAAAGAAATTACAAAAACTAAATATTTATGCTAGAACATGGTCTCATATGGATACTGAAAGTTGTATTAACAAATTCACAAGCATGGAGATTATCAAAGGAAAAATTATAGAATCAACAATATTAATCAATCCCTTTTTCAAATTTGTTAATACTATGGTTAATAATTGCTAAGTGTATAGTATCAAGAGTCATTCTCTAGACTTGTGTGGTATCAAGTCAGGGACTTATGTTGTATCAAGTCAGGGAATTGTGCAGTATCGAGTCAGAAACTTGTGTTGTATCAAGTTAAGGACTTATGTGGTATCAAGTCAGGACATTGTGTTGTTTCAAGTCCTATCTATGTCCTCATGTATTGAGGTGGGATGCCTGTACTGTGATCTTGTGTTGTATCAAGATTAGAATCTTTTGTTGTATCAAGATTGGAGTCTTGTGTTGTATCAATACTATAGACTTGCGTTGCATCAAGTATGGACTTGTGTTGTATCAAGTCAAATGATTATCATAGACAATACCCTATGATATGGACCTCCTTAACTGAAGATGGTATTGTGTTGTATGAAGACTAGAGACTTGGGTTGTATCAAGTCATGATGATATACTATGTGATGTATCATGGTCACTAGGTGTTATAAGTATCCTTTAGGGATTAGCTACCCCTAGAGTGAATTACTTTATCATATGTCTCTATGATCTGGGGTAATACATATGATCATTAGTATGGAATATTTCCTCTGAGTATGATATGATAAGATGGTGAATTAATTAATACACATATGACCATGCAATATTTAATTAATGATAATGATATATAGCATAAAGAAAGATAATGGATTTGAATTGCACATGTATGCCTCAAGTGAACTCAAATTATGAAGGCCTCAGTTAAGCCTAAGTTTTAAATAAAGAATGTTTCATTTAAAGAAGGGACATCTCCTTGATTCATGCAAAGTGTTTGTGTATGGGTGACACTAATTGTGAAGTACAAAAGACTTTCAGTTAGTATCCTAAATTTATGGTCATGCATTAAGTTGAATATTGAGTTCAGTTCAGTCAGTTAACAATTAGTTCAATTAGTTCACATTCAGTTCAATTCAGTTCAGTTCAGTTCAATTCAATTCACTTCACATCCACTTCATGTCAGTTAGCATCTAGTTAAAGATAAATAAAGAAGGAGGGTGCATATATTGTGCATGCAAGAGAATACAAAGGGTCAGTTGGGCACTAGATTTTAGGAGGGGGATAATGTTTGCATGAGAGGATTCTAGTGCATGCTACTCCTAGTGAATTCACTATGTGTTGATATCAAGGTGTTTACTGAGCCTCCAATTCGACCCCTTCTATATGCTAGGTTGTCTTGGCTTGTTATTAACACACGAGGCATATGGAAAGTTCAACATAGTTTGCATTCAGTTGTTTTTGCAGGGTTTCTTTGGATCTCTCTTATCTACTTCTATGGTGACATCTCTTATCGGGAAATCTGTTGATGTGTTGTAAATCATTATCTGCAAATCTATCTATCATACTCAAAGAATTATTGGAATTTTCATCCTTTGTGTTTGGAGGGTTTTTCGAGGGTATATATTGTCTCTTATGGTGATTGTTTTATGTGGCTGATTTATTCTTAAAGATTCATATATTTGTAATATAAAGAATGATATGTTTCTGATTTAAATATTCATAGATGGCTGATATAAAGTTTCTTATGTGGTTGATTTAAAGTTTCTTAAAGTGTTGAGATTGTTTCATAAAAGTTTTAAAGTTCAAGCAGCCCCAACTTTGCTCAAACATTAACATGGTATCAGAGCATAGAGAATGAAAGAGCTTAGTTTTGTGTAACAAGCTAAGCCTCCATAGATCTTGAATACTTGAGAAAAATATTGCATCCATGTCATCGATCTCCATTCAACTAGAAGATCGCCTTGAAGGTACTTCCAACTTCAACACATGGAAGGAAATATTGTTGATTATTATCGAGGAGAATGATCTTGATTCATTCATGAGTTAAATTGTAGAGGATCCTACCACTAATTCAACAAGAATAAATTGCAATCAAGCAAAGGAAAAGAGGATTAAATATGACTCCATGAAGGACAATCTCATGTCGATGATCACACCATTGAAGACATCAAAAGAGTGTTTTGAAACACTTAAGAACTTGTATGAGAAGAAGGCTCCCACTCAAAAGAGGGATTGAAAGAAAAATTTGCACAACCTAAAGATGGAGAAGTATGAGACCATAGCATCATTATTCACAAAAATTTCACAAGAGAAAGATCAACTTGTAAGCATCGGTGTGGTGACAGATGAGGATGACCTTCTTCAAACCTCCATCGATGGAATTCCTTCCTCATGGGAGACTTTATTAGCAGTGCTAAATGGAACAGAAGAGCAACCCAACTTTGAAATACTATGGCATGATTTCATCTAAGAAGAAGGGCATATCCAAAGCAAGGGTGTGTGCACTAAAGAGGAGAAGCTTTCCCTCATGACAAGAATGAAGAAAGGGAGGAAGCCATTTACTTCCAATAAATTATTTCATGGAAATAAAAGGATGTTCAAGAAGGACTTTGATAAATCAAAGGATGAATTATTCTATTGTTAAAGGAAGGGCAAATTTGTGAAAGAGTGGTATGCAAGAAATAAGAAAGAAGGAAGGCTTCATGCATCCACTGCCGTAGAAGGAGGTAAACCTTCTCAAAAGAAATCATCCGAGGAAGAGGATGATAGAAAGGAATATTTCCTTTAGTGAAGAATAGCATTTGCTCTTGGTTTCATGGGATCCTTATTCCCATGCAGAGAATCACTATCTAATACATGCAGTAAGTTTTTGTAGTTTTTAAAGTTGTAGTGAATAAAGGACTCCAACTATATCCGCAAGGGTGCATAGACCAAGAGGGATCCCACACAAAACAATAAAGATGAGTAGTTTATATTTTAATTGTTATTTTCTGTTATAAATCAGATCTAACTTTTTTTCATATGTTTCATGACTGTCATATAGATCTGTATTCCTGGATTTGGAATTGTGTTGAGCATATACATTATTTTTTGTCTTTATTGGCATGTTATCGATCCCATGAGTCCATATTATGTGATATGATGCAGGACAATATAAGACTTATGTAGGACTGATATATACTTATATAAGACTGATACAAGGATGAAATCTTCCTTAATAAGACATGATATATAGAGCCGCATGCTTGCTTCATAAGTTGTGAACATAGGACTACATGATTGACCATAATACATCAGATAGAGGGCTACATGCTTGCCTCATGAGATATTAATATGGGGTGGTATATTTATTTCATAAATATGAATTTTAGACTAATACAGGGCTGAAAAACATCACATGACATATGAATGGGGTTATGTCAAAACATTGATTTAATCTATGTACACAACTGTGTGAATCAATACTAGTATGTTGAAAATTGTCATGTGATTACATTTCTCAATAATGAAAAGTTATTAATCATGAAAATATTCTGTCTTGTAGGGAAAATTCATATGCCCTGACCTACAAGTAAAGAAATAAATGAATGTGGAGTCATTCCGATGGCTAATCTTGAAAGAGAACTGTTCAGGAGGTTCCTATGCTTCTTGGGAAGAAGACATAATACTACTATTCTAAGAGATGTAAAGACCCCTAAAGATATTTGATCTTATTTACATTCATGTGTCAAATAAAAGGTTCAGACATAGATGAGCACACGTCTCTATGATAGAGGACCCAGATTATAATTCTCACATCCATATGGTGAGAGGGAGAAGCTAGATTCACTAACTCCTGAAGAGCTAGTGTAACTGTTTGATGTACCTTATATAAAAAGGAGACCTGCATGATGCTCATAATTCAGAAGGAAGCTTAGAGAAAAATTCAATAATATTGTTATGATTCTTAATATTAGAGGTGTGGAAGTCACAAAAGAAGATTTTCTTCAGTTAAAGGAAAATGTGCAGCAGATATCCTAAAGAGTTTCAGGATGATGGACTAAAATCCCATGGCCATCTATATCAAGATAAAACTAAAATTTAAATCTGATTTGAAAGATCTCAAAAGTCAACTGAGATGTATCTAGATTAGTCACAACTCATAGGATTGATTATATGCTTTGAATTCTATACATAGACATGTACAAACAAAGCATGTGTTGTGGTACCTACTTGGTACAAGTGTATATGGAATTAAATATGTCTTTGACAGTGAAATAAAGATTCAAATATATATGAATTCTGACTAGTAAAATGATCAAGGAAATATCACATATGTTTCTCCTTATAAAGTATGTTGTAAAGCAGTAAAGCTTCATGAGGTTTCGAGTAAAGTATATTAGAGACATGGTACATATCCACAGATGTGTAACATTTCCAACATTCTTACTAAGTCTCTATCTAGAACAAGCTTGGTACAGTACAAAAAAAATTCTCCAGTTGAAGAGGGAGTATTGATATGTCTTCACAAGTGGCAACAGATAAAGTCCCCACAAGTTAGTCATGGTACATGACTCAAACAACCAGGGGACGTGATACCTTGTGGAGAGAATCCACATGAGCATAGACATGGTCAGAGTATCAGAGACTATTGATACTCAAGAAGAGTTATAGTCTGGGTCATCAGAGAACAATTAAACCTCTCCAAGAGGTAGTTTGGTTGCTGTAGTATAAAAAGAAGAATCACTGAGAAAATGATCAGGCCTTGATTAACATCACATAGAATGGACATCCCATAGAGAAATTATCTATATAAAAGAATATTATGGAAGTCAACAAATGTTGAAGATTGAAAGAAAAGATGAGAGTTTCTTTTTGCATGATATTACACATTTGATGTATAATGTTTTACATGATGGACTTAAAATCGATGGTTTCCAGTTTAGAGAAACTATATTATGGATTGGATCCAGATGGTGCTACTATGTGTAAGTAGCTGTTTGGCCTCTTAAAGTACCTAGCAAACCTGTTGCATTTTTTATGCTTGTAGATAAGCATATGTTTGAGTGCCTTTTTCGGTACATTAGAATAGAATCTTTATTGTATTTGATACATGACATACCTATTGTGATATTTAACTATTGTTATATCCTAATATAAGTTATGTTTGTTGCGCTAGTACTACAAAATCTAAAGAGCGGCTAGTACTACAAAAGCAAGGTGTATTTCAAATAATACTAAGCAAAGTGTATTGCGAATAGTACTACCTGCTGAGGAGTAATATAGATTGGGAAGCTACCTACTAGGGTGAAAGTATTGATCCTACAGTCATTAGGTGTTAATAGTTAATCTTTCTGAAAAACCTATACATGTTACGATAGAACACATTGAGATGAAGTTTTACTTCATTGAAGTCATGGCTCTGTAAAGAAAATATTTCAGTACATAACTACTGATGAGAATATTGCAAATTTGTGGACAAGCCGCTGTTACTGACAGAGTTGAGATACTTTTAAGATAAGCATGGTATGGTGGGAGATTCCTGGTGAAGCAGAGAATGTCTCCCTCGCTGAGAGGGAGTATTAAATGTACAACATTAGGATTCATTCTCCAGAATTGTGTGGTATCAAGTCAGAGACTTGTGTTGTATCAAGTCCGGGACTTGTGTGGTATCAAGTCAGGAACTTGTGTTGTATCAAGTTAAGGAATTGTGTGGTATCAAGTCAGGACATTGTGTTCTATCAAGTCCTATCTATGTCCTCATGTATTCAAGTAGTATTTCTGTATTGTGATATTGTGTTGTATCAATATTAGAATCTTGTGTTGTATCAAGATTGGAGTCTTGTGTTGTATCAAGAGTGGTCTTGTGTTGTATCAAGAATACATACTTGTGTTGTATCAAGTCAAATGATTCTCATAGAAATTACCCTACGATATGGATCTCCATAATTGGAGATGGTCTTGTGTTGTATCAAGACTGGAGACTTGTGTTGTATCAAGTCATGAGGATATACTATGTGGTTTATTGCTAGTCATTGTCACTAGGCACTGTAAGTATCCTTTAGGGATTAGCTGTCCCTAGAGTGAATTAATTTAGCATATGACTATATGACCCATGGTAATACATATGATCATTAGAATGGAACAATTCTTCTGAGTATGATGTGATAAGATGGTGAATTAATTAATACACATATGGACCATGTAATATTTAATTAATGATAGAGAGATATAGCATAGAGAAATAGAATGAATTCGAATTGCACATGTATGCCTCAAGTGAACTCAAATTATGAAGGCCTCTGTTAAGCCTAAGTTGTAAATAAAGAATGCGTCAATTAAATAAGGAACACATCCTTAATTCATGCAAAGTGTTTGTGCATGGGTGACACTGATTGTGAAGTACCAAAGATTTTCAGTTAGTCTCCAAAATTTATGGTCATGTATTCAGTTGAATATTGAGTTAATTTCAGTCAGTTCACAATCAATTCAATCAGTTCACGTTTAGTTCAAGAAGTTCACATTCAGTTAAGTTCAGTTCACTTCAATTCAATTCAGTTCAGTTCAATTTACTTTAGTTCAGATCAGTTAGTTCACTTCACTTTTAGTTTAGATAGATCGCATCTAGTTCATGTCAGTTATCATCTAGTTAAAGATAAATAAAGAAGGAGGACACATATTTTGTGCATGCAAGAGAATTTGAAGTGTCAGTTGGGTACTAGAGTTTAGGAGGGTGCTAATGTTTGCATGAGAGGAGTTCTAGTGCATGCTACTCCTAGTGAATGCGTTATGTGACGATCTCAGGGTGTTTACTAAGCCTCCAATTCGCCCCCTTATCTATGTTAGGTTGTCTTGGTTTGTTATTAATATGCGAGGCATATGGAAAGTTCAACACAATTTGCATTCAGTTTTTTTTGCATGGTTTCTTTGGATCTCTCTTCTCTGCTCCTATGGTGACATCTCTTATTGGGAAATTTGTTGATGTGTTGTAAGTCATTCTCTTCAAATATATCTATCATACTCAAATAATTGCTGGGTTTTTTCATCGTCAATGTTTGGAGGGTTTTCCTAGGGTATATGTTGTCTCTTATGGTGATTGTTTTATGTGGTTTATTTATTCTTGAAGATTCATATATTTATGATATAAAGAATGATATATTTCTAATTTAAAGATTCATAGATGTATGATATAAATTTGATTATGTGGTTGATATAAAGTTTCTTATGTGGTTGATTTAAATTTTTATTAAAGTGCTGAAATTTATTCATAAAAGTTTTAAATTTCAATCAACCCCGCTTTTGCTCAAACATTAACAAGAATGGACTTCCATGTCCATGCAATGATAAGTTGAAGTTATGTATGGAGAAGGACTATAGTAAAATCATTAAGAGCTCAATTCCCACTCTTATTTTTGTAGCTGATAAAGTAAAAATACCCACCACAAACGAAATTTTGAATAAGCTCAATCCTTCCATTGAAACTACAGCTTCGTTGAAGAACCTAATTCAAACTTTGGGAGAATTCAACTACACCATGTAGTCCAAATTGGACAAATCATTCAGGATATTGAAATGGGAAGAATTTTGTCTCCACAAGGATGGATTCATAAGCATGCTTTTAAGGATTATGTTGAAGAAAGACAACAAAAAATGTTGACACAAGAAGTAGGAGGGTCCCCTTAGCCCCCAAAGAAATACTTGTGTGGGAATTTGAAGAAGTGAAATGATAAGGTCCCATGAGATACATATTTGTGCCAGTTTTGGACCCACCAAAGTGATGAAGTGTTAGGACAATTATACAAATTGAACTCATTCCTAAAAAGAACAACATAATCAAAAGATTCTCCATAAGGGTAACATTCAACATTCCAAATTGTAGGATTTTAAAGATAATATGATTGAAAAAACCATGAGGTTCATTCATTTTCATCCTAGAGTCTGTAAAAAAATTGAAGAAAGTCACTCAGGAATTTACAATATTGGCCATTTCTTTCACTTCTTATTTCTTTGTTCCTTGTAAATGAGATTAGAGAAATCCTTTCTAATAGAAAAATACAATAAGATCAAGGAGGAGATCAATGATCTCCCTTGAAATCCTGTTACTGTAATTTGAAGAGATGAGATTACAATAAGTTTGAAACCAGCACTAAGGTGATGTGCCACTGGTTTTCCTAAAAATGGTGTCTCATATGTGTTATGAAATTCTCTTTCTAGTGATACATATTTTATTTATTTATTTTTTATTGAATTAATAGATCTACATTTTCTGTACCCAATTGATTTTATACATGCCTTGAATGCAATTCAACACAAGGCATTTCAATGCTTTGATGATTAAATGTATGTTGGGGTATAATACTCTTCTTTAAAGAAAATAGTCATGATTAAGGCACTCTTGTCATTCTTTCTATGAGTTATGTGAGCTTTAAGATGTGCTTATTACTCCCCTTAAAAAATGGCACTCAAATCAAATTCAAATTAGTTGAGTTGTTTCTTGAGCACCTTTGGTCTCAACTGTAAATCCAGTCAAGGTTTAAAGACGATTCATGGGCACCTATAGTGACAGTCTCAGAACATTACCTTTAATAGATAGGGTATGCTCCCTTATACCAAGGTTTTGATTGATGAATTAAAGTGGTTCTGGAATGTGCATCCAACACAATTCTCCTCAACCTTCTAATCCTTCAAGAGTATCATTGAGCTCCATAGACCTATCTCACTGACACCTTAGAAATAGAAATATCTATCTGCATTAGGGGTTACAAAATGAGGGACAATAGGGAGATATAGCGTTGTTTATAAATATGAATTGTTGATATTGAATTGTGGAAATATTAATCCCAAGCTTAGATTAATTGAACTCACGAAATTGCTTGTAAAACATGCATAGATTCACTCAAATTGGAGACTTTATATGTTGCATAACACAAAATTCTATTGAATAAGTTTATATCATCCAACCTCATGAATTCATAGGATGTAAAAATATATAATTACATCATATATTCAAATTCCTAAGGAGGAAAGTTGAATCAACACAAAAACAGGCTTACTAAAAAGTCAAAATCCCCCCTAGGTGCATAAAACACTTTTCAAATCTGTCAAGAGGGTCATGAATGGGATGAATGAAGTATATCAGCTGATAAGTGATGGAAAGTGGATATACTCATGCTTTTAGAAGATAAAATATGGAGGATTAGTTGTGCAAGAAACAAGGTAGTTGCCTTATGACTGGCTTTCACCTTTTTCCTTTAAAGCTGTTGAAAAGTAGTCTAATTTTGGATAAGGAAGGAATGCACACTTAATAAAATGGCTAGTCTAATGGGTTATCATAATATTATCCAAAATATTTCAAAGGTGCTCCTGGAAGATTTTTAGGAAAGTTTGACCAAGTGGTGCAAGTGGATGACAACTAGCTAGTGTAGGACCTAGGAATTTAACAAAAAATGATAAAAAAACATATCCTAAGTATGGGAATGAGTTTTGATTATTCTAAAACCCCCTATTAATCCCGAATGATGTGAAATATCAGAAATATATCAGATATATAGGACCTATAATCAAGTCTTAGTCACCCTTTACATAGTGCTTGTCCATACAAAACAACGAAAGAGTCAAAACCACAAAGGGGAAAATCCTCCCTTAAACATGGTCATTAAAAAAAATTTGTGATTTTCTTCAACGAGTCTTAACCATATGATCAAATATCCCCAAAATTTATTTGATATTTCTGAAATTATTCTAAAAAAACTCCTCGGTGAATATGTCCTCAACTTGCTAAGATGATGCACAATAGTGCAGAGCAATGACCCCACCATACACAAGTCCTCTCACTATAACAAAAACTGGATTTAGCATCTCTTTTTGCATCCTTTTTTGCATCTAGACTATCTTTCAGTGTATTTTTCTTCATTTTTTGGACAAAATGGCGCAATTTCACGGGTTGGTGCTATTTTAGGCGTTTTTTGCGTCTTTTTTCTAAATCTGGCGCAAATTGGGGCATAATTTGCACAGGGTTTTGCACCTAGTTATGCGCCAGGTTTTGCATCATGTTTTGCGACAAGTTTTGAGCCTAGTTTTGCACCTAATTTTGTGCCTAGTTTGTACATCTACTCTTGTTGCACTCCCTTTTACTCCCATGTTTGCCTCAACTTTTATGCCCTTGTTTTCATCCACTTTTGCATCCTTTTTTACATCCACTTTTGCATTGACTTCTGCTTCTTTTTTTGCATCCCTTCGTGCGCCAAGTTTTGCATCAAAGTTTACATCCTGTTTTGAGTCTAGTTTTGCATCTCGTTTTGTTTCAGCAATTTTTGCATCCACTTTTGCATCCATTTTTTTGTCCACTTTTGCACCCATGTTTTCATCCCTTTTTGCATCCCATTTTTCATCCATGTGTATGTCTTTTTTTGCATCTACTATTGCATCCACGTTTACATCCACTTTTTTCGCGTCCCAATTCATACCCATTTTTGCGCTTACTTTTACACACCCACTTTTGCTTCAACTTTTGCATCTTTTTTTGCATCTAATTTTACATCAGTTATTGCATCCCTTTTTGCATCCACTTTTGCATCGGGTTTTGCATTGGGTGTTACGACTACTTTTGCATCTACTTTTGTTGCATCCACTTTCGCATCCAATTTTGTATCCAATTTTACATCCATGGTTGTATCCACTTTTGTGCCACTTTTTTCATCATGTTTTGCTTCCATGATTGCATCATTTTTTTCATCCACTTTTGCATCACCTTTTGCATCCATTTTTGGTGCACCCCATTATGCGCCTACTTTTGTTGCATCCATGTTTGTATCATTTATTGCATCCATGTTTTTATCCACTTTTGCATCCAGTTTTACACACATATGTTGAAGATGAAAATGAGGATAATGATTATGATATTGAGGATGGTTATGATGATGATGATAATGTTGTTGATAATGAGGAGAACGATGACAATGATGATGATGATGACGATTATGATGATGATGAGGAGGAGGAGGATAATGGCAATGACGACATTGCCGATGATTATGATGGCAATGCAATGAATGGTGATGATGGTGATGATGACAATGACAATGATGATGAGTACAATCAGAATGATGATGTTGATCATCTTAAAAAATAAGTTGTTATTTGTCATGCATAAATCGTGTGTGTCCTCCATGACCCTTTTCCACTAATCACATATTTTGGGTAGATGTTATTTCTTATGCCAAAGGCAATGATGAATAACTAATGAAAATGTCAATAATCATGATGATGATGTCAAGGACAATGGTGATGATGATGACATGGATGATGATTCTGCCAATGATGATGACTATTGTGATAATCATGATGACAATAACAAGGATGACGATGATGATGATGATCATCATCATCATTTCCATCATCTTCTTCATTAAAAACATCACCACTGTCATTGTCATCTAATTCGTCATCATCAGCATTTAAAGCATATGGGATATGTTTACCATTTACAACATGCATAACAAGTGGGATTATTCTAAAACATGCCACCAAAGTACAAAATTCAAACCACAAGGGAAACATAATACTGAAATTGTTCCAATTTTCTTTCTCCCAACAAAACATGCTTCATTTTAGGGAATTATGTTAAAATCCATACATTCATAGTCCATCCATACTATACTTGTAATAAATGTAAATATAATACTTAACTGAATTTATAAAATAGGTAAATATTTTATAAACACCCTTATGATATATAAACTTCTTTCACCTTAATAATGGTAAAATATGTAAATATAATAATAACATATAATTAATATAAATATGTTACTATAGTTCATATGTTAAAAGATTTAATATAAATAAATATATATAGTTCATATGTTATGTGATTTAATATAATTAAATATACATACATATTATTTACTTATACATTATACAAATTAAAATATAGATTAAAACCTATGAAGTTTCATAGGGAGGCGAAGCAAGACATGAAGGATTTTTCAAATATAGATCTATGTACAACTACCCATTTCCCAATGGGGCTTCTGCTAAATCAATCTATGGATTCAGGGTTATGAGTATCAATTTGGTCCCTCTGGTCCGTCCCCAATTTGGCCATGAGAGGATTTAATTCGGTCATGAGAGGATTTAACATTATTCTGCCCATGAGGACTTATGAGGGCACCCAGTTGGCAACGTGGGTGTCTTGATTCTCGGGCCAGGACGTTCAAAGCCTGGATTTTGGGGATGGATCAAAGTAAACTAGGAGCTCTACCGCTGTTGATGCCTCTACTGTCTCTATCTTAGATGCTGCTCTCTCGTATACTATATAAGATATACCTATGCTGGTGGTGCTACTGATGCTAGGTCACCAAAATTTAGATCGATATCTTGCCCTGCCCATGGAACAAGAATTTGGTCGAATCTCAAGTCTGCCACATGCTTTCCATTCCAAAAAACTTCACAGTTTTGCATGATTCGATTTCCTTCTGGTACTCTGTGCTGGTTGGGTTTTCCATCTATATTTTCAATTAAATGAGGAATTCGTGTAATGCAGTATAGTCGTTTTGGCGGATAGGTGTGATGCTTGTAACTGCAAATCTAATTCTTTCAGCCCGCGTTGAAATATTTGTAGTTACATATTTTATTGAAAGCACGTTTGA
>LPNX011117422.1:866741-953108 GCA_001517045.1 Pseudotsuga menziesii
TTCAATCAAAATAATCAACCTAAATTACCAAAAACTAGAAAGGTAACACAACCATTAAGTGATAAAGTAAATCTCGTTAGATTTTAGAAGAAAGAATCTTGGCGAAAATGTAAAAGACTAGGAGGCAAAACAACTGTCTGTAGACAATGGAGGCTCCTGTTGCCTGTGGACAATGGAGGCTCGGAGATCTTGTGCTCACCAAGGTCAAGGGATTTCTGGCATGGCCCGCTAAGGTACACCAGTCTATTTTTCATCCCCATTTGTTTGCCCTTATTTGATGTATGCGATGCATGTTGTTGTTATTTGCATTTTCCACATCAAATTATATACGTCTTATGCCCTGGCTGTTAAAATGTTACCCAGTATCACAACCACTCTTGCAATTTTCCCAGCACATTGCCCAGCATCAAGTAGGGTCGATTTCCCAATGTGTGCCGATATTTTCTTCTTAATCCTATAATTGCAAAACCTGGTTGCTGCATGAGGGTTCTCTGAAACCCTACACGAGAAATTTTCCCAGCACATTGCCCAGCATCAAGCAGGGTCGATTGCCCAATATGTGCAGATATTTTCTTCTTAATCCTATAATTGCAAAACCTAGTTGCTGCACGAGGGTTCTCTGAAACCATACATGAGAAATCAAACCCTATATAAGATATTAGTGTTTAAACCCAAGCGATGGATGCAAGTTTTTGTTTTTTAAGGTGGAAATTTCCTACGGATTTTCCCCTAATATACAACCAGCTTTCTTTATCAATTTAACCTGAAAAGAAAGTCTGCCCAACTCAGTTTTAATAAACTGGCTAAATTGGGTTATTATATCGAGTGCGAGGCTATCCGAATTCACCCCAGTCCCTATAGTGCAGTCATCTTCAAACCGTCCATATTAGAGCCTGGACATCTTCACTTCATCTTAAAAACTTGATTTGTGTGCTAACATGTGTCTCCTCTGCCTATAGGTGTCTCCTCTACATGTTTGGCACCTTCTTTGATTGTCTAGTTCGTCTGTGTAGGTGCAAAGGTTGCCTGTCTTAGTAAAATGCGACCAACATTTCTATATCCTCATTGTCAGTTATTCTTCCATCCACTATACATACCTGGGTTAGAGTGTGGCCCTAACATCCAAGGTCCGTTAGAAGAAACTCTGAATGGAGTATTGTGTGCTTGACCAAACTTGGAGAGTTTTCCTGCATAGAGAGAGTCTGTCTCTGGGACCTCCCATGGATGATTTGTCTACCAGCCTGGTGATGTCTGCCCTGGAATATGAAACGTGAGTTCCTTAGAAGAGTTATGGAAGCCAGTTGATCCATCTAGAGAGGGTGTCAAGAGGAAATCCATGTCTCACTGATTTGAAATTCAGAGTGGTCTAGGCCTCTGTATGTTGTTTGCTTCCTTGAGTAGACAATTAACATGGAAGAAAGAGGTGATCCTCCGGATGGGATCTGGCTGGAGAGGTCCACACAAGAATTGTGATCTATGCTTGAAAATATCCGTCATGAAAATAGGTAGGCATATTTGTTCTGGACAATGACAGAATGTGGAGAGGGAGCCACCTAAGTCTCGTTGAAGGTAGTAAAACCTCCCTTTGTCCAAATAATGGATACTAAGATAAGACATCTGAAAATGAGATGTTCCTCTTACTTGCTCTCTAGTTTGGTTATGTTGAATTCAACAAGCACCACTCTTGAAAGTGTGAATCTCTATAGACACCATTTGGTGTGAAGCAACATTTTAGGATAATTTTTTTTTGAAACTAGGCCATTTCATTGAAATGGAATTTTGGGTTTTCAAGGAGACATTTCCATGGAGGTTTCATTTTTGCATTTTTATCTTGAATTTTCAATCTAGCTTATTTGCAATTAGTGTATTGAACCCTGTGTATCTTGTTTGAGGAAGAGACATCCAGTGTGGATTTTGATGTGCTTGGAGCTTTTTTTGTCACTACCCTCCTTAGGGTGATTCCTACTTAATTTCCATCCTAATAATAAAATCATGAACCCCATTAATCTCATGAGAGGTTATGTGGTAAGTCGCTCCTTTCTTAAGATTTGTGCTTTTGGACAAGGTTTCTCCAACACATAAGGTTTTGGCTTCTTCTCTTCATTATATTAAAACAATATATTTGAATGCATAAACACTCTCAAAGTTGATCTTTAATTTAATTTAATTTTGTTTTTTAACTATTACTTTAGTTTTTATTTTTAAAATTTTGATATACAATTCAATCTAATAAAAATATACCGTCCATATTTGTCCAAACTCTACATTGTTCATAAGCATTATCTCCTATTAACTTATTCATGTCAATAATTTAATTCGATCACACAATATAGTTGGTATAAAAACATCACAAATTTCTTTTTAAAAGTTATTTAACTGAATTTAATTTGAATTTAATTTCACTCACGTGTGAGCAAATGGTGCACATTTTCCTGCCTCTATCCATCTATATTTCCAATCCTCATAGGCTGAACATTTGATATCTAAAATGGAACGGACCTTGGATAAGGGTCCATTGAGGACATTAGGTACTTTATTGGAATATTGGAAGGCATCTAATTAGTGACAAGTGGTTTCTACACTGACAATGTTTTGATATTTGTGGTCCATTATGGGACAAAATAATTAACTAATTCTCTCTCTCTTTCTTGGGGATAATAGTAGTCTCCTTACAAATGGTAAACCTAGCCTTCCCACTTTATTTGTTTTTCCTTTAAGGAATGTTAAAACACAAATTCGAACTGGTTGGTCATTATGAACATTTTAATTGGTCATGCATACATGTCTAGATTCTAGAGGGTCAGAGGTCATGCACAACATATCAATAACAATATGACTCCAGCGTTGTAAACAGTTAGGAAATGTTCCAGAAAAAAAAATGTACTAGCTTGTTTAAGAAAGGAGGTTAAGATTCAGAATGACTGAAATAACCAAAGACAACAGTTTAGACAATAGCTTTATGAAGATGAAATGTACCATCTAGAAACAACATTAACTAAAAACAATTTTGAGTCCATGTATCTTGTTATGTGCACTTAAATATTTTCAATCCAGATTCTGTTTAATAACCTTATTTTTGTTGTAAAAGAGAACATCTACGTATTTAGTTGTCAAAGAGAGTATCTGAACTTCTGAATAAAGTCTTCAAGAGTCTGTCAAAATAGGATGCTTAATCAAGTGCACTAACATGATGACAGTATAGTTTTCAAGCTGTGGTCAATTAATTTCATTCACCAAGATTTGTTTTTAATATAATCGAAAGTTCACCTGTGCAGATTAAATTATTTCGTTCATCACAATCAGGGTTTTACTGTTGTCCATGTAAATCCAGAGGTCTCACCAAAACTGAACAGCCTATTCCTAGCACGATGAAAATTGAAACAACAACTAGACTTTAGGTGAGGCTTAAAGAATCTTGAGGTAGGCATCTTCTTTTAATAACCATTCATGAGTGCTTCTCTTACCATCCCATTGTTGAACAAAATCACATAATCAACAAATAGAAACATTTATGTAGCAACACACAATCCTCAATTGGATTCTACAACTATTTATTAAACACATCCTTATTCTCTGTCCTTCTCAAGTTTAGGTTATTAGGTATGCATCAATACATTATCTTGTTCTCTAAGACCCTTTTATGAACCACTTTAATAGATTGTGTAATTGTTTAGGATATTTTGTTGCCTGATCACGGTAGATTTTTGTGCTTATTAATGTGTTTGGAAAAATAAACTGGATTTTAAGCATCAATGTCTATGGATCTTATTGTATTTTATTAGAATTCAAATGATGAAATCTGTGTTAATATTGCTCCTCTTCCCGGTTCTTAAAGGGTGCTAGCTCAATGGAAGAGCGCCTGCCTTACAAGCAGGAGGTTGGTGGTTCAATTCCTCCATGCCCTAATGATATTGCAGTGTATTTCTAAAGGTAAAAAATGTAGTAGTGCAATATGGATGCAATATTAGACGCAACACTAAATGCAAAACAAGATGTAAAAGTGGACGTCACACCAAACACACAAGTGGATGCAAAAGTGGACGTTATGTCAGACACAAATGTGGACACAAAAATGGATGTCACGGTAAAAGCAAAATTGGATGCAAAAGAAGACTCAACACTAGACACAATTAATGACTCAAAACTAGATGCAATACTAGGCCCAAAACTAGATGCAACAATAGATGCAAAAGTGGACTCCTAACTAGACGTAAAATTGGACATTAAATTGAGCACAAAATATGGTGTGTAGATGGACATAAAAACAGGCGTAAAACCAGGTGCAAAACTGGAAGCAGCACTTGATGCAAACAAAAACCTAAAATGAGACACAATATTGGATGCAAGTTGGGACGAAACATTGGATGTAAAACTAGACGTAATATTGAATGCAATATGGGATGCAACATTGTACACACAAGTAGATGCAATATTAGATACAAAAATGGGTGCAAAACTAGGCACAACACTAGGCGCAACACTGGGTGCAACATTGGGCTCAAACATAGATGCAAAAAAGACATCAACCAAGATGCAACACTAGGTGGAAACCTAGATGCAAAATACGACGTAAAACAAGATGAAACATTAGGCACAAACATGGATACAAAAAAACATGTAAAACAAGATGCAAAATTAGATGAAAAAAGGGATGTAACATTATAAGTAAAATTGGATGCAAAACTAGATGCAATATTGGGCCCAAATTTAGATGCAAACCTAGATGCAACGCTAGATGCAAAATTGGACACATAATTTGATGCAAAACATGGTGCAAAATTGGGGGCAAGACTCGATGAAAACAAAGGAGCAAAATAAGACGCAACATTGGATGCAAAATTGAGCGTCAAACTGGGTGCAAACAAGGATGTAACAAATGACACAAAAAAAGATGCAATACAAGATGCAAAATTGGGCGTAACAAAAGATGCAAAAAATTGGGTGCAAAAATGGACGCAAAAATGGATGTTAAAAAGGACGGAAAAAAAATATGCAATAGATGGCGTTTTATGAAATTGTACAATAGCACCAGGTTTAGCATCGGATTGTTCACCAAAATTAGGAAAAAATTACACTAAAATCCGGCGCTAAATTCGACGTTAAATCCAGTTTTTGTTGTAGTGCTGCTTCTGATGTTCGATGGGGAGACACAAGCATGAAACCTACCTGAGAAGGATCTAATACCATATTAGAATTTAAAGAATGGAGAATGAAGATACAAACTGAACAACATAAACCACACAGGAATCAGACAAGTATTGCTCTGGAATTTGAAGTATCATTCACAATAATAATATTCGGTGTTACAATAGGTTACATAGGTAGAATTCGAATGCATGGGATATGAATTCGAATTCTCCAAGTGGATATGACTGTATCTAACTGAATCTCTAACTCAAGGTCTCCCAATCAATATCGGAGTCCAAATAGACAACTCCCTGATGACCAATAACTCCAACAAAAACTGAAAGCTAGTTAACTCAGTGCAACTAAGTGTGGTAGGTAAGAAAAGTGCTCCTCCCCATGCAACCATGCATTATCCATGCATTAGTAGTGCTAACTTAACTTACTGTGAAGTAACTTAATGTAACAGGGGGCTAACTAAGACTAACTAGTACTAACACCAAATGATTTAAGTAGGTTGGTGTCTGGACTCCCAGTGACTCCTAAAATGTAGGGATTGGTCTAGGAGGCACCCAAACTGATGCATGCACATGCAGTAAGTGGTAGTTAACCTAAAGCAGTGTTCCCCACACTTCAGTGACTCATAGAGGTGGCCCCATTAAGCTAATCTAATAGAAATTTGACCAAGGGAGGATTAATAATCCTAACAGGTTTGACCAACCTTGAATGAGGCCAAAATAGCTCCAAATATCATAAAAATAGGTGTCCATGCTTATCTCTCAAATGGGTACCTAAACCCACTTTCAAAACTCAATTCGAGAAAGTCGAAAAAGTGCATTTTTTCAACGTTGGTCTGACCAACCTTGAACATGGGCCAAAATACCTCCAAATTTCATAAAAATAGGTGTCCATGCTTAGCTCTCAAATGGGTATCTAAATCTACTTTAGAATTTCAATTCTGATAAAGTCGACAAAAGTTCATATTTTCAACCTTGGTTTGACCAACCTTGAGCGAGGGCCAAAATAGCTCCAAATCTCATAAAAATAGGTGTCCATAATTATCTCTGAAATGGGCATGTAAATCCACTTTCAAAACTCAATTCTGAGAAAGTCGACAAAAGTGCATATTTTTAATCTTGGTTTGACCAACCTTGAATGAGGGCCCAAATAAATCCAAATCTCATGAAAATAGTTTCCCATGCTTATCCCTCAAATGGGTACCAAAATCCAGTTTCAAAACTCAATTCCGATAAAGTCGACAAAAGTGCATATTTTCAGCCTTTGTTTGGCCAACCCTCGACAAGGGACAAAATAGCTCCAAATCTCATAGAAATAGGTGTCCATGCTTATCTCTCAAATGAGTATATAAATCCACTTTAAAAACTCAATTCTGAGAAAGTCAACAAAAGTGCATCTTTTCACCTTGGTTTGACCAACCTTAAATGGGGTGGGGGGGGGAATAGCTCCAAATCTCACAAAAATAGTTGTCCATGCATATCTCTCAAATGGGTACCTAAATCCATTTTCAAAACTCAATTCCGAGAAAGTAGACAAAAGTGCATATTTTCAACCTTTGTTTGACCAACCTTGAACGAGGGCCAAAATAGCCCCAAATCTCATAGAAATAGGTGTCCATGCTTATCTCTCAAATGGGTACATAAATCCACTTTAAAAACTCAATTCCGAGAAAGACGACAAAAGTGCGTCTTTTCAACCTTGGTTTGACCAACCTTGAATGGGGGGCAAAATAGCTCCAAATCTCATAAAAATAGGTGTCCATTCTTATCTATCAAATGGGTACCTAAATCCACTTTTAGAACTCAATTCCGAAAAAGTAAAAAAAAAAGTAAATATTTTCAACCTTGGTTTAACCAACCTTGAACAAGGGCTTAAATAGATCCAAATCTCAAAAAAATAGGTTTCCATGCTAATCTTTCAAATGGGTATCTAAATCTACTTTAAAATTTCAGTTTTGAGAAAGTTGAAATAATACATATTTTAAACCTCTGTTTGACCAACCTTGAACGAGGGCAAAAATAGGTCCAAATCCTAGAAATATAGTTTTCCATGCTTATCTCTAAAATGGGTACCTAAATCCACTTTCAAAACTCAATTCCGAGAAAGCCAACAAAAGTGCATATTTTGAACCTTGGTTTGACCAACCTTGAACGCGGGCCAAAATAGCTCCAAATCTCATAAAAATAGGTGTCCATGCATATCTCTCAAATGGGTACTTAAATCCACTTTCAAAACTCAATTCCGAGAAAGTCGACAAAAGTGCATATTTTCAACCTTGGTTTGATCAACCTTGAACGAGGGACAAAATAGCTCCAAATCTTATAAAAATAGGTGTCCATAATAATCTCTCAAATCGGTACCTAAATCCAATTTCAAAACTCAATTACGAGAACGTCAACAAAAGTACATATTTTCAACGTTGGTTTGACCAACCTTGAACGAGGGCCAAAATAGCTCCAAATCTCATAAAAATAGGTGTCCATGATTATCTCTCAAAAGGGTATCTAATTCTACTTTAAAATTTCAATTCTAAGAAAGTCGACAAAAGTGCATATTTTCAACGTTGGTTTGACCAACCTTGAATGAGGGCAAAAATAGCTCCAAATCTCATAAAAATATCTGTCCATGCTTATCTCTCAAATGGGTATCTGATTCCTCTTTAAAATTTAAATTTCGAGAAAGTCGACAAAAGTGCATATTTTCAACCTTGGTTTTACCAACCCTGAATTAGGGCCAAAATAGCTCCAAATCTAATAAAAATAGGTTTCCATGCTTATCTCTCAAATGAGTACCTACATCCACTTTCAAAACTCAATTCCAAGAAAGTCAAAAAAAGTGCATATTTTCAACCTTCGTTTGACCAATCTTGAACGAGGGCCAAATTAACTCCAAATCTCTTAAAAATAGGTGTCCATGCTTATCCCTAAAATGGGTACCTAAATCCACTTTCAAAACCCAATTCCGAGAAAGTTGACAATAGTGCATATTTTCAACCTTGGTTTGACCAACCTTAAACGAGGGCCAAAATAACTTCAAATCTAATAAAAATAGGTTTCTATACTTATCTCTCAAATGGGAACCTGAATCCACTTTCAAAACTCAATTTCGAGAAAGTCGACAAAAGTGCATATTTTGAACCTTGGTTAGACCAATCTTGAACGAGGGCCAGAATATCTCCAAATCTCATAAAAATATGTTTCCATGCTTATCTCTCAAATGGGTACCTAAATCCACTTTCAAAAATCAATTCCGAGAAAATCGAAAAAAGTGCATCTTTTCAACCTTGGTTTGACCAACGTTGAACGAGGGCCAAAATAGCTCCAAATATCATAAAAATAGGTGTCCATGCTTATATGTCAAATGGATGTAGCTTGGGTGGTTGGGAGAAATGAATGTTACCCTCCCCACCCAGGTTCTACTCTTGTAAGTGACATGTTGCTCTTGTGGAGCCCTTTGTAATAAATGTTGTGATTGATGAGCTGACCATACCTTGATTCAGTTTGAATATCAGGTATTGGCATTTTCCGTGGAGTAGCCCTCTAACAAATGGTGAACCACATTTAGGAGGTGTCAATGCTTATATATGAAATGGTTACCTAAATCCACTTTAAAAACTCAATTCCGATAAAGTTTTAAAAAGTGCATATTTTCAACCTTGGTTTGACCAACCTTGAGCGACAACCAAAATAGCTCCAAATATCATTAAAATGGGTGTCCATGCTTATCTCTCAAATGGGTACCTAAATGTACTTTCAAAACTCAATTCCAAGAAATTCGACAAAAGTGCATCTTTTCAACCTTGGTTTGACTAACCTTGAACAAGGGCCAAAATAGATCTAAATCTCATAAAAATAGGTTTCCATGCTTATCTCTCAAATTGGTATCTAAATCTACTTTAAAAATTCAATTCTGAGAAAGTCGACAAAAGTGCATATTTTCAACCTTGCTTTGACCAACCTTGAACGAGGGCCAAAATAGCTCAAAATCTCATAAAAATAGGTGTCCATGCTTATCTCTTAAATGAGTACCTAAATCCACTTTCAAAAATGAGTTTCGAGAAAGTCGACCAAAATGCATATTTTCAACCTTGGTTAACCTTGAACGAGGGCCAAAATAGCTCTAAATCTTATAAAAAAAGGTGTCCATGCTTATCTCTCAAATGGGTACTTAACTCCACTTTCAAAACCCAATTCATAGAAAGTCAAAAAAATTGCATATTTTAAGGCTTGGTTTGACCAACCTTGGACGAGGCCCAAAATCATAAAAATAGGTGCCCTTTCTTATCTCTCAAGTGGGTATCTAAATCCACTTTCATAACTCAATTCTTAGAAAATAGACAAAAGTAAATCTTTTCAACCTTGGTTTGACGAAACTTGAACAAGGGCCAAAATAGCTCTAAATCTTAGAAAAATAGGTGTCTATGCTTATCCCTCAAATTGGTATCTAAATCTACTTTAAAATTTCAATTTCAAGAAACTCAAAAAAAGTGCATATTTTCAACCTTGGTTTAACCAACCTTAAACGAGGACCAAAATAACTCCAAATCTCATAAAAAAGGTGTCCATGCTTATCTTTCAAATGAGTTCCTAAATCAAGTTTCAAAACTCAATTCCTAGAAAGTCAACAAAATTGCATCTTTTCAACCTTGGTTGGACCAAGATTCAATGCGGGCCAAAATAGTTCCAAATCTCATAAAAAAAGGTGTCCATGCTTATCTCTCAAATGGGTACCTAAATCCACTTTCAAAACTCAATTCTATGAAAGTCGACAAAAGTGCATCTTTTCAACCTTGGTTTGACCAACCTTGAACGAGGGCCAAAATAGCTCGAAATCTCATAAAAATAGGTGTGCATGCTTATCTCTCAAATAGGTACCTAAATCCACTTTCAAAACTCAATTCCGAGAAAGTTGACCAAAGTGCACTTTTTCAACCTTGGTTTGACAAACCTCGAACGAGGGCCAGAATAACTTCAAATCTCATAAAAATAGGTGTCCATGCTTATCTGTCAAATGGGTATCTAAATCTACTTTAAAATTTCAGTTCCAAGAAATTCGACAAAAGTGCATATTTTCAACCTTGGTTTTACCAACCTTGAATGAGGGCCAAAATAGCTCCATATCTCATAAAAATAGCTATCCATGCTTATCTCTCAAATCAGTACCTAAATCCACTTTCAAAACTCAATTCTGGGAATGTCGATAAAAGTGCATATTGTCAACCTTGGTTTAACCAACCTTCAACAAGGGCCAAAATAGCTCCAAATGTCATAAAAATAGGTGTCCTTTCTTATTTCTCAAATGATTACCTAAATCCACTTTCAAAACCCAATTCTGAGAAAGTCGAAAAGACTGCATCTTTTTAACCTAGGTTTGACCAACCTTGAATGAGGGCCAAAACTGCTCCAAATCTCATAAATCTACTTTAAAATTTCAATTCCGAGAAAGTTGACAAAAGTGCATATTTTAAACCTTGGTTTCACCAACCTTTAACCAGTGCCAAAATAACTCCAAATATCATAAAAATAGGTTTCCATGCATATCTCTCAAATGGGTAACTAAATCCACTTTCAAAACTTAATTCCGAGAAAGTCGACAAAACTGCATATATTCAACCTTGGTTTGACCAACGTTGAACGAGGACCAAAATAGCTCCAAATCTCATAAAAATAGGGGTCCATGCTTATCTCTCAAATGGGCACCTAAATCCACTTTCAAAACTCAATTCCGAAAAAGCCAACAAAAGTGTATATTTCCAACCTTGAACAAGGGCCAAAATAGCTCCAAATCTCATAAAAATAAGTGTCCATGCTTATCTCTCAAATGTGTATCTAAATCTAATTTAAAATTTCAATTCCGAGAAAAGTCAACAGAAGTGCATATTTTAAACCTTGGCTTGACCAACCTTGAACGAGGGCCAAAATAGCTCCAAATCTCATAAAAATAGGTGTCCATGCTTATTTCTCAAATGGGTACCTAAATCCACTTTCAAAACTCAATTCCAAGAAAGCCAACAAAAGTGCATATTTTCAACCTTGGTTTGGCCAACCTTGAACGATGGCCAAAATAGCTCTAAATCTCATAAAAATAGGTATCCATGCTTATCTCTCAAATTAGTACCTAAATCCACTTTCAAAACTCAATTTCAAGAAATTCGACAAAAGTGCATATTTTCATCCTTGGTTTGGCCAATTTTGAACGAGGGCCTAAATAGATTCAAATCTCATAAAAATAGGTGTCCATGCTTATCTCTCAAATGGGTACCTAAATCCACTTTCAAAACACAATTCCAAGAAAGTCAACAAATGTGCATTTTTTTCAACCTTGGTTTGAACAACATTGAATGAGAGCTAAAATAGATCCAACTCTCATAAAAATAGGTTGCCATGCTTATCTCTGAAATGGGTATCTAAAACTACTTTAAAATTTAAATTTCGAGAAAGTCGACAAAAGTGCATATTTTCAACCTTGGTTTAACCAACCTTGAAAGAGGACCAAAATAGCTCCAAATCTCATAAAACTAGGAGTTCATGCTTAGCTCTCAAATGGGTACCTAAATCCACTTTCAAAACTCAATTCCGAGAAAGTCAACACAAGTGCATATTTTCAACCTTGGTTTGACCAGCATTGAACGAGGGCCAAAATAGCTCCAAATCTCATAGAAATAGGTGTCCATACTTATCTTTCAAATTGGTACCTAAATCCACTTTCAAAACTCAATTCTAAGAAAGTCGACAAAAATCCATCTTTTCAACCTTGGTTTGACCAACCTTGAATTAGGGTCAAAATAGATTCAAATATCATAAAAATAGGTGTCCATGCTTATCTCTCAAATGCGTATCTAAATCTACTTTAAAATTTCAATTCTGAGAAAGTCGACAAAAGCGCATATTTTAAACCCTGATTTGAAAACCCTTGAAGGAAGGAAAAAACAGCTCCAAATCTCATAAAAATAGATGTCCATGCTTATCTCTCAAATGGTACCTTAATCCACTTTCAAAACTCAATTCTGAGAAAGTCATCAAAAGTGCCTATTTTCAACCCTTGTTTGACCAAACTTGAACAAGGGCCAAAATAGCTCCAAATCTCATAAAAATAGGTGTCCATGCTTATCTCTCAAATGGTTACCTAAATCTACTTTACAAACTCAATTCTGAGAAAGTTGACAAAAGTGCATCTTTTCAACCTTGGTTTGAGTAACCTTGAACGAGTGCCAAAATAGCTCCAAATCTCATAAATATAGGTGTTCATGCTTATCTCTCAAATGGGTAACTAAATCCACCTTCAAAACTCAATTCCGAGAAAGTCAACAAAAGTGCAAATTTTCCACCTTCGTTTGACCAACCTTGAACGAGGACCAAAATAGCTCCAAATGTCATAAAAATAGGTTTCCATGCTTATCTCTGAAATGGGTACCTAAATCCACTTTCAAAACCCAATTCCAAGAAAGTCGACAATAGTGCATATTTTCTACCTTGGTTTGACCAATCTTGAACGAGGGCCAAATAGCTCCAAATCCCATAAAAATAGGTGTCCATGCATATCTCTCAAATGGGCACCTAAATCCACTTTCAAAAGCCAATTCCGAGAAAGTAAAAAAAGTGCATCTTTTCAACCTTGGTTTGACGAACCTTGAACGAGGGCCAAATAACTCCAAATCTCATAAAACTAGGTGTCCATGCTTATCTCTCAAATGGGTATTTAAATATAGTTTAAAATTTCAATTTCGAGAAAGTTGACAAAACTACATATTTTGAACCTTGGTTTGAACAACCTTTAACGCAGGAAAAAATAGCTCCAAATCTCATAAAAATAGGTTTCCATGCTTATCTCTCAAATGGGTACCTAAATCCACTTTCAAAACACAATTCTGAGAAAGTCAACAAAAGGGCATATTTTCAACCTTCATTTGACAACCTTTGAATGAGGGCCAAAATAGCTCCAAATCTCATAAAAATAGGTGTCCACGCTTATCTCGCAAATAGGTACCTAAATCCACTTTCAAAACTCAATTCTCAGAAAGTCAACAAAAGTGCAACTTTTCAACCCTGGTTTGACCAACTTTGAATGCGGGCCAAAATAGCTCCAAATCTCATAAAAATAAGTGTCCCTGCTTATCTCTCAAATGGGTATCTAAATCTACTTTAAAATTTCAATTTTGAGAAAGTCGATAAAAGTGCATATTTTCAACATTGGTTTGACCAACCTTGAACGAGGGCCAAAATAGCTCCAAATCTCATAAAAATAAGTGTCCATGCTTATCTCTCAAATGGGTGCCTAAATCCACTTTCAAAACTCAATTTCGAGAAAGTCGACAAAAGTGCATATATTCAATCTTGGTTTACGCAACCTTGAACAAGGGACAAATTGGCTCCAAATTTCATAAAAATAGGTGTCCATATTTATCTCTTAGATGGGTACCTAAATCAACTTTCAAACCCCAATTCTGAGAAAATCGGCAAAAGTGCATATTTTCAACCTTGGTTTGACCAACCTTCAACGAGTGCCAAAATAGCTCCAAATCTCATAAATATAGGTGTTCATGCGTATCTCTCAAATGGGTACCTAAATCCACTTTCAAAACTCAATTCCGAGAAAGTTGACAAAGTGCAAATTTTCCACCTTCATTTGACCAACCTTGAACGAGGGCCAAAATAGCTCCAAATGTCATAAAAATAGGTTTCCATGCTTATCTCTCAAATGGGTAGCTAAATCCACTTTCAAAACTTAATTCCGAGAAAGTCAACAAAAGTGCATATTTTCAACCTTGGATCCACCAACCTTGAATGAGGGCTAAAATAGCCCCAAATCTCATAAAACATGTGGCCATGCTTATCTCTCAAATGGGTACCTAAATCCACTTTCAAAACTGAATTCCGAGAAAGTCGACAAAAGTGCATCTTTTCAACCTTGGTTTGACCAACCTTGAACGAGGGCCAAAATACCTCCAAATCTCATAAAAATAGGTGTCCATGCTTATCTCTCAAATGGGTATCTAAATCTACTTTAAATTTTCAATTCCAAGAAAGTCGACAAGAGTGCATATTTTCAAATTTGGTTTGACCAACCTTGAATGAGGGCCAAAATAGCTCCAAATCTCATAAAAATAGTTGTCCATGGTTATCTCTCAAATGGGTACCTAAATCCACTTTCAAAGTTCAATTCTGACAAAGTTGACAAAAGTGCATATTTTCAACCTTGGTTTGACCAACCTTGAACAAGATACAAAATAGCTCCAAATCTCATAAAAATAGGTGTCCATGCATATCTCTCAAATCTGTGCCTAAATCAAGTTTCAAAACTAAATTCCGAGAAAGTCGAGAAAAGTGCATCTTTTCAACGTTTGTTTAACAAACCTTGAACGAGGGGAAAAATAGATCCAAATCTCATAAAAATAAGTGTCCATGCTTATCTCTCAAATGGGTATCTAAATCTACTTTAAAATTTCAATTCCGAGAAAGACAACAAAAGTGCATATTTTCAACCTTGGTTTAACCAACCTCGAACGAGGGCCAAAATAGCTCCAAATCTCATAAAAATAGGTTTCCATGCGTATCTCTCAAATGGGTACCTAAACCACTTTCAAAACTCAATTTTGTGAAAGCCGACAAAAGTGCATATTTTCAACCTTGCTTTAACCAATCTTGAAAGATAGCCATGATAGTTCCAAATCTCATAAAAATAGGTGTCCATGGTTATCTCTCAAATGGGTACCTAAATCCACTTTTAAAAGCCAATTCCGAGAAAGTAGAAAAAAGTGCATCTTTTCAACCTTGGTTTGACGAACCTTGAACAAGGGCCAAAATAACTCCAAATCTCATAAAAATATGTGTCCATGCTTATCTCTCAAATGGGTATTTAAATATACTTTAAAATTTCAATTCCGAGAAAGTTGACAAAACTGCATATTTTCAACCTTGGTTTGACCAACCTTTAACGAGGGCCAAAATAGCTCCAAATCTCATAAAAATAGGTTTCCATGCTTATCTCTCAAATGGGTACCTAAATCCACTTTCAAAACTCAATTTGAAGAAAGTCGACAAAAGTGCATATTTTCAACCTTGATTTGACCAACTTTAAACGAGGGCCAAAATATATCCAAATCTCATAAAAATAGGCGTCCACGCTTATCTCTCAAATGGGTACCTAAATCCACTTTCAAAACTCAATTCTAAGAAAGTCAACAAAAGTGCAGATTTTCAACCTTGGTTTTGTCACATACCCCAATTTTGTAAAATTATGTAATTTGCTTTATTATATTTTGAGACATTATGTTAAACTTAATCCTAAGTAGGGATTGATGACTCAGCAGAGTCAACAGTTATGGAGTGTAATTCAGAACATTTTATTAATAATAAATAAATTATGGAGACAACAGCATGGGAGAGCTGTTAAAAGAGGTTACTGGTCAAACTGGTGGATGGAACTAGGTGGAAAGGAAAAAGACAAGTGGCAGCATCCTCAAACACTTCCTAAGTTGCAGGTGGCAACTTCCCTATATTTGGGGTCATGATTCCCCAAGAAAGTGGAATGTAAGCAGGTGGCTCATTAAATGACAGTTAACCCAACTAAGACCTAGGCAATCTTTAAAAGTACTCAATGAGGAGAGCTCGGGCTGCTCAGTTTTTATTCCAGAAAGAATTCATTCAGGAGAATGTGATTCAGGAACTTCATTGAGGAAAGAGGGAAAGACAGTAAGTGTTTGAGTGAATGTTTGCAGTAACTTGATTCTGATTTCAGCTATTTGAGCTGAGAGAACTGACTGATAGCTCTAAGTCGATACTGAGTTGAAAACTGTATCTGTTTTGCTGCACCTAGTTCCAACCAGGAAGACCAGAGCAAGCTCGGGGGTCCTGAGAAGTCGCTGTCTGAGCGCTCTCCAGGAATTGGTAGGGAGGAACGGCCTCCCATTGCTGTTGTTGTCCACAGCGTTAAACAGGTTCTTCATTCATTTCTTTATGTTTTCTGAGTATAAATGGATGAATGTTATGATTGTTTATATGTCTGAACAAATAGTTAGTTCAGTAAAGTTAGTACTTCAGAATACTAGTAATTATACCTGTTAGTTTTCACTGTGTTTTTTCACATCTGGTATCACCAGACCGTACTCTAGCACAGTGTCTCAGTGTTGAGAAGTAGTATTCTTCCGAACTGAGTTCCCTATTTTACTTACAGCTATCACAAATGTCTATCTGTTTAATTTATTAGCTATCTTTCTACAGCTTTAAACTAATCTAGAACTGTAACTCTGTTTCTCTGGAAATATTAACTGTAAAATGAAAAGATAGAATAAGTATGCTTACAGTATAAGTTCTAATTGTTTCTTCTATTTAAACAAATACATTACTGATAGAAGATTATAAGTATTTATCAGTTAAGATGATACAATTACAGTATTTTAGTAGTAGTCTGTATTATAGCAGAGAATGCATTTACCCAGAATTTCTATACACTCATTTTGTTTTCAGCTCGGTTAAGGCGTATTTTCATAACTGTTATTTTTATTTCTAAACCTGATAAATAGATACTATTTTATATTCAAGTGTTTATATTGTTAATATATAAAGTTTACTTAATTATTATATAAGTACTATAAAGAAATATCCAAATTTCAGAACCAAATAGTAGGTATATAACATTAAAACAATACTCATAGTAACATCAAAGAGTAGTATTGTATTATAGTAACTACAATGTAACATGGTGTTATACAAGTAATATAATAACATACAAATAGAAATTTAGTTTATTAATATATAGAATGTAAATAATATAATATTTATGTACTAGCATTTTAATATGTTTTATAAAGTAAATAAACGTTATTAAAGGACTTTAGTATTGATTAAAATATTACAATAGATTAGTATTATAATAATGATTATTATAATATAAAAACAATAATTTTACAAACTGCAGAACAGGATTAAAACCCTAAACTTATAATCCTTGTGACTAAGTAATAAATACATCAAAATTAGACAATTAATCTCTACAGCCGCATCATATAAACAGTATTATAAGCCTGCAAGCTACCTAGATATTGTAGGTTCTAAACAAATAATAAAGCTTAAATTAAATCAAAGGTATATATCTGAACCAGAAGCAAAGATACAAGCACAGAACGCTCGATCATCGAGCTTAAGCATTCTAAAACTAAGCAATAACCTAATGAAACAAATGTCCCTATATTCTAAATTTTATTAAACAAAAATAACTGAAAAACATTTACAGCTGGGCTATTAAACGAAACGCAGTAAGCATTCTTTTGTTTTTATCTTTTCATTACAGCAGTATGTAATTGCAAGAAGAGAAACCAGTTTTCAAAATATAGTAGAACGGAGGGTAAAACCCTACTCATGACAAGTAATCACATAAGAACTGAAGACTTTGTTCATTTATTAACCCATAGCTGTAAATGCGAGGTGCATGGCCTGTAAAAATAAAAAGAAACGTAATACAGTAAAAGTAAGGCTCATGGCCTGTAAAAACATTTTTACACAGTAGTAACGCAAAGGCCTTAGCCTGTAAAAATTGTTTACAAAACCCTACGGTATTTAAAATCAAGATTACATTCACGGCCGTAGCCGGAAGACTTTTTACAGAGCTAGGGTTATACCCTTAATTGAAAACATTAAAACTAATAGCTCAAAAACCACAAGGACTAAACGGCCGAAGTAGCGACCATCGCCTTTCTTAAGACACAAACAAAGAGGATAAGCCATGGAAGGACCCAGGGCTTACCGTAAATTTGGAGATGTAACCCTAAGTCCGAAGAAAGCATCGATGTGTAACAAGTATACCTGTGAGGAGATGAAATAGCAGCCGACTGTTAGCTCGTATATAAAAGATAAATATAACTAAAATTTTTACTGTGCAATAAAATCACCAAATTGTTAGCATTACCTTATCAGTGAGTAACTCGAAATTTAAATCCGTGACTGGTCCAGTAAGGAGGTTACCATTCTTTAGCAGAGCGACTGTACTCTTTTATCCTTCAATCTACAGCATGAAGGAGACCTCAAATTAAACCCTAACGTTGCAGCCTCCTTCTTTTTGTTTTCACCGATCGGCCAATAAAAACAGCCACTTTAACTGAAAGAATAACCCACTGGAAGATGCAAGGGAAAGGCTGACTGTCACTAGTGGAGACAATAAACCTGTGGCGGTTACACATAAGCAATCAACACGATGATAAACATTTTTTTACCACCCTCGCAGTGTAGTATTTTGAACTCACAAGGAGTAAAGAGCACTGAGAGGAACTTGGGCGGTCAACCCATTACCAGCAGGGTTCCAAAGCGTAGCAGAGCGGCCAAGAGGCCCGAGGGAGAAATGTAAGGAGAGCTAGGGTTCGGACAGCAGTTTATAAACGCCAAGTAATGGCTGTTAAGCCTCCACATAATGCTTTTAATAATTACCACAATTTGGATACACTCTAAAGTCCACTGTCTATGATTGGGGATCAAACAAATCATCGCTGGAATGATTTGTATCAAGTCATAAACCTTGGTATATACCTACACCATATCGCCACAACGCTTGATTAGCAATAAAATCATATATTTTGCATGCTACGTATAAGTTATTCGTTAGTGCTTGGATTATCCATGTTATTTAACATGTATTGTTTAATATATTCTTACTATGTAATGTTTATATTTTAATCCATTGTTATGATCATAGGGTTAGATGATTTGATTCAAGCTACGTATTGTAGTAGTTATACTATTGCTATGATCATAGACTTTATATGGTGTGTACCATAGTATAAGTACACTCAAACTTAAGGTTGATATGTATTTAAAAGAGTCATAAAGTATTAGTTTATGATAGATGTTTAATTGTCATAGTTTAAAACCTTGAGGCCAGCTAATTGGTTATCAAAGAATATGATAAACCTATCTACTCTTTAAGGTATGGTATTATATACAATTAAATGGTATTATACTAGGTTATTCTTCTTTCTATTTATGGTTGTTTTAATAAAAAGAAAAGAATTAGTTATTTTGGGTAAAGATAACTTATCTTTGCTATATTTCTAGCATTCTTTAGTGCAGCTAGACTATGTCACACCCAAACTCAGATTTTTATGAGAAAATCCTTAAGCAAGATAGAATAGATCTGGAATACTCTTTGTATCTCCTTATTGATAATCTAAGTCTTAATAAAGCATTACATAATTGATTATAATGAGTTTAGAATTTATTCTTTTACAGCTTGGAGTTTCCAACTCAATGATTACCTCTGGAATGAGTTAAGCCTTCTAAGGGATTATAGACTTTTAAAAATATAAATGGGATACTTGTTACAGATCTTAAACCTTAGATGTTTCAATAAAAAGAAATTATGGTTTAACTTTAATAATAGTCATCATCAGATGAAAAAAAAACTAGACAGTATACAAGCTAAGCATGGTATGTTAACTTTATAACTTGATAAAAAGGGATAAACCTGTGAAGCTATGATTTTCTATCATATTAAGCTGTGAGATAAAAGATTAGCAAAATTTTACCTAGGAAGTATGACTTCTCTGTCTTATATATATAAACTCTTGCTAAGCAAATTATATGCAGAAATCTGAACTGTTTACTTTAATGACTTGTTGGCATCGAACCATACTTCTTACCTGTATATCTGTAAACCAAGGAAACGGTTGCGTTAGCTCGAAAGCTAAGTAAGCCCAGCCCTCTACGACAAACCACCTTTGTCACAAACAGAAAAGTAGTCAGTAGCTGCAAAGAAAATTCTTTTCAAAGTGCAGAGTATTGATTAACTATTTCAATAACACTTAAATAGCATAAGCTAATCATCCAGTTAACAACTGCTTTTAATGTGATTTTATATTATAAAAAAAAATTTAAATTTTTCATAAATTTGGGGTTTTGACAGGTTTGACAAACCTTGAATGAGGGCCAAAATAGCTCCAAATCTTATAAAAATAAGTGTCCGTGCTTATATCTCAAATGGGCATCTAAACCTACTTTAAAATTTCAATTCTGAGAAAGTCGACAAAAGTGCATATTTTCAACCTTTGTTTGACCAACCTTGAACAAGGGCCAAAATAACTCCAAATCTCATAAAAATAGGTGTCCATGCTTATCTCTCAAATGGGTACCTAAATCCACTTTCAAAACTCAATTCCTAGAAAGTCGACAAAAGTGCATATTTTCAACCTTGGTTTGAGCAACCTTGAAAGAGGGCCAAAATAGCTCCAAATCTCATAAAAATAGGTGTCCATATTTATCTCTTAAATGGGTACCTAAATCCACTTTCAAACCCCAATTCTGAGAAAATCGACCAAAGTACATATTTTCAATCTTGGTTTGACCAACCTTGAATGAGGGCCAAAATAGCTCCAAATCTCATAAAAATAGGTGTCCATGTTTATCTCGCAAATGAGTACCTAAATCCACTATCAAAAATCAATTCTGAGAAACTTGACAAAAGTGCATCTTTTCAACGATGATTTGGCCAACCTTAAATGAGGGCCAAAATACCTCCAAAACTAATAAAAATAGGTGTCCATGATTATCTCTCAAATGGGTGCCTAAATCCACTTTCAAAACTCAATTCCGAGAAAGTTGACAAAAGTGCATATTTTCAACCTTGGTTTTACCAACCTTGAACGAGGGCCAAAATAACCCCAAATCACATAAAAAAATGTGTCCATGCTTATCCTCAAATGGGTACCTAAATCCACTTTCAAAACTCAATTCCAATAAAGTCGACAAAAGTGCATCTTTTCAACCTTGGTTTGGCCAACCTTGAACGAGGGCCAAAATAGCTCCATATCTCATAAAAATAGGTGTCCATGCTTATCTCTCAAATGGGTATTTAAATCTTCTTTAAATCAATTCCGAGAAAGTCGACCAAAGTGCATATTTTCAAATTTAGTTTGACCAACTTTGAATGAGGGCCAAAATAGCTCCAAATCTCATAAAAATAGTTGTCCATGCTTATCTCTCAAATGGTACCTAAATCCACTTTCAAAACTCAATTCCGAGAAAGCCGTCAAAAGTGCATATTTTCAACCTTGGTTTCACCAACCTTGAACAAGGGAAAAAATAACTCCAAATCTCATAAAAATAGGTGTCCATGCTTATCTCTCAAATCGGTACCTAAATCAACTTTCAAAACTAAATTCCGAGAAAGTCAACAAAAGTGCATCTTTTCAACGTTGGTTTAACCAACCTTGAAAGAGGGGAAAAATATCTCCAAATCTCATAAAAATAAGTGGCCATGCTTATCTCTCAAATGGGTATCTAGATCTACTTTAAAATTTCAATTCCGAGAAAGTCCACAAAAGTGCATATTTTCAATCTTGGTTTGATCAACCTTGAACAATGGCCAAAATAGCTCCAAATCTCATAAAAATAGGTTTTCATGCTTATCTCTAAATTGGGTGCCTAAATCCACTTTCTAAACTCAATTCCGAGAAAGTCGACAAAAGTGCATATTTTCAACTTTGGTTTGACCAACCTTGAATGAGGGTCAAAATAGCTCCAAAATTCATAAAAATAAGTGTCCATGCTTTTCTCTCAAAGGGGAACCTAAATCCACTTTCAAAACCCAATTCCGAGAATGTCGACAAAAGTGCATATTTTCAACCTTGGTTTGACCAACCTTGAACAACGACCAAAATAGCTCCAAATCTCATAAAAATAGGTGTCCATGCTTATCTCTCAAATGGGTATCTAAATCTACTTTAAAATTTCAATTACGACAAAGTAGATAAAAGTGCATATTTTCAACCTTGGTTTGACCAATCTTGTACGAGGGCCAAGATAGCTCCAAATCTCTTAAAAATAGGTTTCCATGCTTATCTCTCAAATGGGTACCTAGATCCACTTTAAAAACCCAATTCCGAGAAAGTCGACAAAAGTGCAACTTTTCAACCTTGATTTGATTGACCTTGAATGAGGGACAAAATAGCTCCAAATATCATAAAAGTAGGTGTTCATGTTTAGCTCTCAAATGGGTATCTAAATCCACTTTAAAATTTCAATTGCGACAAAGTCGACAAAAGTGCATATTTTCCACCTTGGTTTGACCAACCTTGAATGAAGGACAAAATAGCTTCAAATCTCATAAAAATAAGTGTCCATGCTATCTCTTAAATGGGTACCTAATTCCACTTTTAAAACTCAATTCTAAGAAAGTCGACAAAAGTGCATTTTTTCAACATTGGTTTAACCAACCTTGAACGAGGGCCAAAATAGCTCAAAATATGATTAAAATAGGTGTCCATGCTTAACTCTCAAATGGGTATCTAAATCTACTTTAAAATTTTAATTCCGAGAAAGTCGAAAAAGTGCATATTTTCAACCTTGGTTTGACCAACATTTAATGAGGGCCAAAATAGCTTCACGTCTCATAAAAATAGTTGTTCATGCTTATCCCTCCAATGGGTACCTAAATCCACTTTCAAAACTCAATTCCGAGAAAGTCGACAAAAGTGTATATTTTCAACCTTGGTTTGACCAACCTTGAACAAGTGCCAAAATAGCTCCAAATCGCATAAAAATAGGTGTCCATGCTTATCTCTCAATGGGTACCTAAATCCACTTTCAAAACTCAATTCCAAGAAAGTTGACAAAAGTGCATATTTTCAACCTTAGTTTGACCAACCTTGAACAAGGGCCCAAATAGTGACAAATCTCATAAAAATAGGTGTTCATGCTTATCTCTCAAATGGATATCTAAATCTACTTTAAAATTTCAATTCTAAGAAAGTCAACAAAAGTGCATATTTTCAACCTTGGCTTGACCAACCTTGAACGAGGTAAAAAATAGCTCCAAATATCCTAATAATAGGTGTCCATGCTCATCTCTCAAATGGGTACCTAAATCCACTTTCAAAACATTAATTCTGAGAAAGTAACCAAAAGTGCATCTTTTCAACCTTGGATTGACCAACTTTGAATGAGGGACAAACTAGGTCCATCTCTCATAAAAATAAGTGTCCATGCTTATCTCTCAAATGGGTATCTAAATCTACCTTAAAATTTCAATTCCGAGAAATTCGACAACAATGCATATTTTCAACCTTGGTTTGACCAACCTTGAACGAGGGCCAAAATAGCTCCAATTATCATAATAATATGTGTCCATGCTTATCTCTTAAATTGGGACCTAAATCCACTTTCAAAACTCAATTCTAAGAAAATTGACAAAAGTGCATATTTTCAACCTTGGTTTAACCATACTTGAACGAGGGCCAAAATAGCTCCAAATCTCAAAAAAACATGTGTCCATTCTTATCTCTCAAATGAGTATCTAATTCTACTTTAAAATTTCAATTCCGAGAAAGTAAAAAAAAGTGTATCTTTTCAACGTCCGTTTGATCAACCTTCAACGAGGGCCAAAATAGATCTAAATCTCATAAAAATAGGTGTCCATGCTTATCTCTCAAATGGGTATCTAAATCTACTTTAAAATTTCAATTTCGAGAAAGTCGACAAAAGTGCATATTTTCAACCTTGGTTTGACCAACCTTGAACGAGGGCCTAATAGCTCCAAATATCATAAAAATAGGCTTCCATGCTTATCTCTCAAATGGGTGCCTAAATCCACTTTCAAAACGCAATTCCGAGAAAGTCGACAAAAGTGCATATTTTCAACCTTGGTTTGACCAACCTTAAACGAGGGCCAAAATAGCTCCAAATCTCATAAAAATAGGTGTCCATGCTTATCTCTCAAATGAGTACCTAAATCCACTTTCAAAACCCAACTCCGAGAAAGCTGACAAAAGAGCATATTTTCAACCTTGGTTTGACTAAAGTATAGAAGTTGGATGTAAATGAGTATGGGGAATGAGTGATGGGTTGGGGTCAGTTGTGGATAGGGTTACCCACACCACTTGGGTAGAAGATAGGTGCACTTGGGTGAGGAGATATTTTTTAGGAATTGGGATATAAATTGAAGAGGAAAAATAGAAATTCATTCCTTCTGGATTAATAGCCCTAGATCGGGGGTGGATTCTACCAAAGAAAAAGAAGACTTAGCAGAGTGCCTACTGTTGGGAGGAATATTCTTAGCTTGCAACTTGTTGGAGTAGATTCCTAAGGTAAGTGCCAAATTGTGTATGATTTTCATGGTTTATAATTTCTCATATAAGTGTATGCTTGAATTATTGTTGTTAAATTATTTATATCCATGAATTATTAGAGTATGGTTTGAATGCATTCATGATACGATTAATCAAATAAAATTGAATGGATATTTTGAATAATCCATGGGTATAAATATAAGTATTGTAAATAATGTGAATGGAAGGGAAATTTGAATTTGTTATCAAAGAGTACAATTTGAGTGGCATCATTAGTGTAAAGAGGCTACTGGGTATGTGAAAAATGAGCTTCCAAGTTTTCCAACCAATCGATAGTAGAGAAGGTGTTCATATTTTCCAAGGTGGTTATGTGAGGTGGTTCATAGGGATTCGCCATGGATGGTATCCATCGGTCCCTAAGGACAAGGAAATTCCAGGTGCTACAACTCTTTAATATATGAGTAGGGTCCAAGAATAGCACTCATCCTGATATCTCAAGGATAAAATGAATATAACTAAGGAGGCTCAAAATTTCCCGTAGTCGTACTACTTGACTACCCAGGTACTAGAGAGCGATCTCCCAAGGTGTTGTTCTCGATGTACTGTATCAACAAGATGGTCAATCAGATTATCTAAGCTAGTTCCAGGTATACCTAAGGGACTTCTCATATACTCAATGGTACTTGGAAGTGAAATTCCATATGTAGGTGTTGTCATATGCAATACTACTTGAAGGGGTACCAACAAAGGTTACAAGGGTGTCCAACAATGTGACTTAGTACCACTTGTATTTTATGTGTCCATGCTTCCCTACTTGAAGTTTACTTGTTGAATGATAGATATCTGTATTAATTAAATACATCGTTACACATCTCTAAAAAAAAAAAAAATTGATAATGCTAACCCTTGAAAGACCTCTACATTCAGTGGAAAACAACTTACTTTTCAAGGTAAGGTTTGAGGCCAAAATTAGGATACACCTTTGAAGCTTTGTAAAACCATAATTTGGACATGGTTCTGCAAACTCGCCTTGAAACTTTGGTAGCTCTGAAATTGATACACCTCTGGGTATAATTTTTTTTTTTGGTAGTAACTTAACATGTCTACTCTGCAATGCCACAGGTTTTACTGAATTCAAATGGCCATATTTTTGCTCTCGTCAACCAGAACAAAAATAAAATTGCAAACCTATGCATACAAACTTACAAACCTATATTTTTTCTAAATTCAACGAGAAGAAGCCTGGGGATGAGACGGAGCATCACTTTCAGCTCTTCAACTCTGATGAAACTATTATATACTCTGTCAACTTTTCTTTATATTTTAGGTGCATGTCAATCCCGGAACCATGTCGATGTTAACAAGCACAAGTCCTAGTCATTTGTATGGAGAATGTAGTGACATATAGGATACCTGTAAAAGTGTTCTAAATAAAGTGTGAACACTAAATTGGAGAGATTCTAGTCCCCAAAATGCAGTCGATGTCCATCACTTCAAATTTAAATTATTTATATATAACACGTTTAAATTATTTATTTATTTATTTATTTAAACAACATGACAAATTGGTAGGGAGAGATTTCCCATCATTTATATAATTTGAAACAAAATAACTAACTGGTATGGAGATTCTAATATTCAAATGAACACGATGCTCATCATTTATATTATTTTGAACAAAATGATGATTGGACGATGGCTATGCTGGATAGAATACGGAAGAATAAGGAAAAGGGAATAAACAGAAATAAATGCATTTACTCTTAAAATAAATGACAAGCTGTAAGTTTAAAATCATATGGAGAGAAGAACTTGTGATTAAGAGGAAATGTCTGTGTCATCCGCGAAAACATACATCCGGGTCAAAATACTATTGATTCTTTCAAACAATTTAAACAGTTGATTTATCAGCATTCAAGAGGATTCCATCTGACCCATATGATAGCAGTGTTGTTTTGCTCCCATGATGATTCCTTTTTTGTGGCTGTAGTTACATGAATAAGATATCCTTTACAGCCTCAATTGTCCATGCTTATTGGAATGGAGGGGGGTGTGGAAAGAATTTGGTGTGTAAAATATGTCTTGAGTGAAATTAAAAATTGATAAGTTTAAAAAATAAATGAGTGTTTAACTCATAATGTTTCAAATGTAAGTATGTTTGTGAAAAGTAATAAAACCATGAATATATATCTATTTATATGTTTTCAAACAAAAACTTTTTGTTTAATAAATAAGTAACATAAGCACATTAATAAATAAGTACATGAGCACAGTGTTGGGAATGTTCTTGTAACTATTGATGGCACCAAGTTTATAACATCCATAGCTTAAATTAGATGTGTATTTTATTGTACATGTTAGTATCAATACAATATAAGAATGTATGTTCATTTTAGAATATTTTTACCTTATATTGATGTATTATGAATGAATCTAAAGCCAAAAATTAGGGACTTAAGGTTTAATTGTTATTTCTAGGATTCATTGGTTGTGCATGGGTCATGGACCACCATGAAGGCCCTTTATAAAGATTCTTTAACTTGCACATGGGATATGTGTACCATTTTGAGGTTTGGAACACAGTATGGGACTTAAAACCTAAGGTATGGTCTTGGTGTTATGTACTATAGAATTCTTATGATCCATTTTATAATTATACCAATATAATTGAGGGACAATGCATCTTAGCAAATTAATATATTCAACTATAAGTAGAATTCACATAAAATAAATTAAAAATCATTAATAACTATGTGTGCTAAGTTATGCACATGATAGAAATTATTTGTTAACTTAGCAAAGCAAATAGCATAACACATTCACAAACACATTGTATACATGATTATTATCAAGTTAAAATATATTCTTATTGAAATATAATGTACAATATGGTTCAAGATCTCACCTAATTGAATTTTTCCTGTACATCAAGACATATAAATGCATGATTTGTGTTCATAAGTTGGCTTAGAAATTCACATGACTACAACAATTCAACATTCACAACTGCATAAAATGCATGTGCTAACTAAGTATGGTTTGGGAGTGGAGAGCAATACTAATAATAATGACAATAGTAATCAAAATGAAACTACACAATTTTGGCTAACCTTGTTCAAAACAAACAATAGTTGTGATTATAATCACTTTGTCAAATTTCTGATCGAGACCTTTTATGTTGGCATATGATAAGAATATAGTATTTTTTGTTAGTGTGAAAGATTATGCTGAAGTGGATGTATTATCATCTAGGTTTGAGACAGGTTTATCCATGGTTTAGTGCCAATAATGTTCCATGTAGGTCACAGGCTCCATCATAGCCCCTAAAGAATGACCAAGTGTAGCAATCTAGGCCTCCTCCATTGAATTCATAGTTGATTCATTCAAACCAATGGCTTGTCTTGCTAGCTGGTCCTATCAACTACATCATCAACGAACTAGTAGGCGAACTGGCAATCAATAAGGTATGTTGATGGCCTAGGAACCGCGAGAAAAACAAAAACCTTTTGGTCCATACTGCTCTTTCATTTCCTCGTTGTTACTTTTTTCTTCCTAAGGGAAGTGAGCAATCTCTTAGGCTATAAATCTTGACGGACACATTCCCTTGTGTGAATCAATGATGTGTTTTAAATTCTTTGGATCTAATTTGTTGTTGTGATATTGGTAGGTCGAGTCATTAAGTGAGTTGACTTGTCTGAAACAACATTAAATAAATAGCCGCAAAAAAAAGATTATTTTCTTATGTTTAAAACTTTATTGATCTGTTCAATTTCATGTCTTTTGTATTCACTTTGATGGTATTTGTAATTATGGTAATTTTCCCTTGCTCAACTGCATTGATGTTCTCACACAGTATTTAGTAGGTTTGATTATTCTCAAGCCTTGGATTTAAATATGTGCCACGATTGAGATGGATTTCAAGATGTACAGGAAGGCTCACCTAAAAATTGGTTGACAAGTGATCTGGTTGATTGTGAGGATCCTAGTTCCTTTAATCTTTTATGTTGTTTTGAACAATGATTTTGTGTTAGTAAAATGAGCTCTAGTAAGAAAATTATTTACTATGTGAATCTAAAGAGATGAATAAGCCAATGGGTATATATCTCTTCTATTCCATTAGCATTTGATTCAACAACATTGAGAGTAGTCTTTTTCTGTAAAGGCCCCCTGAAAGCAACATTGATTTCCTACAAATTTGCATTTTTTATATTTTCTTCCTTCAAAATACATCATTGGTTTCTATAGCAAGCAAGCTCAAGTGGGAATGTCAGGGACATTGCCACCTCCTAGCTCTTGTTAGATATATTTTTAATTTAACTTAACCATAGTTACATTGGTTGTAGTGTAAAAGGTGAGTTGTAAATATACCTCCCCCAAAAAATGCCTAACTCATAATAGTTTATTATATCTCTTATGAAGCCCATTTTAAACCTCAAAAATCTCCTAATGACTATCCTTTCACCTCTCCCCCTAGTGGACACCTTCACCCCTCATTTAGTTGCCTTTCACATTCACCCCCTCGGCTTATTTTTCATTAGTTTAATAATTACAATTTACAACATACATATGATGTCACCAAGCTTAAACTACATGTGGTTCTAATACAAAATCAAACTATTTCAAATTTTACCCATTGGGCCTTGGCCTTGAGCTCCTTGCTATGAAATAGTACATATACATACGAACCTATATTTTTGCTCTCTTCAATGAGAAGAAGCATGGGGCTGAGATGGAGCATCACTTTTGGCTCTTCAACTCTGATCAAACTATTATTTACTCTAACAACTTTTCTCCACCTTTTCTCCATAACTTAGGTGCATGTCAATCTCGGAACCATGTCGATGTTAACAAGCCCAAGTCCTAGTCATTTGTGTGGAGAATGCAGTGACATATAGGATACATATATAAGTGTTCTAAATAAAGTGTGAATGAGAAGTGCTGATGTCATCGAAATGGAATGGATGCATATTTTTGTTTGAAAATATATATTAAAAGTTTAATCTTGGCCGAATTTTATATAGATACACTCAAAGTGGCCTCCAAAATAAATTGGTGTGGAGAGATTCTAATCCCAAATGTAGTCGATGTCCATCACTTCAAATTTAAATTATTTGAAACAATATGACAAATTGGTATGGAGAGATTTCCAGCAATTTATATAATTTGAAACAAAATCACTAGTTGGTATAGAGATTCTAATTTTCAAATGAACATGATGCTCATCATTTATATTATTTGGAACAAAATGGTGATTGAGTGATGGCTATGCTGGATAAAACAAGTGTCACAGGTTGGCAAAGTCCCTTCTGTCATATTTGTGATGTGTAATAATATAGTTTTGAACTGACAAGAACTTAGCTTAATACGACTTAGCTTAGATATGGAGTGGTGCATAATATGTCTCAACTTGATACTAGGAGGATGATAAACTTTGGTTTGAACCAAGACTATAACAACACACTCAAGTGTATGATTGGACAAAAACCTAGTGCGATCTCGCCAATCAATTTGCTTTTAGTGCAAAGTATAGAGTATGCTTTGAGAGAAGAAAGTTCACATAGAATTCACAAGCATGTTGGATACTCATCATCATCGACTCTTAGCGAAGATCCTCGAACGGTTGGACTTACCATGAAACACTGAGTGGATGTCCTTATGGCTCTTCAATATTACATGGTTAAAGTTCAAGATACATAGGATTCATTGTCATCATGTACAATAGATTGGATATTTGTCTTGAGACTGTCAACGAGCTGCGATGTGCTTGAGTCTAGTTGTCACTAACACATCATCAAATATGAAAACGTTTGGTTATCGATCTGATCATGTTTTTTTGCTGTCAATGCAACGCCTTGAGCATGATTACTAGCAGATGAGCAACTAACTATCTTGTCTAGTTGCATCATTTGGTAGCTTGGCCATCATGTTATATGCTCCACACAACTTTAAAAATGAAAAGCATGCTACATATTTTGGCCTTTGAGCCACATTTCCCCGCCCATAGTCACAGAAATCTTGGTAAAATTTGGATAACAAAGTTCACTAACGATCAAATTTGGATCAACCAAGTTCAAACCATTTGACACTTTGTATAAAACATTATTAATGGCCATTAAATGTAATTGTGTTCTATATCTGTCAATATATACTTAACCACAAATACATAACTTTTTATGCTCATATTAAACAATACCAAACATCTTGATATATAAACTTCGAAATATGATTGGATGATATCACGGGTTTGTAACACATTTTTTTGGAATTAAGCAAAACAAAACCTTTTAGAGTTGGGCGTCTTTTGAGCTGTTAGATAATGATGATAAGCAAATTACAGAGCTTCATGTAAAAAATTGTTAATAATTTATATGTACAGGGTTGCATAAATAAAAGGCATCTTAAGGTAAAAAAAAGCATAAATAACTATCTTTTTGAGACTCAAATACAAAAAATGCAGGGCATTAAATATGAAAAAGAACTCATAAAAATATAATAAAAAATAAAAGTATAATGATCATTAAATTAAGACAAGTTAACTGCATGATCTAGGTCATCATCTTTAGGCTTGGTCTAGCTAGTTATTTTTAGAGGTTCGGTTTCCATCCGCTGGCCACATCTTTGGATGGCCATATATATGTGTGTATGTGTGTGTTTTTCATTTACATAAAATTCAGAAATAAAAGATAAAATATTATGATAAATTCATTTGAATATAGTGAGTATGAAATAATATTTTTTAACATAAAGTAACATAAAAATATAAAAATAAATATCATTAAAATATAATAATAAATATTTATGTAAATGATTGTGTCGCCCAATTTTAATAAAATTAAATGTTTGTTCAAATGATTTTATTGTAGAATTTCGACTAAAGTACTAGAGAATAGAGAATACAAAAACAATGGAAAGTAAAAAATGTATCATGTTTAAAAACAACTACAACTAAAGAGTTTGGATATGCATCTAAAATATCCTTTGACAGTAAAGCGAAATCTTATACACCTTATTCGTGTTTTGATAGATCACATTCACCATATTTTCAAAACTCTAATTTAAGTCTAACTCTAATTCAATGGAAAATAAGCAGAGGCTCCATCTAATGTTTCTGCAATGGTTATAACAAGTGGAGCTTCTTTAAGCCTATGCTTCCTTGACAAAAAAACAACAACAACTAGAATTAATGTAGAAGCTTAAGGATAGATTTAAAATTAATGATTGACTCTAATTCTTATGAATGATTGGAACTACATAATAATTTTCTTTATGAAATAGATTTCATTTTCAATATGTGTCACACATTCTTGCACGGAAGTTTATAAATACAAGGTTTAGTTGGGCTCTCATACCATATGGAATAGCAACACATAAAAATTATTTGAATGTATCAGTATATAATAGAAACCTTCCAGCTTGTGAGGAGTTAGAATGATGGAAGATGTAATTTCAAAGAACTAAATTAAAAAATGTCATTATACAATTTTTCTTTGCATTCTTGCAGTGAGATATTTAAAATGACCGTTAATATGTTTAAATTCAGTCTATGTTTTAGGTTAAAGTATTAAAAAATCTGAAATAAATACGATAAAAACACAAAAACAAGAAACACGATATAAAAACACACAAAGAAACAAATAACAAATATAGGTTCCAGCTTTCTTGATATTATTTAAGCCACGAAAACCAAAACCATGACTGCTAGAAACGATCAAAATAAAATAAAATAAAATCACAGTGGAACCCTAATGCATTATTATCATCACAAACTTGAAATGTCTGAATTTAAAATATATTAAGTTAGGTTATAACAAAAATTGTAAAATGTTGGTTCATGATATTTTATAGTTAAAACCACGTTATGTCATATATCTAAAAGCGTATGATGTTTGGATTTAGAAAACATTAAAGGGATTGAATTAGATGATATTATAACTAAAACTGTAAAAAAGTTATATTTAACTACAATTGTAAAAAACTTGAATTGGGAATATATTATAACTGGAACATTAAAATGTTTGAATTCAGAAAATATTGAAACAAAAGTTTTACATGAGTATGGTAAACTTAAAACCTTTAAAATACATGTTTTCTTCATTTTGTAAAGAAAACTTTACATTCCAAGCTTTTAATTGCAAACAAGAACACCATCATTTACAATTAGGAAAACCATAGGAGGTGCAACAAAGCGTAAGATGAAGAAGAGGAGAGAAATGAAATTGATCTCGGAAGAGCAAAATATGTTCTACTCTACTCGATTTATTTTTTAATAAAAGTCACCTCACTAGAATTATGGAGGAGATTGGTGACCTACTAGGCAATCTAAGTGGAGTTTTGCAAACACACTCGGAATGGAAGAAAGTGTACATGGGCGTTATTGTGGGATAGGCGACATCCATTTAATTTTTTCCTATATGTTTTTTCTAGAATTGAGGAATTCATTTGGGAATTTGAGGTTGCTTCCTACTACAATTAAATGCAGAAATTGAAAGCAGTTCATTTATGAAAGTCAGTTTAATTTTACTCATTTTTTAATAATTTGGGATACAACTTGGATTTCCTCAACTTTATGGTAGATAATTACATAGCATGTTGTATACATGTCATCGCCATATCTTAGCGAAGATCCTCGAATGGTTGGAGTTACCACGAAACACTGAGTGGATGTCCTTATGGCTATTTAATCTTGCATGGTTAAAGTTCAAGATACATAAGATTCATTGTCGTCATGTATAATAGACTGGATATTTGTCTTGAGACTGATGGCGAGCTACGATGTGCTCTTGAGTCTAGTTGTCATTGACACAACATCAAATATGAAAACGTTTGGTTATCGATTCGATCAAGTTTTCGTGTTGCCAATGCAAAGCCTTAATCATGATTACCAGGAGATGATCAAATAACTCCCTTGTCTAGCTACATCCTTTGGTAGCTTAGCCTTCATGTTGTATGCTCCACACAACTTTAAAAATGAAAAAGCATGCTACATATTTTTTCCTTTGAGGCGCATCGCCATGCCAATCTTCATAGAAAGATTGGTAAAATTTGGATAACAAAGTTCACAAACTATAAAATTTGGATCAACCAAGTTCCATCCATTTGACACTTTGTATTAATAGAAATTAGATATTAAAATTGGTCAAGATAGTGTTAAAGAATGTAATCCCATTGGTCAAATGCAACATTAATTAGTTAGTTAGTTGGGTAGTTGATTTGGTCCCCATATATTCATTAGTAGTGACCCATAGTATTTTTTGGCCCATAGTAATTGCCAATGGTATTGTTGTGATGTATTAGTGACCCATAGTATTTTTTGGCCCATAGTATTAGCCCATGGTATTGTTGTGATGTAGTCCTATGTATGTTGTTGCTTAATAATGATAAGGAAATAAATATGCCCATCGTGTGTTCCATCATATATTTTCTTCATCTTTGTTTTCTTTAATCTTTAACATGGTATCAAAGCTTATGGCGTAATCCATTGATTCTGTCTTGGGTAAGCCTTTTCACATAGTGGAAAGCACGGGCACACTCGGAATCGATGACGAATTCGGACAAACGGAATACACTTTTCTTGGCATATTTATTTTTTTCCTTGAAGATGGTGCTACCAAAAGCACTACCAAAAGAACTTGAAGAGGTAAGAAATCAAATAACACCAGTAGGACTATGGAAAACATTTGATGGAGATAATTATGATCTATGGGCTATGGAAGTAAGTAATCCATTAAGGTCACAAGATTTATGGCATTTCATAGTTGAAGAGGATCCTATTGATCTAGAATAATTTAAGGCTTTGACTAAGTTCTAGGAAGAAAGAAGGCAAGTTGTTTCCTTAAGTCTCATACAAGACAGTATAGATTATTCCATTTTTCATTACATTGCAGAAGTTGATACTCCAAAAAGAGCATGGGATATATTGAAAGAAGTGTGTAGTGAGGAACCAGTTGTAGAATAAGGTGACTTTGAAAGTCACACAAAGCACCATGAATCCCACAACAAAGTGGAATACAATCAAGAAGACATTGTTTATGAGGAATCTAGTGATCATGTAAACCCAATAAAGGTTGTTGATCTAGTGATGTACGTAGTAGTAGCTAGTGATGTGAGTGATTGTCTCTCGGATAGAGAGATAATTGATAGTGAAATAGAAGCTTCAACAATTTATGAGAATGATGAAATAAATACCATTGAAAAAACATAAGAAGAAGATGAGGAATCGAAAGATGTGAATTCTCTCCAAGAAAAGATGAAATATATTCATATTTTTTCTGACAAAAAATTACAGTGTGCAGGTAAAGATGACAGCCAGAAAAAATCATGTTGAGATAGAAGAAGACAACTTGCACTATGAATACATTGAAAAACATCTACTTAGCATCAAGATCCAGAAGACAGAGAAGAAGTAAGTCCAAGTAGACAACAAGGAAGAAAGTAAAGATGAAGTTTTTTTAATGAAATGTAAGCCTAGATGAGACATAGACCAACAGGAATCCTTTTGCATTGATAGTGTTGAAGTATTGTCCTAGTTGAGATTAAGGGGGTTTGTTAAGAATTTTAATCTCAATGGTATACTATCGTAAATCATGCATTAATTAGTTGGTTAGTAGAGTAGTTTATTTGGTCACCTTACCTAGAATTAGTGACCCGTGGTATTGACCCATGGTTTTTCTATTATGTAGTCCTATAAATACTTGTGTTAATATTGAGAAGGCATTCCATTTGCCAGGAAAACAATATGCCCACCGATGTTCCAACTCCCTATATAAGTTGTGTTGCATGTTTTTTCAATAGTTTAACAAAAAAAGATGGATATCTCTAGTTAATCATACTAGCATGGATACTACTAGCACAAGAAATTTGAAGCACATCTATGGACATGTACTGAATGGTACCAACTATGAGTTTTGGTCTATCAAGATGAAGACATTTCTCCAACTCAACAAATGTTGGGATATAGTTAAAACTGAGTTCAAAGAACCCGATACAAATGCTTTGGAAGCAATGAGTAATGCCTAGAATAATTCCTTAGAAGCTCTCTGAGATCGAGATCTCACAGCCAAATGGTTGATCCAAAGTTGCATCGAGGAGTCCATTTTCCCGTGTATCTCCGGAGCTACCAGTGCACATCAAGCTTGGAATCTGCTTGCATCCACCTACAAGGGAACAGACCGAGTAAAAACAGATTTATTGCAAACCCTTCAACTTTAGTTTGAAAGTTTGAAAATGAAGGAAACAGAAACTGTAAATCAGTTTATGACTAGGGTTTCAGGAATTGTAACCCAATTTAAAACCTATGGCGAACCTCTAGAAAAAAGGTAGTTGTTTAGAAGATTCTAAGGTGTCTCACCAAGAAATTTATATGGTAGTGATTTCCATTGAAGAAGCAAAAGATATGTCTCATTTCACCCTAGAATAGTTGACTAGATCCCTTCTATCTCATGAAGCTCGACTCAATCAAGAAGAAGAGTAGCTAACCAATGCTTTCAACACCCAAGCTTCCCTCAGCATAGGTTGAGGCAAAGGAGGATGAGGTAGAGGAGTAAGAGGCAGAGGGACTCTTCATATAGAGGACAGAACCAGTCATGAACATTCATATCACTCAGAACACTCTCACAACTCTCAAGGTCAGAGAGGGGGAGGCAAGAGATGGACCAATAAGTCCAATATTTAATGTAACTACTGCAAGAAGTATGGCCACTATGAACGAGAATGCGGAAAGAAGCAAGTAGACAAAAATAGTGGCAGAGCTAATGTCTCTAAAGAAGAAGAATATTCATCAGAGGTGATGTTCTTGTCTTATCAAGTTACTGAAGAACACTGCAACTCGAATCTATGGCTACTAGATAACAGTTGCAGCAATCACATGACAGGTAATAAGTAACTTTTCTCTAGTTTGGATTCCTTTGTTGTCACAAATATCAAGGTAGGATATGACTTTTTGGTTCCATCAAAAGGCAAAGGTATTATTTCTGTATTTACAAAGCAAAATGAAAAGAAGTTTGTTCATGAGGTTTTATATGTACCACATCTGAATGTCAATCTGATCAGTATAGTTAATTACTTTAGAACCAGTATGATATTCAATTTTATGATACATATTATGTTATTTACGATAAATCCCCTAGTAAGAGACTCATAGAAAATTTTTAAATCACCGAGAATAGAATATTTCCACTCTGTCTCAAGAGTGCCAACCTTCCACAGTTTGTAGCCCATAATGTTTCTAGTCTAGATGAATCCTAGTCATGGCATTGTAGATTCGTTCATCTTCCCTTCAAGAGTCTCAATATAATGCACAAACAGTCCATGGTTGAGCGATTACCAGTTATACAGGAACAATCCAGAACCTGTGAGGATTGTATCATTGGGAAACATCAAAGGGATATCTTCCCCACTTCTACATATCAAGCTAAAGAACATATTGAGATAGTTCATACAAACCTCTATGGAACCATGCAAACTCAATCCATAGGAGGTAGCTTCTATTTTCTGACATTTATTAATGATTTTAGCAGGAAAATATGGTTTTATTTCCTCAAGAAAAAATCAGATACCTTCTCCAAGTTCAAAGAGTTCAAGGCCCTAACAGAGAAGCAGTCTAGAAAGTTCATTAAATTGCTCAGGTTAGATGGTCAAGGTGAATAAGATTCACACTACATATTTTTGCAAGCAGTGTGGCATCCAGATATAGTTCACCACCAGATACACTCCATAGAAGAATGGAAATGTTGAACGAAAGAATCGGACCATCATGAACATGGCATGTAGCATGATATCACATGAGAAGCTATCAAATGAGTATTGGGCTGAAGTTGTTGCATGCTCAGTCTACATACTCAACAGATCACCCATAGTGGTGTCCAGGACAAGATTCCTGAAGAAGCATGAAGTGGCACTAAGACTAGTGTTGCACATCTAAGATTTTTTGGTTTTGTTGCATTTTCTCATGTACATGACGAACTTAGAAGAAATCTGTATAAAAAGAGTGAGTGGTGTGTTTTTCACTAGTTACAGTGAACAGTGACAAGGCTTACAAGTTGTATAATCATGTCACCAAAAATATTGTGGTGATAAGAGATGTAAAATTCCTTGAAGACAGATGCTGGAGTGATCCTTCAGACATACAACAACAAGAAAGTTCATATTTTTCATATATACCTATTAGAATTCCAAGATTGGAAGTACAACAAGAAGAAGAAGCACAAGAAGACAGTCCATCTCAGTACTAGAAAACCAGAAGTTTGAGAGAGTTATATCAGCATACTCTTGTTATTGATGAGAAACTTCAGTATGCTATGTTTTCATGTTATCCCACGTCTTTTGATGAAGCAGTAAAGGATGCACATTGGGTACAAGCAATGAATTAAGAGATTGATGATATTAAGAAAAAAAAGACTTGGGATCTTGTTGATATCCATGCAGACAAAACCAGTGTTGGATTCAAATGGGTATATAAGACCAAACTAAATGAAGAAGGATAACTTGAAAAACACAACGCAAGGTTGGTTGCCAAAGGATATGCACATAAATATGGTGTAAATTATTATGAAACCTTTTCTCTTGTAGCAAGGATGGATACCATCAAAGTTGTATTTTCCATTGCAACACAAAATCAGTGGCATCGTTATCAAATGGATGTGAAATATTCCTTTCTTAATGGTATTCTTGAAGAATAAGTTTATGTAGTAAGACACCTTGATATACCTTCAAAGGTCATGAACACAAAGTGTTTAAGATGAAAAAGGCCTTGTATGGTCTAAAACAAGCTCCATGATCTTGGTACAGTAGGATTGACTCCTATATCATCAACAATGGGTTTAGCAGAAGTAGTAATGAGACCACTCTATATGTCTGACCACTCTATATGTCTGTCATGTACCCATACCCCATTATCATGCGGAATTAAAAATTTCATCTAGAACCTTCACTATTCATCGAAACATAGGGCATGGTCATGAAGCATCGTCATGGTCATGGTCATGGTCAAGAAGACGGTCGGGTGTTTAATTTCACTACAGGACCGATGAATTTGCCTGCAAATGTTATGAAAAAATACGCAAGATGGTCTGGCTCGAGAATGAGCATAATGGAGATTCAATTGTTTTCATATTTTAAGATTCAATCGTTTGGATGCAGAAAAAATAGAGTCAGGGGAAAACAAAAGTGAGTGGAAATAATGTAGAAGAAGAAGTAGAGGATCATATTCATCACCCGTGAGCTAGAAGAGCATCCAAGGTAACTGCATTCTTTCATCAATGGAAGGTTCATACTATCAACCTTCCGGATAGTATTCAAATTTCGACCTTGCGTATAGCAGTCAGGGTTTGAGTAAAAGTTTCATAGTTTCATTTCTCTCTCTCTGGCTCATCTACTCACTTCTTCATCGCTCTCAATGAGAGAAGAAAATCCAAGCCTCCCTTCTAGGAGAATAGGCCAGAATCTCTATTCACATATTTAGTTTTAGGTCATTGTAAAGAAGAAGAAGTGCCTCTGTTGCGACGTCAAATAAATAAAAAATGATATCACGGGCTCTATGTTTTCTGGGCGAACAGGCCAGAGTCACTATTTAGTAAAGAAGAAATGCATAAAACTATTGTATTTGTGCCTACTTTGCACCGTTCCTTCCATTATTCCACATATCTCTAATCACAAGCAACATTGATATAGCAGATATTGGTGAGATTCTAATGGAGATAATGGATTTATGGTGTAAATCCCTCTCTTCAATTAAACATTGGTAAATGCCAAGAGAGAATGGGTCATTCGTATAGTTCAATTAAGTGCTAATTTGTTTGTTGCATTCATATCCGCGGAAGAGGAACAATTGATATAAATTTGCAGTTTGTATTTATATTATCCTATAAATTTATTTATCTATTACAGATAGCTGGACATTAGATTGACTCCTTGTTCAAGCTCTCATACTAGAACATATATGAACTGCATAGTGAAATCCTCATAGTTTAATTCACACGTACGAAAAAGACATGAACAAGAGCAGGAAATGATCATGCTTCAAGCAAAAGGTAGGAGGGAGAATTTTTGGGTAGAGGCATCAGTTTGGTCATTGAATTGATTCACGCTTTTAAATACGTCCAAGTCCATTTTCCCTAGAACATGGTTGTCATGGAAAGGTATGTACACGTTTACTGAAACAATTGAATTGAACTTTACCTGTATTGTCTTTGTAATCCATGCATGAAATATTTTGCAGATAGATGGTGCTGGAGATTAGATGAGTAATCTTCAATGTATCACGCTAGATACATGTCATTGCATCCTGCAAATAGACACTCTTGGATATTAACAAGTTGAATGTGGCATGCAAATGAGTTAAAGACGTTGCAATAACAATGAATGTAGGTAGGTTGGTTGTGTGTTGCAGTACTACATCACTTACAAAATCACTCTAGCAGTGTATTCTCTGCATCTTGACAACTAAACAACGAAGGAAGTAGGAAGGCATTTTGACAACTAACCAATCGAAAGAAGTAGGAAGGAAAGTTGTGTAGGGTTAAGACGGTGCTAAGCGGTGTGAGGTAAGGCAGTGGTGCTAAAGGGAGAGAGAAGGTAATGAGATGTCAGGAAGAACAATAATCAATGCAGAAATTAATGTGTCCTTATGGAAAAATTAAATTGCCGCCCGAATTCCAAGAGATCCAAAGTCGACCCAGCAATAATGCTTCAAACTACCATACAATAGTATTCTAATAATATAATATGTAAGGCCTAAACTACCATACAATATTATTCTAGTAAAATAATATGTAAGAGCTCCACAGTCGACCCAGCAATAATGCTTCAAACTACCATACAATAGTATTCTAGTAAAATAATATGTAAGGCCTAAACTACCATACAATAGTATTCTAGTAAAATAATATGTAAGGCCTATTGATCCAGTAACCTCAGATGACATGAGCTTGATAACCTATTATGATGCCTCTTAGATGTCTTTAGGAACCTTTTTTATGCTTTTTGACCTTTATGATACATTCTCAGAAGCCAATTGCATCAAAGGTCTTAGCCTAAGTGACTAACAAATTCTAAGTTGATTGGAGTTAAGGCACATATAAGTTAAGGCACATCTCAGTTGATTAGAGTTAAGGCAGGCATAAGTTAAGGTACATATAAGTTGATTGGAGGTAAGGTATAATTGACTATTGGATCTATAGGTGAATAAATAATCTATATATTTATGAACTATGTAAAAAAATTAGGAGATATGAAAGAATTATGAAAACTCAAACCCAAACTAACACTAAGTCAAAGCAAGCTTATCGAATACAATAGTACCCTGGAGTTAGGCAGGGACTAATAAGGAAGAATAGGGAAAAGGGCATAAAAGAAAATAAATGAATTTGACAAGCTAGAAGGTTAAAATAATATGGAGAGAAGAACTTGCGATTAGGAGGAAATTCCCGTGACATCCGTGAAAACATACAGACATACATACGGGTCAAAATACTATTGAGTCTTTCAAACAATTTAAAGAGTTGCCTGAGGATTACATCGGACCCCTGAGTGTTGTTTTGCGCCCATGATCCTTTTTATTTTTTGTGGCTTTAGTTACATGAATAAGATATTCTTTACACCTTTATGCACACTACGCTTGGCTTTCCTTTCCTAGTTGATATTTTTCTTACTGCTACGCGAATATTTTATCCTTGAATGCTTCTAATTGTTCCTTCGTCATCCACGGGCTAAACCCTCAATCTTCAAATGAACATGATGCTCGCCATTTATATTATTTGGAACAAGATGATGATTTGATTGAGTGATGGATTTTTATCCTTTATCATTTTGTGTCGAATTGGTTAGCAATTGCACATGTTTGTTGGAAAGGAGGAGGCATGTGGTTGGTTAGAAATTTTCCATGCTTATTGGAATGTAGGGGGATGTAGAAAGAATGAGGTGTGTAAAATATTTCTTCTATGTATAAGTGAAATTAAAAACTGATAAGTTTAAAAAGTTAATGAGTGTTTAATTGGATAATGTTTCAAATGCAAGTATGTTTGTGAAAAGTAATGAAGCCATGAATATATATTCATTCATATTTTTTCAAACAAAAACTTTGTTTTCAATAAATAGGTAACATGAGCACATTGTTGGGAATGTCCTTGTAACTATCGATGCAACCAAGTTTATAACATCCATAGCTTAAATTAGATGTGTATTTAAGTGTACATGTTAGTATCAATACAATATAAGAATGTATGCTCATTTTAGAATATTTTTACCTTATATTTATGTATTATGGATGAATCTAAAGCCAAAAATTAGGTATTTCAGGTTTAATTGTTATTTCTAGGATTCTTTGGTTGTGCGTGGGTCCTCGACCACCATGAAGTCCCTTTATAAAAATTCTTAACTTGCACATGGGATATGTTTACCATTTTGAGGTTTGGCACACAGTATGGGCCTTAGAACCTAAGGTATGGTCTTTGTGTTATGTACTATAGAATTCTTTTACTCCATTTTATAATTGTACCAATATAATTGAGGGAAAATACATCTTAGCAAATTAATATATTCAATTATAAGTAGGCTTCACGTAAAAAAAATTAAAAAATCATTAGTAACTAGTTGTGCTAAGTTATGCACATGATAGAAATCATTTGCTAACTAACTTAGCAAAGCAAAGAGAATAACACATTCAAATACACAATGTATGCATGGTTACTATCAAGTTAAAATATATTCTTATTGAAATATAATGTACAATATGGTTCAAGATATTACCTAATTGACTTTTTCCTTTACATCAATACATATAAGTGCATGAATTGTGTTAATAGGTTGGCCTAGAAATTCACATGACTACAACAACTCAACATTCACAACTGCATAAAACACATGTGCTAACTAAGTATGGTTTGGGAGTGGAGAGCAATACTAATAATAATGACAATAGTAATCAAAATGAAACTGCATAATGTTGGCTAAATTTGTTGAAAACAAACAACAATTGTGATTCTCCTCACTTTGTCAAATCGTTGATCGAGACCTTTTATGTCGACATATGATAAGAATATAGTATTTTTTTAGTGCGGAATCTTCTACTAAAGTGGATGCATTATCATCTAGGCTTGAGACAGGTTTATCCATTTTTTTTTGCTAGTATTGTTCCATGTAGGTCACAAGATCCATCGTAGCCCGTAAAGAATGACCAAGTGTAGCGATCTAGGCCTCCTCCATTGGATCCACAGTTGAGTCATTCAAACCAATGGCTGGTCTGGCTAGCTGATCCTATAAACTACAACATCAACGAACCAGTAGGGGAACTGGCAATCAATAAGGTATTTTGATGGACCAGGAACCATGAGAAAAGAAAAAACCTTTTGGTCCATACTGTTCTTTCATTTCCTTGTTGCTACATTTTTCTTCCTAAGGGAAGTGAGCAATCTCTTAGGCTATAAATCTTGACCGACACATTCCCTTCTGTGAATAAATTACGTGTTTTAAATTCTTTGGATCCAATTTGTTGTTGTAATACTAGTAGGTTGAGTCATTAACTGAGTTGATTAGTCTGAAACAACATTAAATAAATAGCCGCAAAAAATAATATTTTCTTCTATTTAAAACTTTATTGATCTGCTCAATTTCATGTCTTTTGTATTCGATTTGATGGTATTTGAAATTATGGTAATTTTCCCTTGCTTAATTGCATTGATTATCTCACACATCATTTAGCAGCTTCGATTGTTCTCAAGCCTTGGATTTAAATATGTGCCACGATTGAGATTGATTTCAAGATGTACAAGAAGGCTCGCCTAAAAACTGGTTGAATAGTGATCTAGTTTAAGGTGGGGATCTTAATCTGGATTAAGGTGAGTATCTTAGTTCCTTTAATTTTTTTGTTGTTTTGAACAATGATTTTTTGTTAGTAAAAACACGTCTAGTAAGAATAGTATTTACTATGTGAATCTAAAGAGATACATAATCCAGCATGCATATATCTCTTCTATGCCAGTAGCATTTTATTCAACAACATTGAGAGTAGTTTTTTTTGTAAAGGTCTCTTTAAAGCAATGTTGATTTCCTACAAATTTGCATTTTTCTATTTTCTTCCTTCAAAATACATCATTGGTTGCTACAACAAGCAAGCCCAGGTTGCAATCTCAAGGACATTGCCAGCTCTTGTATCTTGTTAGACATGTTTTCAATCTAACTTAGCCATAGTTACATTGGTTGTAGTGTAAAAGGTGAGTTGTAAATATACCTCCCCCACAAAATGCCTAACTCATAATATTTTATTATATCTCTTATGAATCCCATATTAGACCTCGAAATTCCCCTAATGACTATCATTTCACCTCTCCCCGTAGTGGATACCTTCACCCCTCATTTAGTTCCCTTGCACATTAATCCCCTAGGTCTACTTTTCATTAGTTTAATAATTACAATTTATAGCATACATATGATGTCACCAAGCTTATACTACGCATGGTTCTAATACAAAATCAAATTATTTCAAAATTCACTAGTGGGGCCTTAACCTTGATCTCCTCGCTATGAAATAGTACATATACATGTTTACATAACATAGATTACAACAATAAAGGTTAAGAGCGAGGAATAATACATTAAAAAAATTTCTACTAGTCTATCCATGCCTTCTTGCTCTTAACAAAAAAAGTATTGATCCCATCATTCTTTGACTCTACACACCCTTTATGTCGTAGTCCCATTTTTCTCTCATATCCTTGCATCATTCATTGTGTCTATAAATAAATACATCTTCATTGCTTTATTTTTAGTGGACCTCCCTTTATCAACTACAACAAACCTATTCTATCAGATTGGTCTAAGGGCACCGTGTACCTCGTCCCAATTTCCATTATTGGGGGGTTACCTTGGACCATCCACGAAGAGACCCCATTATCCCTAGGCTTGATTGATTCTCACATTCTTAAATCCAATACATTACCACATTATTGATCATTGTACAATATTGTTGGTTTATTATCCCAATTAGTCGAAGAATTAGGACATTCATGACTTCCTCCATCTTTTGAGTCTCTTCCAGAATCCAGTCAGTTAATCTTCAAAATGTTGAATTTTATTGATATATGTTGAACTTTGATCTTTAATATTTAATTTCATAAATATAGAGCACTTGAAATCAATGAACCATTAATACACATAATCATTCACACATAACATAGAATGTACCCTAGGGAAAAACCTCAAAACAATGAGGATGAAAAACCCCAACAAATCCTCTCGGTATAATAATAATAGATACCATAGAATGTATTTTACAATTGCAAACTGATTTCAACACCACAAGTGCAAGATAAGAGACAATCCAAACACCCCGGGTGTTATCATTGATCAATAGAGAATAGATATCAAATGGATAATGTTTGAAATGTGTCGAACACATTAATAACACTCCAAATTCAGTCTCATGGAAGATGTAGTGAATCACTGCATGTGAATTAGGCTCTCATGCAAAATATAGGGAATCTTTTCTTAGGATAATAGCTCTACTCTTCAGTTTCCTCAATCATGCATAACACAATGCACAATGTCTTTCATATGTGACATTATATTCATGTTCTACTGACTTTAGGATGAAATCGCATTCTAACTGACTGCTAAACCACTTATTAGTTAGGATGTTAACTCAAGTGTCGTCACGCAAACGTCATAAATCAAGTGTTATAACTTAAGTGTCGTCTTTTAAATTAAGTGTCATCTTTTATTTTAACTAAAGTGTCGCCATGAAAAACACTTTAGTTAACTATTTCTTCTTTATTAACACTTTATTTGACACTTCTTAACTAAAATCATGATGATTGATTTACTAAAGTGACCACTCTGATTTCTTCTTTAATTAAATGAGGCATACATTGTTAATATCATTGAAGATTAACAATTAACTGGAATTACAAGTATCTTATATCTCACGCAACAGGTCAATCCTCATGGTAGCTCTAGAGAGAAATTTTGGTCCTTTTAGAGATAGTTGAGGCTCTAACGCATATTTAGGATCATAGGGGAAATGGAAGAGAAAAGAAACCCAAAAAAGGAACTGATAAAAGAGCCCAAGAAAGAGTATTCAAGCTCCAGTGCCAATATTCCTTCCCAGACTCTCTTCAATATGGAAGCGAATGTTGATATCAAGTTGTACCAAGGTGAGATCGATGCTTTAGATTTGAATCATATTTTGCAGCAATTAGAGGTTTATATAAGTATCCATCAAATAGACAAGGATCAAAATATCTAATTTTCCCGACAAAAGTTAAATGGACTCTGCATTAACTTAGTGGGAAATCCACACAAAAGAAATTAGGCTAGAGGGTGATCTACCAGAACTTAATGGATTACATTTGGTTTCTTGGATTTGAAAAACCACTTTCATCATTGTAACATTGATGGTCACACTGCAAAAAAGTGTTGGAAGCCACATCCAAATATGAACCCCAAAAACCGCAAGAAGGATGCCAAGAAGAAGAACCTTCTAGCCACAGATTCAAGCAAGGATTTAGAAAGAAGCTTGTATGTGGAAGAGAAGATTATATGTACCACAATGCAGAAGGAGATGATTCAAAGTAGCATTCAATATAAAGAGGAGAAAGAGATTATGAAACTCTTCCATGTCAAGATCCAGGTTAATGATACCAAGATCGGCACTCTATTTGATTATGGTTCACAAGAAAAGATGATAGAAAAGGATCTAGTGCGTAATCTTGGATTTGAAGTACATGATCATCCCAGACCCTACCCATTCGAATGGGTAATTAAGGATGCAGAACTTAGAGTCACGAAACAGTGCAAGAACTGGAGTTTGTACTAGACTACAAGGGTACAAATCCCAAGCATCTCAAGTTCAAAGGATTTAACATTGATTACATTTTGTTTTAGGTTTGGGAGAATATTGATGGGTCAAGAGCTTAAATATTATGACAGGTGTACTATAGTAGTACTTGGTATCTCAAGGAAACTAATTTAAAAACCACAAAAGATAAAGCATACACATAAGTTGAATCAGGTAAATCATCAAATATACAAGACACAAACTGAACTTATATGTCAGGTTTAGAGTATTTTAAACAGAAACATTTTCTAAGTAAACGGTAATGTAAATGAATAGACTTAATATAAGCATCTATGATAAAAACCTTACCATACATAGATTCATAAACAAAGACAAATCAAACAAATTTGACATGCATTTACAATTTCTTAAAAGTTAGGTTAGACCATAACATATATAATTCATCTTCAAAATAGTCCTTAAACAAAGCTTACAATGGCTCAAAGTATCCTTGTTGCGGACCCAGTGTCACTCTTTCAACCCTCTCAAAAAACAACCCCCTCTACTATCTCAGATTTTACATTTATAATCATATAGAGGTTTAGAAACAGTATTCAGATCCAAAATATTAGGATCAAATGTATCTAAAAAGGAAAATAAATATTTACATTTTATAGTAATAATCTAGATCAAAACTAAAACTACAAATATTTTCCAACTGGTAGTATTTTAGGCCACATGTTCACTTTGATGAAGTATAATACTTGAACAATTTCAAATCTTTGAATGTCACTCCATTGTTAATGTTTCTGCCACATGTATGATTGGAGACTACTTGCTGACTGTGCTAGATGCAATGAGCTGCCTCATCCAATATAGATAAGCCATCCAATGGTTGAGATATTTTTTGCAAATGTGGGTACTCTTTCTCCATAGCCTAAAGATTCTCTTGAAGTTATTGATTCAACTTAATAATCTCTTCATTATCTTATTGTACCAACTTTCTTCTTCTCACAACTTCTTCAGCAGCTTCAACCAATTCTACATAGTTGGTATTAATTTCCTCAATATCTTCTCTCAACCTTCAATTGGCATGAATTAACTTATCATTAAAACCATTTAAGTGTGCATTCTACGCTTTATAATGAAGTGCCTTCTTCAGGTTCTCCACCGATGACCCTTCTTATGTATGTCTTTCTTCTACAGGAACTTCCAAACACTTATTTGTTTTGGTTTACATTTGATATTCATTTGTAGGATATTTTTATTACCGGGATCTTGTTCGAGACCTTGCACATCTACATACTCTGTATTATGCCCAGCAACTGCAAGATTTCAACTTGTTACTTCATCAAAATTCTGAATGATATTTTTCCCGTTGTTCACATGTTTCCCTACTGTTATTTCAGGAATATTTTTAAGACCATTTTCAATATTCTCCAGGGATTCAGCCAACATACCTTCTATTCTTTTGGACTTAGTATCTTCCTAACTTCAATATTCTTGAACATCAATCAAAGTTTCATTCTTTAAACCGGGATTTAAAACATTTTGCACGTTCATCTGAAACTTGTTGGAAGCCCTAGTTTTTGGACGCCATTTAACAACCTCAGTTTTCTGAGCACTAGTGTAAATCTTTTTGGGTTTAGGAGGTAATTTCTCTAATATACCTTCCTCCAATGATTTTTCAATTGATCTTTATTCCAAATCCACTAGTGTTCTAGGAGTTTCTATAACCTTGTCTTCAACTTTAGTGACCTGTTCATTTTTGTTATTCTCTGCAATTTGATATCTAGCAGGTTTCTCTTTTGTATGAGATCCTTCAACCACCTGCTCTGCATCCACTTTTGCTTTCCTTTTATAACCTTTTCATTGTTTTGGAGTCCCCTGGTTATCTTGACTTTGATTTTTGGAACTAGAACCAGCGCTTTTTTATGTTGAAGGTTTTTTTTCCTCTTTTCCTTTTTCAACATTTTGATCCTATAAGGTTTATGATTTTTCAACTTCAAACCATGACCAAAAGAGGAATTGTAACAAGGTCTGATTCTTGTTCCTTAACTCGTTGAGCACAAGTAATTTAATCAACCCATGATGGAAAATATTCTGCCTAGTATGGTCTGGGTGATTCCTAACCCGGGTTTCCATTTTAGACAAACTCTTCAATAGATAAAAGGTTAAATTTAGCTTTAACACACCTGCAATATGCAAAACGAACCTGAGATGATACTTGTAAACTGTGGTGAATTTTCCCTCACAAGTTACATATCATTGTATGATACTCAGCACGTCCTTCCATTCCTCTTTAAGGAGATTTTGATGAATTTATTTTCTCCAATCCATACTTTCATGCCCTAGCAAAAGAAACATGTTCAAATTGACTTCAAATGGAAAATTCTTAAACCATTGATCTCCTTCAGTAGGTAATCTCGTCGCTTCTGCAATAAAGGATTATGATACTTAAAAGCTTAAGCTTTTAAATTTAACCTATGATCCTATAAAATTATGGGTGAATTGATGTGTAACCTCCATATTATACCCTATGGTATTCTCGAACAAGAAAATACACCATGCACCCATTAGCATCTTTGTGCACTAATGATGTTCTTTAGCCCACTGAGTATTGACATGTTTTAACCTATGCATATTGCCACCCATTTTATTCATTTCAGCGAGCGATGACTGGAGAAACTACTGTTCAATAACTGTAAACCAACACAAACTTCAACAAAAGGTTGACTCCAAATGGCATAATGGTTTCATGCAATGAAAACTGACATATTTCGAATTTTGATAAACCATTAATAGTGGGAAACACGAGTTAATAATTCAGTGGTGTCACATCAGTTTTCTAGGTGGGAAGGTTCTCAAAACGTTTCATAATGGAGAACCTCGCTCCCAAACACCATAAATATTCATGATTACCTAGTTACCTGTGAAATTCAAATTGTTCCATTTGTGACTTTCTGACATCACAAATCTATACAACTCCTTTATAACCTGATGTCGGAATGTTGCAAATTTGAAAACTTTATCAACTTTGGATAACTCTCTTAAAATAAGGTTCAATATCATGCAAATTTAAATAATAAATACCATTAGAAGGATTATTTTAAAACAAGAGACACAAGGTGGCAATGTCCCCGACATTGCTACTAGCTCTTGCTATAAGACATTGCCATAAGATTTTGCTAAAAAATACTAGCTATAGAACAAAAAATTTAAACAAAACAATTTACTATAAACAATACATATAGTTCAATACTTTATTCACAAACTACAATAATAATAATAAAATGTAAAAATGATATTTAATTGGTAAATTAATGTTAAACTAATATTATAGTGAAATTCATTTTACTAACCATTCAATACTTTATTCACAAACTAAAATAAAAAATTGTAAAAACTTATATTGAATTGGTAAATTAATGTTATACTAAGATTATAGTGAAAATCATTTTATACTAAGATTATGAAGAGTTTATCCGTAGAAGGGGTTGGGAATAAATTAATGAGATCTGCAGCATAGATCTACATTGTTTGCATGGTTTGAATGTTATTTACATACCTGCATTCGCCAAAACATGCAATATCCAGTGATTAGATGTGAAGGAATATGTTTCAAAAGGTTAATATAGGTGAAGAATGATTTCTTTTAATGAATTAATCTTGTGTTGAGAAAATATGTTGCATCCATTAACATCTAATCTGTGGCGAAACGATTGGAAACCTGTTATGCCCCATGTTGAAAGGAAAAGTAGTTTTTTTGTAAAGAAAAAGAAAAATTCAATTGTTTTATTCTTGAAAGGTTGTAAACAAATCTCTTTTTACTATTGACAATTGTTGATTTAGTTTAAAAGGAGAAACCGAATTATTTTATTGTGGAAGGTTGTAAACAACCATTTTTACTGTTAAATGTTGTCAAATCAATTTAAAAAAAGAGAGAAAAATAATTATTTTACTCTTGAGACATTGTTGAGATGATTTTTAAAAAGGAAGAGAACCAGATCTGTAGGTCGCAAACCTAGGAGAAGCATTAGTCGTTGTGTTATCTAAACATGTTCATAATTTGTTTAAAAAAAAAGATGATTCATTGTGTTATCTATACCTCAAAGAAATTTACGCAAATCATTTGTACTATCATAGATCGAAGCCTGGTTCATTGAATAAAATTGAAAAAAAATATAGACATGTTCATTAGTTGTTAAGATAATAATAATCCTATATTAGATGTCATTTGAATACCATGTTCATATTTTATGTATACATGTTATGGAAGCATGTATGTTAATTATTTATATGGATCAACTAACTGGAGGTTCCTAGATAATCAATCCCAATAATTAAAGGTCGATTGAGCTCTGTTGGTTAATAGACAATAGGCCTGGATCCGTAGCCTAGTAATTCAAGAGACCTTGTAAACAATTCGATGGTGAAACAGTTAATTAGATATGTTGCATAGAATATTTCGATTGTATTTAATTCATATTGGAGTTGGACAAGTTCCTCCTAAATAATAACGAAATCGTAGACTTGGTCATGGTAGGCCCAACCTATGTGTTATCTTAGGTAGATACGACAATTCCCTAATCTATTTCCATTGTTGTTATTGCAGTAATAAACCAATGTGTCCATACTTGACATCTCTTATGGTTACCTCATTCATCGGGTGCGGGAAACGTCTTCTCCACCATGGTGCGTGGCGCTTACCAATCTCGCCAAACCAAACAACTCACTAAAGCTACCCATTAAACGTGTGTGTGTCAGTCGACTTCTACTAGGCGTTAACAAGTAGAATTCCAACACCTCCAGTCAGATCCCATATATTTAACCGTGGTTTTGAAAAGACACTCAATTCTCATATGACCAATTAACTAATGTTTATGAACAGTCTGTCAATTAATATTTTATCCTGGCAATTCCTTGGAATCCACAAAAAAAGTGTTATCTATTAACGCTATTATGGACTGGGTATAAGTGTTACATACATCTTTATTGTTCTACAATGGTGTAGGATGGTTTCTGGCATTATTGTAACCCATAAATTTCTTGTTTCCTAAAAATCAAACTGACCCTACAGGTGCTTCTTAAATTCATCTAGCTTACATCTGTTAAACTCACCTTAAATTTCCTTCATATGCAATGTTATACTCTATCGCGTAGATATATCAAGTGAACTCTCTCGACGGAGAGGGGTCTAATGTGGTAATTCAATAATGTATCTACTTACTATGTTATGTCATGAGAGATCTACCTCATGATTAACTAGGTCATTCAACATGACCAGGTGGAAGTTCTGGGTAATTTTGAAGAAATGCATACCAACAATAGCATCTAGGCATCTAAACCAAAGTAGATGAAATATAGAGACTACTTTCTAATGGGATATTTATTCAATATTTTAGGGGGAGGTAGACTAACTAATCAATACAAGTGATATTTTTAATCTTAAGATGTTCAGCATCCCGACCAAGAACCTCCATGAATGTTGCAACCTGAAACACTCCCACAAACAAAAATCTCATTGAGAACGAAGCATGCCCTTCAATCCAAATTCCAAATTAATGAAAACCAAACGTCATTTTGTAAGTATGTATTTTAAAACCTTAATGAAGGTATTATCTATAATTCCATGAATGATATCCAGGACAAGGCCTCTCTTCTCGAGCTTTCTCATCAATCACTCCACTGGATCTTCTTGTGGGTGTTTTCCAATCTCCTCTTTCTCCTTCCGTGAAACAACTAATGCAATTTCAAAGTTGGCAAGAATTTTCCAATCATGCAGAGATTTCTTGCTTTCTTCCATGGCGCACTTAACTAAAAACTTCCAATTCCTTTGTGTTTATCTATGGCACTAGCTTCCAAATATGCAAGAATAAAGGATCTGTTGCATGTTTTTTACAGAATTCTGAAATGGGTTCGGCTCTTTTTGTTTACAGAGAGCAAGGTGAGGATTCATTTTCAACTTGAAAATTTCCACTTGGTGCCTCTTGTGTGACCTTCTCCATTTGGAATATAAAAGTAAGTGCACACATATTGTGTATCGTTTCGGGACTCTGGAAACTGAGCTAAAATCTGACCTATAACTTGAATGAAATATCATCATCGTGAGCATTGCCCAAGATCGTTTCTTGCAAGATAAAATGCAGAAGTTTTCAACGTGCATAGTGATCCAAATTTATTCAATGCACTTGCCAAGTTACAGAACCGCAAACCCAACTAGTATTGCAAGAGAAGCTGGAGAAACAGGATGTCACTGGGCCACCATACAACCACTCCAAATTTCGATATTGACATCCCAACCTTCCAGCTAAACAATAGTTTAACAATTAACTGCAGAAATATGTTTGAGTTTTAAATGGATTATGCATGCTCCATCGTCAAAGTGGGAAGTCATTCCCGATACAGACGTCATCAACTCATCCCAATCAAAACTTAACCAGTTCTCATTATTTAAAAAAATCATATAAATATTTTTTTTGAACTATACAGAGACCACCCAAAACTATAGACTCATGATAAATTTATAGAATCTATGAGAAAATTAATAGGGGATAAACAATTTATATATATCCCATGTCGAGGACATAATAAGACCCAAGCTAAACTTATTAATAAAATGAAATACATTAAAAAGACACCTAAGGAATAAAGGGTACATGTAATAAAACATACTTTTAAAGGCTTCAAAAGGAAGAAAAAAATAAAAACATAGGTAAATTTCTATGGTATAGTTCCAATACTAACATCTGGCTCCAATGGGGGATGGATTCTTTCTTGTAAATCTCCAAGAAAATGCAAACTAGATGCCTCTTGAAACTAAAACTAATTTTTTCCAAAACTATAACTAAAAATTGAAAGATGTAATTCAGTACAAATTCATTGGGATGGATTCTTATTCAACAAAAGATGAAATCTCACTTGTATGTACAATTAAATTAGGTCACCCATGACCATAGTAAACGTGAAAATATTTCAGAAAATTCCCATTTACTAGGCTTGCAAGTTCATCTCCTAGAACTTTTGCAATTTTAAATGGACCCAACCACATGTTGTCAAACTTCCCATGCTTATTTTTTTCATCCTTATGTGCATCCCATATAAGTACCATATCACCCAGAAGGAAAGTGTCTTATTTGGTTCTTTTGTCATACATTTCCTTTACCTTTGTAGTGGATGTTTCTCTCTAGCTACGTGCAAAAGCACCTAGATTAGATCAATCGAATCTAAGTGTAGAGTTGACGGTGTAAGAGAAGTGCTCAACCTTAACTTACAATAAATACTTTTTTATATTTTATATTTTTTCTTCTAACTAATAAAACAATTTCAAGTACTCGTACCTTTATGAATGGGCCACTGCAACCGTTTGAGGATTTGGTCTGAAAGTTTCCACAGTCTGGTTCTTTGATCTTCTCCAACAAGGGTTGTTCACGAGAAAGGAATGAAGGGTTGCATGGAGTAGACTCAACATGCAACGTGGGATGGTGTGGAGAAAGGTGTGATGGAAAATGGATTCAGGAGTATGGTTGACAAAAAGTGTAGCCAACTATTGACAAAAATTAAAAGTAATTTTTTTTTGGGGAGACCTTCAAAATGTATTTATAGGATGATCCAGGATTTTATTGCCCATAATTTTCGACCATGGTTTTTCACAGTGTATGGTATTTTTCCATGGTTTTTTACCCATTCTCATTTTAATGTTTTTGGTCCTTTTTGGGAGAATGGGGATTATGTTGCAGTAAATGTTCATCTTCCCTATATATTGGTGGAAGGAATAATGATGTTTTGGACCAATTTGGGTGGAATTTAACTGTGAAGGTCAAAATGGATGAAATAATGGTGGGATTATGATGTGTAATTATGGTTTGTACCATAGATATCTATGTGTACATTTTTTTGTATTAACAGATTTCCCCCTAATGTGTGGATCGAGAACTCATCATATGATCGACATACACCATAAGATCAAGGGAGAAATAGTGACAATAGTGAAGAAACCAGAGATCAGAACCGTGGAGATTCGGAGGCTCCTCATTCAGACTGTATTGACTTTTGATTTGTATTACTTCTCAAAAATGGATGAGGTACATATAATCTCATACATATTTATGGACGAGGTTGGAATACCCATGCTTGTATCAATGTCTCAAAAAGTGGTGATCACGGCTCAAACAAGGGGAGTCAATCAATACATATAATTGATAGTACATAATGGTGGCCTCAATGGGAGGCTGGATACAAATACAAATATGAAGAACTGGTACATAGAAACAATGGAATTCTCTTGGAATGAAATATCACAACAACTGATGTTTTGTTGAATCTGAAGGTGTACACAACTATATGGACTCAATGAGTGAGAGTCAGAATCTCTGAGGTACAATAAAAGACATCTGATACTAGAGATATACGAAACCATGATACTGAGAGGCTTCTGAACACTATCGCCCACGCAGCCCGGATATCATAGGGACATGAAACTGTATGGGTCTCGAATAGACTCACCAATGTGCTAGATTCGGGTGAAAACGGGGTCTTCAACCAAATAAGGAAGGAACCAATACCTTGTATGAATATCAATGGTGCGATAATGTAGTTGAAGTTGAGCTCATGAGACACAACCAACCCAAAAGGCACTAAGGACTCCTTTCAAGTGGTCTAAGGAACTCATCAATGAGGTGGATGAAACCAAGATACAGGGACCTCTTGGTCTATCCTCTGGAATAGATGTGTTAACGTCGATGAAGGGAGACCTACAAATACCAAGGAAATGAGGTTTACTTGATTGAAGCACAAGGGGGACAACTATAGATATGGAATAATAATGGTATTGAGACATTAAATGAGGAATAGGGGTAGGGGAGTACGGGGGACTCACAATTCCTTTATTTGGAGTATAATGGTAGGGATGACCTGGCAGCAAGTGACTGTAATGCCCATCCATTCGATATGGGCACTTACGTTCTTATGGGTTGTCTATTTGTATCTATTCCTAAAGATTAACTTTGTCAAAATAATAATAAAATTTATTTAATGTTTACCATGATTTTTATCAAAATTTCTTTTATTTATTTATTTCAGTTTAAAATATGTCTGCATAGTTTAACTTGATAGGAAATTTATTTCTCATAACAACATTAGGAACAAAATAATAAATTTCTTTTATTTATTTATTTCAGTTTAATGATCTCTGCATAGTTTAACCTGACAAGAAATTTATTTCTCATAACAACATTAGGAACAAAATAAAATGAAATATTTTTTTCCTTTGCATTCTTCAGTACTAAAATTTAGAGAGTTTTGATGAAGTAGAATACCTTTTTCTATTGAAGATTTCATTGTAGATTGCAGTAGGATTTGTTTGACTCCTGTATTTTCTCCTTGTTGGAAAACCTTAGCGGCCAAAATAGATAAACCACCCTGCCAACCAGCTCATCGTGTTGGCCCTAGGAAATTGATGGATTTCCTATCCCACAATCCCATAATCCGAGTAGAATCTTTCTATAGTTTAGGATCCCTCCATAGTTCAATCTCTATAGTTCAATTTCCATAGTTCGATTTCCCTTCTTGCTTTGAGTTTTCCACCTCCTCAATCTTCGGTTTAATCCCCTCCCCGGTATGCCTCCTTTCTCCTCCCAACTCTTCGTCCTATTCTTTCCTAGAAATATTACCAAAAAAAACCCCTTTCTTCATCCTTACTCCACTGCCTTTCCTCTAATGTCTCAAGACTATAAATTATTAATACCCTTACACTATTCAAGTTATTTAATAATGATTTAATTTAGTTATCTGATTCATGGTTTTCTTGGGCAGTTAAATACTTTTAATGCTTATTGAAGGAGGTACTTTTGAGTTGACTTTTATGTTATTTTATTAGCAGAATCATTATTACCTTCTTGTTTAGAATTTTTCATTTAATGATTACTCAATGCATTGTTTTATTATTCCAATGTCGTATATAACCTAATAATTAACTCAAACTTCATGGAGAGGATGTTTACTTTATTATTACTCAATCGAGTATGATTTAATCATCATGTTTCAGTTTTCAAAAATAAAGATTAATTAATAATTTTAAAGTGGGTCACATAATAACATTCAGTTACATTATTACTTATTTGAGTATGATTTAATCATCATGTTTTAGTTTTTAAAAAAATAAAGATTAGTTAATAATTTTAAAGTGGATCACATAATAACATTAAGTTACAACATCATATTTCATTTCGTAATATCTTTAATAATAATAATAATATATATTTTAGTATTCATGTAAAATAAGTTGGTGAGTTAAATAATTCTTTTGATCATATTCAATGAAGCTTAGGTATAGCTAGCAATAGTTATAACATTATAATTTTTTATTATTAAACTAATAATAATCAACGATAATAAGTAATAACAGTAATTATTTATTACTAATAATGGTAAATAATAGTAGTAACATTTATTTGTTTAATCAATCAGTAAATCAATATAAACATAGTATCTTTATATTAATGGACAAGGCACCCCTAATGGGTTAATTAATCATCTTTAACAGTTAGACAAGACAATTCTTTATTGTTAATGTTCTTTCCACGACACCTCATATTGACGATACTTTCAAATGATGACACTTACATTAATGATTTACTACGGTGTTTAGATATACAGACTAACTCACTTGGTTTACACATTAATAATTTAACCATTCATTACCTAAGTCGATTAGTACATCTTTAACTAAGTTATCTATGACAATGTATACCACTATTCAAACGTGAAATGTATGTTGTACATCAATACTATTGTGCAAGTAGAAAGTGTGCATGCATGGCCAGCGTATGCACAAGTCGGATATGCACTATAAACAAATACCATCCCACTTATGCATACATGCTAACTAATAATAGTAATTTCCCGATGCACAAATAGAAAGCATATATATTTTTAACACTCTGCGTTATTTAACAATAGATCCATTTTATGATTTCGTATCATTATATTTATGTAGGTTTACATTAGTTTAATCAATCAAGTACAAGGAAGGGTACCTACTACCACTAATTCAGTATCAAGGAATTCCCAACCCTCAACAATACTAACTAACACGTCCTCCCATACTAACCTATGTTTGCATCCTCCCTATCCTTCATATGCTAGTATAGAAGTAGATGTCGGCTTCACCGACCTGACTACATAAGAACCTAAGAACGATAGCGTCAGCTGAACAGTGGACCTAGCCTATCCTAGCAGGCATCCGACCGTCGTCATCACAACAACTTGGGGAGCGTGTCTCAACACGGCCCTCCCATGACCTCAGGTATCATAATAACATAGGGTGGGAAATACATCCATCCCTCTCAACATACAAGGTATATACCCTATCAAATCATTCTTTGCTACTATCAGGATTATTGGATTATGTCATCGTATCATCATGTTTTTTTCCACCAAGGTTTACTGCGTAGCAAGTCACTATTCCATATATCATATCAAGTATTCGACTATCACATAACGCCAATGTCCTGTGGTTTAGTTATTCACAAATACATGCGTATAACAAGTAATTTCACTTTATAAGCAACTGATCACATCATCATCCTCATAATTATTTCATTTAATAATTTAATTCATCATAGGTACACACAACATATAATAATTCAATTGTTCACATCATAACATGGTATCCACGTACCGCATCATATAATTCACATTTGATAAATGAAAACATTTCAACATATATTATCATCGTAAAATACAGTAATCCCATGATAATCAACACATCATAACCACATGAACATGATAACATCATAAGCATAGTAACCTTATAATTATAGTGTCATAATAAACATAGTCACATCACAATTTTGGTCTATCAAGTCGTAAATATAGTTCACTGAATTGAGATGAGACCAAAAGAAAACAAGCGAAATAAGTGGAGTGTGTCTAACCGATAATTATGTTTATTAAAAATGGGGCATTACAATGACACTGACTCATGGGGAGGTAATCATAGTTGTGGAACTAGAGATATGACTTCAATGGGAGATACTTGGGGACATAACTAGACAAGTGATATCCATGGGTTTCAAGGGAGACTCATCACAAAGTACTCTAAACAAGGCGAGCCAATGGGGGAGAACTTCCATAATGGGAGACTATATGCAATATGTGTGGGCACCAAAAGGAACCATTTGGTCCTTCTTCATATTTTAAGGAGCTCAAATAAGGGATATAAGTATGATCAGTATGATACTATCTCGTGGATTTTTGTCAATCCCAATACAGTAAATGCTCAATGGTGTTTTCATGTTTAGAGAGTCTTAAAACATGAAGAAGTATCCAATGGGTCTCTTTTTCGTACAATAGTCTCCTAATGCCAAAAAAGGATAAAATTGTACAAAGGAGAACTCTCCCATCCGAAGGGGGAAAAGATACTTTTTTTTCGTAGGTAGTCCAACCAAGTCGAAAAAGGATAAACTTATACTGATTGAATGATCATTCAAATTCTTTTACGAGCATGAACGGAACCAATTTTGCTCAACAATATTTTCTTTATGAGAGGGGTGGAAAAGAGCTTAAATACAACCCATAAGTGAGCTTTTTCATAAGTTACGGTCCCAATCTCCAAAAAAGCATAAAAGGATACAAAGGGAAACGTTTCTAGATGGAAGGTTCTAGGATGGTACTTTTCTTTAATTAGTCTACATAGTCCAAAAACAAGATAAATGATGACACATAGAATTCCTTTCTAATACTTTAACAAGCATGAAATAAAGCAAGTGTGCTCTACAATCTTTTCATTCTTTAAGGAGTCAGAAAACAGCTTAACGGAAAATCTGTAATGGAAAGTCAAGCAAGGAGGAAGTGTTCAAAGTGTTAAAAGAGGTGATGTTGGGATCATGGCTGACGGGGAGAAAAAATAATAGTGGAACACTAGTGGGGCCTCCTTGCGGGTGGTGAATGGTGGTAAACTAATGCCAAGTTTCCAGTATGGATGGAGAGGAGGTCTCACGAACATGCCAATATAGAGGGGGTTCGACTTGGCCAGTGGCACATAAATCGAGGTAAGTTCGGGAAATGGCATGAGAAAATATAGAGAGAGCATGAGACAATAGTCCCATAGGTGGATAGAGCGTGAAAAACAGAATCCATCGATGTGAATGGTGCGAATAACGGACGTCGGATGACTTTGTGGTGCATGGAAGAAGGATTTGACCAAATGGAAGCCTATAAACAAGGGGGGATAGCATGTCATTTTCATTGTTCAGTGTAGAGTTGGAGTGGAGGTACCCAGATAAAAGGTGCTAATTTATTTTGATTGGATCGGTGGTTTCATGATCCATGAGATTCAAGTAAGATATCTCAACGAACCCGTCATTTTCATGCATTTATTTTGTCTTTTTCACATTCTTGGGTCCTTGGTCGAGCCCTAAGGGGTTTCGGTGTCGGGTCACACTTTTTGAGGGAAAAGAAGCGACCCAGATCATACCTATTGAGTAGATAGGCGTGACCTGGTCATACCTGTCGAGAAAACAAGTTTGACCTAGGTCACACCTATTTGAGAGACAAGCACGACCCAGGTCACACAAAAAATCCCTACAAGAAGGACTTGGGCCAGACTGGAAATTTTTGTTGAACATGGTCTAACTAGGACATATGGGATGTCCAGGATGCCTCAATTTGGATGGTAGGAGAGAGACATCAGGGAACGTATAGATGAGGTTGAGGAGGATGGTGTAGTACAGGATACGCTGGCCCAGAGTGGGGTGTTGAAGTTTTTCTAGATACCTCTAATGCATTCAACAAAGTTATTGCTAAACAAGCTAATGAGATTTTGGGATAGTGATGTAGAGTGATTCATCATACAGGATGAGCAGCTGAAGATCACCCTCTGAGACGTGTACTTTTTTATTAGCCTTCCATTGTTGGGTGTTATCGATGATATCTCTCTGAAACTCCCAAGGGGGGTGTTGATGAATGACTTGTGTGCCAGGCATTGCTATGCCACAACTTATGTGCATGCATCATACATATTGGTGTGTGACATCGAGACTCTGGAGACTTGTGCAGTGGCAGCATTGGTGTTTCATATACTGGGATTGAAAGGTCCACACAAGATCCTCAGTGGCTAGCTACTTATGGTCAAGAGTGTGCTGAGGGGCACCTACTATGGGTGGGCCCATATGTACCTGACAACGATTCGACGTGAGATAAACCAGGCTAGTCTGGTGGATGGGGATTTCTACTTTGTATCCTTTTTTTCTCATTCTTGTTTGAGCGTTTACCAACACTACGACCGCATATGGAGGTGCGCGACAGGGGACCGTGCAAGCCTCGAATGAGGCAGTGGTGTGAGATGATGATCATGGAGGGAAGCAACTTGGTGGGTCGTTTCTTCACCCAGTAGCTTTTTTTACCGTGATAATATCCCTATCCTCATTAAGGATTATCCATACACAGTCATGGACTACCAGGGAGATCAAGAGATGCCTCAACATCTTGGACAGGTCTGGGGACCATATGGTATGTGTACATGACTCTTTATGGTTTCAGTCATATAGTTTGGTTTACTAACATATTTGGTAGCTAGATCATACAAGTGATTGATATTAATTGCATACTATGTTCATGTGTCGATGTGGGACCACATCCTCTAGCCGGATACCAGCGATGTAGGGGAAGAGTGAAGGGGTTAGATCCGCCCGCTCACTGGCAGAGGAGGCGATGGAGTGCTACATTAGACTCACTGTGGCTGGATGTGAAGAGGTTACTAGAGGGAGTCACCGATGATGGATGGTAGTATCTAGACAATGATTTGATCAACGCATGCTACCGAGCCCCTCTGAAGTGGATCTATCTGATGAGGAGGATTGTGGTTGTTGTTGAGTATGTCAGAGAAATGGCACATGGAGATCTGTCGATGGAGGAGGAGAGCTCAAATGAGGAGGAGGATACTAAGGAGGAGACAAAGTCAAAGGACTCAGAGTCATATTAGTAGCATGTGGTGTTTCCACCCAATGCATTTAAGCATGGGGAATTTCGTATTATATATATGATGAGAAATCCTGTAGGGCTTATCTTTTTTGTACTTATTATGATATTATGATATTGATGCACATGCATGCATATTTTTGTATTTTTATGTGTTTAATGAGTCTCTTGTTATGATGGTGACTATGCTTATATGATGTATATGGCATATGTATGCATGACTATATGATGATGCGTGATGCAGTTTATTTCCTATATGTGATGATTGATATGCCAGTCTAGAACATCGTTAGCCATTTGATCTACTACACTATTGAGACATATGGTAACATGTATGAATGAAATGGATTTGAAATGTATAAGAAAGTATCTAGTGTGCAAGAAATTTATAAAGAGGCAGGGATCATGTAATCGGTAACATTTATTCAATTGGGAGACAAGAATATGGGAGTCTAAGAAGAAATCAAGGCGATGAATACCCAAGTGAAGGGTGGCAGTCAAGAGACCAAGGACACCATTGTACTCAACTTGGTTGTTGGTAGAAATACCAAAACACATTCTGTCGATATGGATCAACTCATGTAATAGGGAATAAATGACCCATGCAACTGAGGCAATATTAGGATACCATCTACCTGCACCATCAACGAAACCAACATAGGATGGAAAGGTAAGATCCATCTGGAACAACCAAGGAAACAAACTGTGAGACTCGTGGTAAAAATGATGCAAAAAAAGAAAGAAAAACTATGATATAAGGGTATTCAAGTTGGTCAAATTAGCCATAGAATCTATTGAGGTAGAGCTCATTGCAAGGATTCTTCAAGAGGCGACCGTCGGAGTCAGCGAAGAGATATGCCTCCTTTTCGAGACAGTGATGGATGACATAAGGGCCATACCACATGGATTTGAGCTTCCCTTTTCCATTCTTATCATTGGCTTTATCGTAGACGAGGATGAGGTCCCCCTTGTTAAAGGTGTGTGGGTGGATGTGGGATTCATAATGGGACTTCAACCGGGTCTTACCTACTTCGATCATTTGGAGAGTGGCATGACGGTCCTCATCGGTTTTTTTGAGCATAAGTAGGTGTTTTTCCAATGGTGAAGTATCAGGTAGAAGCTCTACAAAAAGGAGGAGTCACGGAATCTGGAATTCAATGTGAAGAACCAACTCCACGATGTGGACTAAATGGAATGGGGTAAACTGGTGGTGGTTTTAAGGATCTCTTCATCATCACGAGAGTGGCGCCTAGATAGATCAAAGGGATATTCCATGGTGGATGAGGGGGAAGGACGACTGGAAGTGGAGATCATATAGATGGTGTTTTTGGTGTTTGAGGAAGAGGTCAGAAGGTGTATTTCCTCGAGGACACTGATCTCTGACTGAAGGGAGTTCTTTCAAAAGTTAATGAGGAGAGATTGGTACTCAGGTGGGTTTGGGAAATGATAGGAATAATGATGTATAAGCCACAAACTACACATGAGTGGTTTATTCTTAGATATTTGTTCTTAATTGCAGGGATGGTTGGTACATTAACAACTGGAGTTTCATCGGTCTCTACTATTGTGCACGTGTTGGTGGGAAGAAACGACAATTTTGTGTCGCATGTCTGATGACATCGCATAAGGCACAAGTAGGAGGTTGACGTGTTTCTATCGAGCCTTTTGGTTCCTTTCCCCAAGTCTTTATAGGAGGAAGGGGTGCAAGGGTAGATACAGAAGCAGTCAATTGTGTACCAGGAGGTGGGTGTGGCACTGTCTCAATAGGTTGGACTAGTGTCAACATGATTTGTGGTGTCGGGGTGAGGGTGGGTGGATTGAGGTACCACACTAGAATGAAAAAAGTGAGTCCCAGAAGGTTAAGAGTAGCCATGATTATTTTAATCATAATTCCATAGGGTGGAAAAATAACGGGAATGGTGTGTACGGGAAATGAACCCCAATAACTCCCAGAGAGAGACTAGGGAGGGTGTGGTCTACGGTTGGGGTGGCGGCTGAGATTGCGATAAGGTTAGGAGGTTACAGAGTGTAATGGTGCATAAATCAAATATGTCAACTGTAGATGGAGGAGGTGGTAGGGACAAAAAGGTGTCAGCAAAATGGGCGCTAGTAAATAGGCATGGACCAATGGCGGAGAGGGAGGGGATGAATACACTATCGATGGTGGTGTCGATGGTAGGGAGTACATGCTCTAGAGTGGTCGGTCCTTTAGGATTGTATTATATCAATTGGTCGATAGTCACGATATTCCCATCGTGGGGGAACATCAGGAGTCGGAAGAAGGTAGAAGCAATGGCTCGCATTGCGTACATGTAACTACGTCTAAGGAGGAGGTTTTCATCTAGTTGGCAATTCACAACCTCGATGTCAATCAACACATTTTTTGTCGAACAACTCAATGGGGACAATCGTGAGAACTCCTTGTGGTTGGGAAGCATGGCCATCAAAATCACGAAGGGTGGTGGTTGAGTGTTGAAGGGTTGGGGATCCGAGCTTTTTCCAAATGAAGGTTGACATAACACAAGTGGATGCACCATCATCGATGAATGACCAAATTCTGAATGCTGACAAGAACCTGGAAGGCTACGGATGATGGAGTCTAAGGTTCTCCTTGATCCAATTCGAAAGTGATCAACCTCAAATCAGAGGGGTCAACAACGCCTAACTCATATAAAAAGGCTTTGTGTTTTGAAGGATAAGTTCTTAAGACTTCCAGAGCGTACATGGAAAATGGATACTAGTCCAAGTCACCGGCAATACTATAATTAAGAGCGGCTCTAGCAGTGAGGTTGTTCGCAATGCGATGCAAACAAAACCTAGGGACTTTGGAAGTCCCGTTCGTGGGGGATATCGAAAAATGTAAGGACATATCGAGAGAAATGGAGGTAGATTACGTGGAGGGATTAACAGTTTTCGTGGTGGATCCATATTGGTTGTGTCGAGTCTGTAAGTTGATGTCAGATGACAATGTCATAAGATGATGGGCACCAAGATCTATCGGTTGATTCAAAGAAGTGGTTGCGATGTTTTTTGTTAAAAATATAGGATCGCAGAGCAATAACGATTAAACAAGACGCAAATATTAAACACATTACAAGAGAGACACAGATATAACGGGGTTCACCCAAGATGGGATACGTCCACACAGAAATTGCCAATATTTTATTATTATACCATCCAGCAAAATGAAGGGATACAACCTACAACAACCTCGTTGCACTTCCTCTTCACAATATCACAGTCTCTCTCACACAATCACAGATATTGTTTTACCATGCTACAATACAATACACATCCACATTACAATGCTTTCTTTTTATAGTGGAATTACCATGGGAAAATACTAAGAGTCACCCAATACCATCGGTATGCAAACTGTTTGCCAACAAACATCCCAAAAATTTCTTTGGGGGGCTTCGCCCCTAGACCCCCCAGTGTGGGGGGATGGGCCCTCCCGCACCCCCAAGCTAGGACAAGTGTACTGTAAAACTAGGGTACAAACACAACTGAACAATAACATCTCTAAATCTAGAAGATCAGGCTCCAAAACCAACATTTTGTTGGACCAATGGTTGGGTTGCAACCATACCTTGATTTGCTAACGGGTTTTTTAGCACCATAGGTGGAGAACCTTGTGGTGTTGGGTTTGGATATGTTGGAGTGGTAGTATTGGTTTCACATTGATTTTCATCTTGTAATAGATGGTGGACTCGATGCATCATTGGGCACTACTATGTATAATGTCCATAAACATCACAAATGGTACACAGATGGTTAGTTCACAATTGAGGGCTCTCCTCGAGTGTAGGTGGACGTTGGGGGTTATGTGCAAGGGCATTAGCTATGTTTTTTTAAGAGGGTTGGGTTGTTTCCCGCCCCATTGAGGTTGGTTTTTTCCCCAGTTCCTACCTCTATATTTTTCCCTACCCTTGTTGGTTATTTGGGGCGGGTTTATTGCGGAGGTTCTGCTAAGCATAGCCATGTCCTTAAGGAACAGGAGGAGTCGAGGTCGGAACAGGTGTAGGTGGCACGGGTTAGTGGTAGTAGGTGGGAGAGTCTGGAGGGGATGCAAATCCTACTGTCTGGTCATTACAAGAAGGTGTCAGTAAATTCAATCCATGAACGTGAGGAACGGGTGCGGGAGACGTATATGCAGGTGTGGCTTTGGACTGATCCATTGTGCGTCAAAATTCAAGAGCGTAGCCAATTTTGGAAACACTAGGTACATTAACGGAGTGATGCGGCATCGAAGGAGAGTTTGTGTATAGGTGGGAGTGCTAAGTAACGGAGCCAATGACTCCATCAACTGCATGGGATTCCCCCAGTGTATCACATCATGAGGAGCCAATAGGAGGAGCATTAGGTATGATTGTGTAAAGGAAACTCGATTGGCCATAGATAAGGTTGAACTACTATGCTTTGAGGATTGCTTTTTCCTCAATTTGTGGGCACTCGAATGCAACATCCTTGGCGATAGGGGGAGTAAGGATTTAATAAACCAATCAAGGAAGATCATGTCATCTAACTAGATTTTACACAAACTACGGCGACAACACCACTCATGGATATGATATGTGATATGGGTAGCAGTGTTCTGTATACAGGATAACAAGATTTCCATGCCCTCATCGTAAAGGACAGGTAGCTGGAATTACTTGAGGAACATCGAGGCTAAAGAGGAAAATCAGGATAAGTGGCATGAGGAAACTCAATGTACCATTCGGTTGCAAAACTAGTGATTGGGCACTAGAATAGCCACAGTCGAATAGAGTCATCCACTATGTTGTTGGAGGAACACCATAACTGAAAGGACATAATATGGTTTTGAGGGTCTTCTCCTGCCTTTCCCTCAAACTTAGGGATGTCTAAAGGGATTTTGGTAGGCATGGGAGGCCACAATGGTTCATGACAGATGGGGTCATTTGATAACCGCGTGAAATCAGGCAGGTTGATACTAGCCATGAATGGCAGACTAGGACCTGGACTAGATCTGGGAAGGTCGATAATGGTGTTGGGCACAACGAGCATGAAGTTACCTGGGTAAAATGGGGGTTGGCAGGGATGACTTTCGATAATATAAGTGGTCACTAGGATGGTGTGAATAGATAGAATAGTGGTATAAGGGCCAGTTCCCCCATGCATGAATGTAGGAATGGTGTGAACCATGGTGACTGGAGTGGGGCCACCACTAGTGAGTAGAAAACCAACAGTAATGTGTGGGGTGGTGAGGGGCCCACTAGAACCAGGGCCAATAGAAGTGATATTCAATATGATGGGTGGAACATTCATAACTCCACTACCAACAATTTCCCCCTTTGCAGGGTTGGGAGGTGCACCGTCCATGGGGCTGGATGGGGCAACGAATAAGTTAGGTTCAGATTGATAGGAATATGAATCTAAATCAGATGTAATGTATGGATTTAAAGGAGGTGAATGACGCTAAATATGGATATGATGATGACGGTTTAAGGAACCGAACTAAGGGATATACCCCCTAAGTCATTGGGAGTAGTGTGGTGGAGCAATTCTAGCGTGATGGTGTGTTATATGATGAATGAAGGCTCAAGGGTGGAATACACAAGCTCAAAAATATAGCTACAGCCGAGTGTGTAGAAGGAGAGCTGGTAAATGGTGGCACACATGCCAAAAAGAAGATTCTAAAACTAAACTACAATAGTGTGTCACAGCAGGTGAGTTGACAACAAAGCGGCCAAAAAGCCAACAAGAAGCACTACCTATGAAGAAAACGACACACTAACCTATGGGGTATATGTGAAATCAAGCTCCTAGCTACAAGATGGAAGCCCCTCACAAATCGTATCCTCTGTTGGGTGGTGAAATCCACAGTCGAACAATACAAAATGGAGGAACCAAAGGCTAAGAGAATCCCACTATTGAGAGGGACCTTGGGTAAAATATCCATAAGAGACTAGAAACTAGGATACCTCATTCATGACACGTTCGGGATGGTTTCTTGGCACTTCATCCCTTTGGCCCTTGACACCTAATATGGCCCTCAGCATGCATAAGGAGGAATATGAACGGTTAGCCTTCGGTACATAATCGTGTGCGGTATTCTACCCTAATTTCTGGAACCCCTTCGGTGTGGCTTACCCCTACAGAGAGGGAGTCCCTCGATATATTGGTTGTGATTGTGTCAACAAATACTAGAGGATTTTGGTTCCCTAGAAGAAAAAAACTATGTCTCATATGTAAGTGACAAAGGGGTGTTATTTGGATGCCTATCCCAGTGTCCTAACTTGACTACAATATCGTTTTGGTCCTCAAATGAGGTTACAATGTTGGTTGAGTTAAGATAAATTTTAGACTCGTCTTGGGGTCATGAACCAAGTGTTTATTTTAAGGTGTGATATGTGTGCACAAGTGGAGTGTGATATCTAAAACCCCAGTGCTCTCATGCTAGAGAAGCATATGCTAAAAAATAAAGAACAATAGTGAAAGTAAATTATTTTTAACATATAAACTAATTCTTCTAGAACATATGCAAGTAAACAAGCACACAAAGAACTCTATAGGGTGTAGGAAACATGTGGGGGGTCTCAACTACTAAGCTCGACTAAGATAGGATCACATAAAATCAAAATGGGACTGCAAACAACACCAAGGGGTTGTAGGAAATTAGATCTTGGAAAATACAGTTAGTACAAGGGAATATCACAGACAAGGGGTCTAGAATGGTTCTCAAAACACCTTAAACAACTAGAAAAATTGTAGGTCACACATGTCGGTAGAATAGGTGCGATCGGGGTCGCACTAGACTGAGAAACAGTTGCGACTGGAAGGAAAAACAGACAAAAAATGCAAGTCGCACTTAACATTGGTTTTCACGTGACAAATTGCACCAAATAGGATCACAAGAGCGACCTAGGTTGCTCAGGAATACAAGACAAGCGCAATATCGACTTTGGTTCTAGGTCGCACGTATCGAGAAAAAAGGCATGACCAAGGCCATGCTTATCAAGGAAAAAGGTGTGACCTTGGTCACATATTTCTTCCGAAAAGGTGTGATCCGACCGTAACTAGAATTGTTTTGTGAAAAAATGTCGGTTAGGGCCAGGGGAGCAGGCACTGGGAAGGGACTGCTTCAGATCTGCCGAAAGGGGGTCAAATCTGTGACAGATGAGGGTACCCAAGTAAAACAAACCAGCAAAAAACCTACAAAAACCAAGATCCAAGATGATCGATCCAATGGAGTCGCTAAAACTGTAGTGGATATTTCTCTCCAGCTACGTGCAAAATCACCTACCTTAGATCAACCGGATCTAAGGGTAGAGTTCGTGGTGCAAGGGAAGTGCTCAACCTTGTCTATCAAACAAGTAACAATAAATATTTTTTAGATTTTTTATCTGTTCTTCTAACTAAGAAACAATTACAAGTACTTGTACCTTTATGAATGGGCCACTGCAGTTGTTTGAGGTGTTGTTATGAAAGTTTCCATGATCTGGTTCTCTGATCTTCTCCAACAAGGTTTGTCGACAGGGAAGGAATAAAGGGTTGCATGAAGTAGCCTCAACATGCAACATGGGATGGTGTGGCAAAAGGTGTGACTGAAAATGGCTTCAAGAGTATGGTTGACAAAAATTATATCCAACTATTGAAAAAAGTAAGAGTAAAATTGTTTTTGGGGAGACATTCACAATGTAATGTATTTATAGGATGGTCCAGGATTTTCTTTCCCATGGTATTGGTCCATGGTTTTTCATAGTGTATGGTATTTCTGTTGATGTAATTGTAACTGTGGAATGTATTCACTTGTATATCTTATGTATTATACCCCGATGTTTGTTCCAGGAAGTATCTGTAATGTAATTGAGTCATGTCATGCCCCGATGTTCCCATTGGGAGGTTCTATAATGTAAACAAGTCATGTCAAGTCAATGTGGGTAACCCTTCTATTGACAAGTGTTAAAGTCCCCATCGTTGTGGGGCCCTAGGGTTATTAGACTATCCTAGAGAAGTCGACCCTAGGTGAGTTATTGTAAGTCGGGGCAATAGTCCCCACCATTGTGTTAAGGATAACCCTCCTTGTTGGTCGGAGGAGGAAAAGTCCCCACAAGTTGTGGGGCACTAAGGTTATTAGACTCTCCTAGAGATGTCGTCTCTAGTAAGTAATTGTTAAGTGAGGCCAACATGTTGGAGAGGAAATTAAGTGAACGAAAGAATATAAATAGAGAGTGAGCCTCTCTATTTATCACACACACACTCACTCATTGGGGTGCATGAGTGAAAGAGAAGTTGTTGGGACAAGACTGAGACTACTGTTGTCGGGGTATCATCTTTATGTTTTTGGGTTTTTGTTTGGTGCTGATTCTATCTCTAAGGAAGTTGCGGGGTTTTCTCCTTTATGGTTTCCCCAAGGAAAATTCTTTGTGTCTCTTGTCTCTTGTGTTTTATTGATGTGCATGTTATTCTCTTAGTTAAATATCCTAAGATCATAATGTTAGCTTGAATGATAAAAATCTAACAATTTCTCCATGGCTTTTGACCCATTCTCATTTTACAGTTTTGTTTTCCTTTTTGGGAGAATGGGGGTTATGTTGCAATAAATGCCCATCTTCCCTGTATTTATGGGGGGAAGGAATCACGATGTTTTGGACCAATTTGGGTGTAATTTTACTGTGAAGGTCAAAATGGAGGGAATAATTGTGGGATTATGATGTGTAATTATGGTTTGGACCATAGAGATCTATGTGGATAATTTTTGGTGTTAACAACCTTGTTTCTGTATGTTTGTGTCTTTTCTGCTAACATTTCCCTTTCCTATTTTATTTCAACCAACTGAAAAAAATTCTTCTATATTTCTTTTGGTTCTTCCAGATCATCCTACACAAAATTCATCATGGGTAATCCCAATTGAACATGAAAAACAACATTAGTACCATATCAAGTTGAAATAGGGATGTACCGATGGATTTTTTGGTTGTAACTATGTCTACCCAGAGAGCATACTTCAACATGGTGTCCCGCACTCTCTTTTATCTGAAATAAAAAATAAAAATAAAAAAATTTGATGTTATTGATTAGGTTCATATTGGTGGAATCTTCCAGTCAATTGCGCTGTGGGTAATAGGGCCTTAAGTTTTTAAGAATGATATTATGTCTTTCACAAAAGTGCACCATCTCACGACACTTAAAAGTTGCAGCATTATCAATCACAAGATTCCTAGGACAACCAAACCTACTTAGGATATTCTCTTCTAGGAAGTTAATTATTACTTTATCAGTGGTCTTCCTAGTAGGAATAGCCTCTACCCATTTGGTGAAAAAAAAAGTGGATGTCAAAATATACTAATGTTTATCGCTTGAATGAGGGTTAATTTCACTTATGAAGTCCCCCATTTCTGAAAGGGTACATCTACTATAATAAGTTTTAAATGAAGAGATAGAAGCTTTTGTTTACCTGAAAACTTTTGACACTCAACACAATCTCTTACCTTTACATAGACATCAAAGAAGAAAGAATTCCAATAATGGCATGCTCTCAAGATCTTAAAGGCAATAGCTTTCCAGTATTGGTGACCTCGAGAATCTCCTCCATGTAAATATGTTGTCATCATATCAGTTTTATCCTTCTCCAAGCATCTAAGTAGCATACCCCTTAGATCTCTCCAATACAAAGTGTGATCAATTAAGAAATATTTCATAGCTTTAAGTTTCAATGACCAGCACTCCCTTTTATCTAAATCTGGTGCACATTGCAGATATAAAAGAAAATATACTATGTCACTCTACCAAGGAGATTCAACATACCTTCTATAAACATGTTATTTTTCTTGTTCTCGCTGCAAATTTTCCTATGATGGTTGATTTAACACCAAATTCATCCCTAAATATTCACAATTTGAATTTCCTATAAACCTATCAAGGCCTTTCCCTTTCACTAGTTTAGTAGGCCGAATTTCAACATTATACTCCATAATATTGGATATGCAACGCCCCCTCTTTCCCTCACTATCAGGTTGTACCATAATTTCTTTAACTACAGCATTAGGTATATATGCTATAATCTTTGAATGCAGTAAATAAATTTCAAAGAACTTCAGAGCTTTGACCAAAGCATAAGCCTATTTTTCCAATGTACTATATTTAATCTTTGAATATCTTTAGGTTTTACTAAAGAAAGAGATAGGTTTCTCCAAACCTTCATAATTCTTATGTAAAATAATTGTAGCTATTGTATCCTCATATGCAAAGGAAAAGGTTAAGAATTCATTTGAAAATTGTAGACTTACTAACACAAGAGCTTCAGTAAGGGCATGCTTTATCCTTTCAAATAATGATCTTGCCTTAGCTGGCCATTTTACTTCTCAATCCTTCTTCAACATTCTTGTAATTTGTTTAATAATCTCCGCAAAATTAGGAATAAACCACCGGGAAAATTTTTAATTTTCTAAATAAAAGACTAAATTTCCTTTTTATTTCTGAGAATACTAATTTTCAAAATAGCTTTAACATGGTGAGGATCTATTTTAATTTCCTCAGTTGAAACTATGTGACCGAGGATCTTACCTTCATGCATAGAAAAATAATATTTTTTTTGGGTTTAGGGACAACCCAAACTTCTTGAACTTAAGGAGAGATGTCCTTAGATTATTAAGGTGTTCATCATCATATCTAGATAAATTTGTGATATCATATATATAAACCACCAACAACCTTTCTTTCTCACCGATAAAGGCTATATCCATATCCCTATGGAAAGTTGCACCCTATTCATGAAACTAAATGTCATTTTGTCATAAATGAACATTCCCCAAGGAGTAGTAAAAGTTGTCTTTTATCTATCATCTAGATGTACAACTATCTAATTGTGCCCAGAGAAACCATTGATCATATATATTCTCTAAGCACCCACTACTCTTTGTAAAATATGGTCAATTTTGGGCAATGGATAATTATCTTTGAGGGAGCATCTGTTCAAATTACGAAAGTCTATACAAAGCCCTATTTCCCAATTTTTATTACAAACAATCACTAAATTTTCTACCCAGGTTGAGTATCTAAGAGGTACATTGATCAATGTCGGATTCATACGCCACAGCTTCTTTCTGAAAGGATTTGTGTTTGGTTTCAATGGAATTTTTTGCTAGATGATGTTGGTGTCATAGGTATTCATATCTTCATAATACAAAGAAAATATGTATGCAAACTCTTTCATCGGATTAATATATATTCTCTTATGTTCGCCTGAAAGTGCTTTGGACAGCTTTATTAACTTAGGTTCAGCAGCAGTACCAATATTGGAACTTGTAACATTCTCCTCAAATGGTTTCATAGTTGGATTTAACAAAGCCTACATCGTTGTTAGAAAAAATTATTTCCAAAGCCACAAGACCCTTTGGGATTAAATTTCCCTTTAATTCAATAATATCATTATTACCAATTGAATTCTTGAAATATGGAGCATTATCCTTTACTTTGGTATCTTCATCTTGGTCAATTAATGATGTAGAGAACTCACCTGTCAATTCCATAATTTTCTTAATTTCCTCATACTCATGGAACACTCTCCAGTACTTAACATTATATGGTACTGAAGGTCGATACCTAACTTCAAGTTGATATCGGAGTTGAGTTTGTTTAGGAACTATGAAACAGCTGGCTTCTAAAGCCAAAGAATCTGCTATTTGATTATGGTCTCTAGGAATAAAAGATATGTTAAATGCTAGGAAGAAATTATCTATAATATCACACTTCATTCCTATAGACCTTTAACAATTTTTTTTCTACCTAATAAACATTCTTCACTTGTTGAACCACTAATTATGAATCACCAAAAACAAAGAATTGTTGAATGTTTAAGTTTTTAGAAGCCTTCAAACCAAGTATCAAGGCTTCATACTCATCGATATTATTGGTTTTATGAAACTCCATCTTGTACATTAAGGAAATTATTTTTCCACCTGGGGAAATCAGTGCAAATCCTCCCATTGCTCCTTCTTTGGATGATGAACCATCAAAGTACATTTTTCATAAATTGTCCTGAGCTTCAATACTTCGTTGAATTGGAACCTATTTCTCAACTTGAAAAATACTTGTGATGTCATCATTTAAGTGTAACATGCATGATCCGATTTCCTCTTGTACTGCATAAATTAGGTGATTTGTTTGGTTATCATTATCACTTACCAAATAAGCAAGTATCACCTCTCTATACAATTTTCTATGTTCTCCCCCAAATATTGGAATGGTTGATAGGAGAGATCCATCTGCAGAGTGCCACCTACCTCCTTTCCCCAAGATCTTAACAAGCATTCTAAACTTATGTGCAATTTCAGCAATAACAACATTCATCAAAACACTTTTCATTGGAAATTGTGTAATACTAACAACAAGATCCTTAACTACTCCCAGACACTTGATTTCTCTTAAATCAAATGCATACAAGTCATGATAAGGTTTGGTAATGCTTAACCCTAGTTATTCCATCAAATATTTGGGCATGAGGTCGTGGGAAGCACTAGAGTCCAAAAGACAATTATGTAACATCTTATCATGAATGGTACTAAGGGTGACATAAAAGGATGGATGGAAATATGATTTATCATTAGACTTGTCAAGTTCCTTGGGGCCAAAAATAATGGTAGGGTGTTCATCCTGTAAATTGACAACATCTGAAGAGCTAGGATTGATTTGTGAATTCAGAACTTTAAGAACAGGATCCCTATATGACTTCCTTTTCATAAGCTCGGTTAATGGAATGGGGATTTATTCTTAATAATATCATGCTTAAAATTGAATCCATAAGGAACTTTACTTACCTCTTCAATTTCTGCAGGCTTGTCTCTGTTGATTTGTTGACCTCGCATATTTTCAATAGTAACGGTGGGCACTTGCTTAATAGGAGTAACTATCTTTTTCTCTGTTTCTGAGGAACTTGCTTTGCTCCAAATATCAAATCATAAGTTCTCTGAGGAACAACTTGATAAACATTTCCTAAACACGCTAGATCTGAAAAATTCCCGTAACAATTGTTAATGACCTGATCATAACACATAGAATGTTGATAATCAAGCTTAGTTAGGTAACCACAATATGCAAGAATTTGAACCAATTTTATTACTTCTTCTCCATGAAAGATGGAGGAATCAGAATACTCTATATTACATTAGTGTACATGCTTATATAGGATGTTGAGACGCTTGGGTGACTACTTGTTACGTTCAGTAACAACAAAAGTTATAACGGTTCAGAAGTTCAACCACCACAGACAAAGCATGTTGTTATGCTGTATGTCAAGGTGGACATGTCGAGGTGGACCTATCGAAGTGAACCTGTCGAGGCGAACATGTCGAAGTGAACATGTCGAGGCGAACCTGTCAAAGCAGTCAAAGTAGTCAAAGCAGTCGAAGTGATAACTTTGTCGAAGCTTGAAAACCTACCAACTGTTGGTTGGATCACTCCTCCTTCCTTAAGAAACAATGGTCTCCATTGTGTATTCGTTCAGGTGAGGAAACTTGTTGGCTACTTCAGTAGCAGAGTACCATTTTCCTTGCACAGCGATTTTTCCAGCTTTATCCACTTGAAACAAGGGAATGGAGATCATCCTTGTATGCTGTATGCATCATCCCACAATGGTGTCCCAAAAAAGAGGTTCCTAAACATCTAGATGGATGTCTTCGGGTTCTGTTGTCTGCAAGTCATTATTTTCCAACAATGGGGCATGGTATGGTCGAAGTATATCTACATTGAAAACTAGATGTATGCCAAGTAATGCAGGAATGTCGAGCTAAAAATCGTTTTCTCCAATCTGTTTAAGGATACTGTATGGACCATATCGCAAAGGTTTCATCCTTCTATAGGGACCAATGAAGCGCTCCTTCTTTAGATGTAACCAGACATGATCCCTAATTTGGAATGAATGAGGAATACGATGCTTATCGTGTCGGGCCTTAGATTTTTCATTACCTTGTTGTAGCATTTCATGTGCTTGCTTCTGAATGTTGTAGATTTGATCTCTGAATTTCAATGCTTTCTCCATTTCTTGTCCTTCGAAATTGGTATCGTTCGATTGTGTCGAGGAACTGATTAAGTCAATAGGCATCAAGGGTTGAAATCCATAACAGATCTCAAATGGACTCTTACCCATATAGCTATGTTGATCATGATTGTAGTTGTGTTGTATGTATGGAATATTTCCATCCCATGTTTGAAGATGCTTGCGGTTGTACATGCGAAGCAATTGTATGACTAAGTGATTTACAACTTCTGTTTGTCCGTATGTCTGCGGTTGGAAGGATATCGACAAAGAGATTCTCGTGTCAAGATCTTTCTATAGAGTTTTCCAAAAGGTGCTGACAAATCTAAAATCTCTATCAAAAATAATGGTCATCGAGAGGCCATTATGTTTCCACACATGTTCAAAGAAGAGCTGAGAAGTCTGTTGTGCTGTCGTAGTCTTCTTGCATGGTATGAGTATAGCCATCTTGGAAAATCTGTCAACTAATACTAATATCGCATCATGTTGATGTTTCATAGTAGAATATCCCATCAAGTAGTCCATAGAAATATATTCCCATGGTCGACTAGGAACTGGAAGAGGTGTATACAGTCCTTGTCGTCAATTCGGCGGTTTCGCAATGGCACAAAATATGCACGATCGAATGTACTTGTTGACATCATATTTAAGTGAAGGCCAACAAAAATACTTTTGGACGATAATAAGTGTTTTTGCGACACCAAAATGTCATGCAGTCTTGCTGTAGTGTGCATCCCAAATGAGCTTCTATCAGTGCTCACCGGTCGGTACACAAAGTTGTCCAAGCTTGTATAGCAAGGTGTCCTTTAGGAAGTAGTCGGTAGTAGATAGTGTTTTGGTCGAAAGCTGTCGATAAATTGCAGAGAATTCGCAGTCTACCGAATTCAACTGTGTCCAAGTAGTGGTGTCATAACCCTGCATACTCATCACTGTAGACAGTAGAATCATGGGTGGTATACTGAGATAATCAACTGTGGCATTTCCTTTGCCTTTTCGATACTTAATTACCAACTGAAATTGTTGCAGGGAATTAATCCACTTGATTTGTCGAGTTGTATGTAGTTTCAACTGGAATGGAGCGAATTGCAAAGGCTTATGGTCGGTGAGGATGGTCGTTTCCTTTCCAAGAATGTAGTGTCTCCATTCACAATGCTTGCGCAATGGCGTACAGTTCTTTTTCATATGTAGAATACCTTCTAACAATGTCGCTGAAAGTATCAGAATGAACACGATTGGGTGACCTGACTGAATGATCACTGCGCCGAGGGCATAGTCTGATGCATCTGTCTCAATCTCAAAGGGTTGATGTAAATCAGGTAATACAAGTACTGGTGCAATACAAAGCTTGATTTTGAGTTGTTCAAAAGCTTGTTGTTGTGTCGGTTTCCATTTGAAGACAGTTTTCCCATTTCCTTTCGTCAACTGATTCAAAGGTCATCAAATGTGACTAAAGACAAGTATGAATCATCGATAGAAATTCTCCAAACCAAGAAAAATTCTTAGTTCATGAATGTTTTGAGGAATGGGACAATATTAGAGGATCTGTACTTTTTCTGGGTCGACATGAATGCTTGTAGAGTCAATTACATACCCCAAATATTTGATGTTGGTCATCGTAAATGAGCATTTGTCCATGTTCATATAAATTCGATGTTGTTGGAGAGTGTCAAAGACTTGTCGAAGTTGTTTGACATGTTCTTCCCATGATCACACTTACCGATGAAAGGTCGTAGAAGGTCATTCCAGGTGCACGCTAGGGACAACAGTTGACTGAATGAGTCGAGTATTGTTATCATGGAAGCATATGAAATAAACAAGTAAAGCAGGAAATACACTTAGGTCGACAAAAAGTACAAGCACATACAATATGCAAGAATTCGAACCAAATTTATTACTTATTCTCCATGAAATATGGAGAAAATAGAATACTCTATATTACATTAGTGTACATGCTTATATAGGATGTTGAGATGCTTGGGTGACTACCTGTTATGTTCAGTTACAATAGAAGTTATAACGGTTTAGAATTTCAACCGTCACAGACAAAGCATGTTGGTATGTTGTATGTTGAGGTGGACCTGTCGAGGCGAACCTGTTGAGGAGAACCTGTCGAGGCGAACCTGTCGAAGCGAACATGTCAAGGTGGACTTGTCGAGGCGAACCTGTTGAAGCAGTCAGATTAGTCGAAGCAGTCGAAGTGCTAACTTTGTCGAAGCTTGACAACCTACCAATTGTCGGTCGGATCATTGTATGTAATATTCTGAGACTCTAAATAAGAGACTTGTTGCTCTGGTATAGTAATGGACAAAGATTGTTTCTAGCTCTTTTTTGTGCTGACGACATATTTTCCTCTTTTCCCTTTTCAACATTTGATCCTCGAAGGTTTTTTATTTTTAAACTTCAAACCCTGACCAAAAGAGGAAATGTAACCAAGTCCAATTCCTCTTCGTTAACTCGCTAAGCGCAAGTAATTTAATCAACCCATGTCGAAAAATATGGTGGCTAGTATGGTATGGGTGATTCCTAACCTGGCTTTCCATTTTAGACAAACTATTCAACAGATAAAAGGGTAAATTTATCTTTAACACACCCGCAATATGGAAAAGGAACTTGAGATGATACATGGAAACTGTGGTGAATCTTCCCTCACAAATTACATATCATTGTATGATACTCACCATGTCCCTCCATTCCTCTTTAAGGAGATTTTGATGAACTCCTTTGCTCCAATCCATACTTTCATGCCCTGGCAAGAGAAATAGGTTCAAATCGGTTTCAAAAGGAAATTCTTAAACCAGCGATCGCCTTCAGTAGGTAATTCTGTCACTTATGCAATACATGCTTATGATACTTAAAGATTAAGATTTCAAAGTTAACTTGTGACCCTGGAAAATTAAGGGTGAATTGTTGTGTAACCTCCACATTATACCCTCTCATCTTCTCTCAGGAGGAAAACCACCCTACATCCATTAGCATCTGTGTGCACTGAGGATGTTCTTCAACCCACTAAGTGTTGATAGGTTCGAACCTATGCAGCTTGCCACTCATTTTCTTTATTTCGGCGAGCAATAACTGGATAAACACCTACTAAAAAACTATAAACCAACACAAACTTCAACAAAAATTCAGCTCCAAATGGCATAAGGTTGCATGCAATGCAAACCAGGATATTTCAATTTTTTATAAACCGCTAATTGTGGGCAGTGCAAGTTAATAATTTAGTGGTATCACATTAGTTTACTTGGTGGGCAGGTTATCTGAAAGTTTCATAATGGATAACCATGCTCCCAAACATCATAAACCTTCATGATTACCTAGTTACCCACAAAATTCAAATTGTTCCATTTGTGACATTCCGGTAGCGCAAATCTATACAGCTCCTTTATAACCCACTGTCGAAATGTTTCAAATTTGAACACGTTATCAACTTTGGATAACTCTCTTAAAATAAGGTTCAAGATCATGCAAATTTAAATAATAAAAACAATTATACGGAATTATTTTAAAATAAGAGCCAATCTAAACTTATTAATAAATAAAAATACATTAAAAATACACCTAAGGAATAAAGGGTACATGTAATCAAGCATACTTTTAAAGGATTAAAACAAACACTAAAGTGATTCAAAAGGAAGGAAAAAATAAAAACATAGGGCAATGTTTATAGTAAATCTCTAGTACTAACAACGCCCTTTCTTAAATTTGTTTCTTATAGTATATGTAGATAACATATTAGATTATAGTTCTACTTGGGAAGAGCATATCTCACATATCAAACAGATATTAGAGACTCTGAAAAGATCCAACTTCTAGCTAATTTGAAGAAATGTGAGTTCACTTAGGAATCCTTGTTGTATTTTGGGTATCTAACTGGTGGAAAAGAACTTAAGATTGATCCTACAAATATGGAGACCATCACTAAGTGAACTACTCCTACAAATGTCATTGAAGTTAGTAGATTCTTTGGGGCAACACAATACCTTTTGAAGTTCATAGATTCCTTTGTTATTATGGTTGTACCTCTCCATGTGATAACAGCCAGCAGCAATGGGTTCTAGTGGAGAAAGGACCAGCATAAATCCTTTGAATATATCAAGTTAAATATCAATCAGGAACCAGTTCTCACACTTCCCAACTTGTAGCAGCCTTTCAAATTAGAGACGGAATCAAGTGGGTATTCCATGGAAGTGGTTCTAATCCAAGGAGAAAGGCCAATATCTTATTATTGTGAAATGTTTCATGGGGGATTCCTAAACTACCCTACCTATGATATGGAACTCTATGCCTTGGTTCAATTTGTTAAGAAGTGGAAGTTTTTGAAGATTATATAACTTGGGAAGATATTCTTATTGTATTCTTATTGTACTTCCTTCGGAAGATATTCATATTGTAATTGATCATGTAAAAACTCTAAAAGGATAATTCTAAAAGAATTCAAGTGAAAAATAGTCCAGTCGACCCCACATAAATCATTGGGTAAAACTGCCACAATCACCAGGTAAAACTACCCCAAGATTGGGTAAATCCGGCCTGGTGAAGTCAACCCAGTTAGTAGAAAATTCAACCAAAAAAAGAGTATTAATAGGAGGCCACACTCCTCAGTTGAGACATACTCACTCACTAAATTTTGCTAGAAAGAGAGAAGAACACGTTCGCTTGAGAAGGAAGAGTAGTTGCTTTGTGGAGATATATTATCCTTAGGATTTCATATCATGGTTATTATTGTGATCCTTGTGTGAAATAGCCTTAGCTCTTTGTTGTACTGAATTGACATTGTACTTACTGACATATCTATAATGAAGAAGTTTGTTGGGTTTTCTTCCCTTGAAGGGTTTCCTGGAGGAGAAATTTTGTGTCTTTGTTTTTATTGTTAAATTTATTTCTTTCAGTGATCCTAATGCATGAAATTATAATGGCAATATGCTAAATGAATGAAAGTCTAATATATTTTCTTGTAAGTCAAAATTCGAACACAAGATCAAAGTCGTGCTAAAAGAATTAATTGTGATAGTCATTATAGTTGAAACTGACAAATATTAATGATCCATGCTTCTAGACTTTCCATCCACATATCAAGATCAACCTTTGCATCATTGAACTTTCCCTAGGAGGGCGCATCTTTCTATGGAGGAAAATTATAGTTTAATGGAGTTTCAATTTTGACCTAAAAATTGTCATGGTCAAGAACTAGAAATCCATGTTTTAATACCTTCTATGCACCAATAAGGTTAGACCCTAGAATTATACAACTCTCCCTAGGAGAGAGCATCTTTCCATGGAGGTAGAATTCAAATAAGAGAAATTTCATTTTTGACATAGTTCCTATCCGATCAAGAAACTAGAGTTTCTATTTTTTTATTGTTCTGTTTCCATATTTGAATGAAAAGAGGGTTGGTTCAACTCACCTTAGGAAGGTGCATATTTATGGTGGATCAGAGTTTTCCATTTAATAAATTTCATTTTTTACCCTCCTCCTACTAGGGTTTCTAGAACAAGACTTGACAAGATGAAGAACAACACCAAGGTTGATGAGAAGCTTGAAGGGGATGACAATTCTAAAGCATGGAAGTGCAGGATGCTTCTCATCCTAGAAGAAAATGTCTTGGAAGAGTATATTGAAAAAAGTTTGCAGAGCCAAAGGGATATGAAGCTAATGCAAAGCACAAGAAGAATGTGGTTAAGGAAAAGAGAATTATTGCATATTCCATCAAGGATCATTTGATCCCTCATGCTTCATATTCCAAAACTCCAAAGCAAGTGTTTTATGCTTTGACCAAATTATATGAAGGAAAGAATATCAACCAGAAGATGACATTGAGAACACAACTCAAGAATGTGTATATGCAGAACTCAGAAACAATTCAATCCTACTTGACAAGAGTGTCTCGGATCAAATAACAAAAATAATCCATTGGAGATACAGTTGAAGAAGCTAAAATAGTGATGACTACCTTGAATGGTCTCCCAAGGTATTGGGAATCATTTCTTCAAGGAATATGTTCCAGAAGAAAGCTAACAAAGTTTAGCAAGTTGTGGGAAGAATGCACACAAGAAGAAGCTAGATTGGTAGCAAGAGAAGAGAAGTTGGGTAATGATGAAGATCAAGCACTATAAACTCATACAAAGAAAGAGAAGAGAAGGAAGGAATTTCATCCTTCAAAGAAGTCTCCAAAGTTTCAAAAGTCCCAAAAAAGGGTGCAAGAGGGAACTTACCACAAAGTTCGACATGGAGGATCTTGGTATCCAGTAACCTTGAGAGAAAAAAAATTATCTCAGTAGATCCAATTGACGAGAGATGAAATAGATGGACACATAATATCAACAACAACGAAGGTTACCAGTCACTCCTGTACAAAATGTTCCAATGTAAAGAGTACAATAGGTTAAGATATGGAGGGAGGATAGTGCTTAGTTATAGAAGAAACATAATAATTCACTTCAGAGGGAGTGAATACAGCACAAATTGCAAAAACATATTGAGATACATTATCACTTAGCCTCTATCCATGGCAAGGGTTATTTTTCCTCAGTGTCTTAGTGATATTCTCATAGTGATACTGGATGTCTCCCCTCACCATCAGAGGAAGCAGATCTCATAGTTCGAGAATCTTGGCATGATTCTTGGGATTAGATATGTGGCAGAGACCAAATGAGATTTTCCTCAATCAAGGAAAATGCACAGTTGAGATCCTGTAGAGATTCAGGATGATGAATTGTAAAGCCATTCCTACACCCCTGATGACGAACTAAAAGTTGTTGTGTGATAATTCTTTAAGAAATAGTGGATGCCACATTATACAGATAGATGAATGGTTCGTTGATGTACTTGATGAACACTAGACTAGATATATGATTTGTGGTGAACACTTTGAGTCAGTACATGGTTGAGTCGAGACGTGTTCACCTTACTGCGGCAAAGCATGTGATGAGATACCTAAAGGGTACACTTGATTACAACCTTAGATATGATTCAGATTAGAAGATTAACCTACAAGTCTATGTGGATTCAGATTGGTTCAGTAGTGTCACAGACAAGGAAATTACTTCAGTATGTTCCTTCAGTTTGGGATCAGGCATGATCTCATGATTCAGCAGGATGCAAACTAGTGTGCACTCAGTACAGTCGAGGTAGCGTATATTGTAGCATGTTCAACTAGCAATGAATCATTGTGGCTTTAGAATTTACTTGTAGGGATTTTTTTATCTTGAATTAGAGGTGGCTTGTGTTTTCTGTGATAGCCATAGTTGTGTGAAGTTATCCAAGAACCCAATGTTTCATGATAAGTCCAATCATATCGATATCAGATACCATTACATAATATATATGGTATAGAAGGGAGTATTTAATCTCCAGTATATTGCGACGGACGAGAAGATAACCGATGTGTTGACCAATCCTCTGTTAAGAGTTAAGTTTGAGTACTTCAAGGAAAAGCTTGGTGTGATGCAGAGATATGTCCCTCATAAGATGAAGGGATTGAGTACGATATACAATTTAGGGGAGGTAGTTGATTGTGTGATAGCAACAGGTGGTCATTTATAGGCATGTATTACTGGTGTATGTGATAACTTGAGAGAGTGACCATCTCATGATGAATGGAGAGAGTGGCCATACTTGTGATGACTAGAGATAGTGACCATACGTTTGTAAGAGTATCCATTCGAGTATGTGTATCCAGTCGAGTTGTTTATTCAAATAGAGCTAGTATGTGTGTGTGCACAAGAGAGAGTGATTGGGCCATGAGGACTGGAGAGATTGACCATACTATTGTATGCATATCTAGTCGAGTATGTGTCTCCAGTCAAGTACGTGTATCCAGTCGAGTATGTGTATCCAGTCGAGTATTTGTATCTAGTCGATTTGTGTATCCATTGAACCAGAGAGTGTGACCATCTCACGAGGATTGGAGAGCTTGACCATACTTGCAATGGTTGGAGAGAGTGACCATAATTGCGATGACTGGAGAGCATGACCATACTTGCAATGGTTGGAGAGAGTGACCATACTTGTGATGACTGGAGAGAGTGACCATACTTAATATGTGTATCTAGCCGGGTATGTGTATCCAACCTAGTATGTTTATCCAGTCGAGTATGTTTATCCATTCGAGTATTTGTATCCAACTGAGTATGTGTATCCAATCGAGTTGTGTATCCAGTTGGATGTGTGTGACTAGATTCTTTCTGAACTAGATAAAGTTTTGTGATGATGTAATGTGTGTTTTTGGCTTGCTTATGTGTTGCTACTGTGATGCCCCCAGATGTATGATTATCACTTATGCATGATTGAGATGATGGCTTGCTCGTAGAGAACTGATAGTGATGTATAGATTCGAGAGATGTCACAAATCAATGGTCAGAGTACAAAGTTGCAGTAGAACTGATGATGATCGTGTCAAAAGAATACCTTCTTTGTTAAGAGGGAGTGTTGAAGATTATGTAAATTCGAAAGATATTCTTATTGTATTATTACTGTACTTCCTTCGGGAGATATTCATATTGTAAGATTGATCATGTAAAAACCCTAAAATAATAATGTTAAGAGAATTCAAGTGAAAATAGTCAACTCGACCCCACACAAATCACTAGGTAAAGCTGCCCCAATCACCGGGTAAAACAGCCCCAACATTGGGTAAATCGGCCCCAGTGAACTCAACCTAGTTAGTGAAAAGTCAACCAGAAAATAGTATAAATAGGAGGGATCACTCCTCATTTGAGACACACTCACCCACTAAAGTTCGCTAGAAATAGAGAAGAACAAGTTAGCTAGAGAAGGAAGAGTAGTTTCTTTATGGAGATATCTTATCCTTGGGTTTTCTTGTATTGGTTATTGTCAGGATCTTTGTGTGAAAGAGCCTTATCTCTTTGTTATGTTGAATTGAAATTGTACTTGTTGACGAATCTATAATGAATAAGTTTTTTGGGTTTTCTTCCCTTGAAGGGTTTCCCATAGGAGAATATTTGTCTCTTTGTGTTTACTGTTGAATTTCTTTCTTTGAGTGATCCTTATGCATGCAATTATTATGATATGATATTCTAAATGAATGAAATTCTAATATAATTTATTTTAATTCAAAATTCCAATAGAAGCATTATTCGATGGGAAAGGATACCATCATTCACACTAATCATCGATGATTGTAGTATTTGCAAGCTCAAAGTAAGCTACAGTAGACTAGAAATTATAAGTGGATGGCATTCTTACAACAATTACATCTAATCAATCAACATAAGAACAGAAGTACAAACAAGATGGCATGCATGCTCTCAAGGCCACCTATAGTCAAGATTACATCTTTGGGAACTCTTATGCACATGGAACCTTTCACCCATGACGCATACAAGGAGGAATACATAGAAGATGAAGAATTCAAGGAGGTATTTCAGCAACTACAAGGGGAATACAGTGTAGAACAACATGACAAAAAGGTTTATTATCATCTCTAGGATGTGTTACTCTACAAGCTGGACAAGATCTATGTTCCCAAAGGAGAAACGTTGGAGCTTATTAGAGAGGAACACACCTCCAAATTTGTAGGGAATTTTGGTGTAGCGAGGACAGTTTCAAACTCGCAAAGGTATCTTTGTTGTCTTAGAATGCAAGATTATGTGGAATTTCTTATCAGACGATGCATACTTTGATGTACAAGAAAGCCTAGTAATAGGAAGCAAGGTTTGTACCAATCATTACATGTTCCTACGACACCATGGGAGAGCATCTCCATGGATTTTGTGGGTGATTTACCAACCAGTAGGAAGGGACATGACTATTTGTGGTAGCTGACAGATTCAACAAGATGTGCATTCTTATGCCTTGTAAAAAGATCGTAAGAGGAAAGGAAGCAACAAACATGTTATTTAAACAAGTTTGGGTAAAAATTTGGGATACCCAAGAGCATCTTCTTATACAAGGATACCATATTTCTTAGTGCCTTCTGGAATACACTTTGGGGGGGAATGGACACGAAGTTGAATAAATATATAGCATTCCATCCAAAGACAAATGGAGAGACAAAATTATTCAACAAGACTTTGGTGCATATTTTGAGGGGTTACAATCTGAAGCATCCGAAGACTTTGGATAAAAACTCAATTTATATTCAGAAATCCTATAACAGAGTTGTCCACTCTTCCATTGGTAATTCCCCTTTTGAAACACTTCTTGGGTGAGATTCAATTTCACCTCTAGATGTTATTTATGGAAAACAAGGGAGAGTGAGGGAAGACACCACAAGTGAAGAATTAATAGATGAAAAGTTAATTAATAATATTAAGTGGATCATTTGCAACTACATGAATCATTTAAAAGTCACAAGAAAAATACAAGGCTAGGAATGACCAACACAGGGTTTAAAAATCACTCAAAGTGGGAGACAGAGTATGGACTACATGGTCCTGGTAAGAAGATCATGCCTCTGCGGTATTGGAGAATTTGGGAGATAATTCGTACAAACTTATTCTACCCCCATACGTGTGCAACTACTCCATAATGAATGTGGAAAATATGAAACTCGATGATCCTTTCATGATGGATCAAGAAGGTGAGAAAGTATTACCTTTTGTATAGGACTTAGCACGAGAGGATCAAGCAGAGTTAGAATAAGATACAATGTTGTAGAACAAGTCCAAAACTACCAAGCGGGGACAGTGTGAACTCTGGAAGGTGGCATTGAAAGGAAAACTTACAAGCAAGACTAAATGGTACTTCCACGGAGAAGATAGAGAAAAAATTTCCTCACCTCATTCAGTAAAATATTTTAGGGACTAAAATCCTCCAAAAATGGGAAGGCCCGTAATCCCAAATGGATAAATATATAAAATTCACCTATTTGGAACTTTTAGGGTTGGAATATTGGATGAAATGGCTTGTAGCGCCCATTTAGGGGTAGGTCTGACTTTTCATATTTCGGGTCAAATGATCATCTGAAAATTTCCAAGGCCATTTTTAGGGATAAAATGGAACCTTTTTTTATCACACCTTGATTTATACCAAAATTCCATATTCTACGCATTGATACCTTTCCAACGGTCCAAATATGACCTCAAATGGAGTCCATATGAATAAGCTTGCATCCCACAAGTTGACATATCTAGTAGACCACTGTGGTACTGAGTTGATTCTACGTCAGCTCTCATTTCTTGCACATGTGGATCCAGTCATGTGTGTACTTTGAAGAAAAATATGGAAGTCCCAAAACCCTAACCCTAATCAAGAGTTGGGGCATGCAAAAACCTGAAATTAACCCTAGATAGCTATCGGATTGTGTTAAATACTAGGTCGTTAGGAGAAGAAGGGGTTCCATTATTTTTATCTTACTATATTGTTCCATAGTTGAGAAACAACACGAGAGTGGGTATTAGAGCATAAGAGAGGAGATAGGAGATCCTATAGTCGCCATTATGGTCATATATTTATAGGTGACTCCATAGAGA
>LPNX011117422.1:953162-1071531 GCA_001517045.1 Pseudotsuga menziesii
TCTTGTTTCAATTTCAGTTATTTAGCACTCAATAAAAATAATATAATAAAAAGAACTAAGTTGTAAGGTTTATTATGATGAATTGTTCTAACGGAATATCCACGACAATTTACAGATCAGTGATCTAGTTTCAAATGCAATTGTTTGGATATTATTATCTCTCTTACACTTTTTGAGCTGCCTATGAGGATTTTCTCATGCTATCACTCCTTCCATATCTTGGGAACCTCTAGTGTTTTGTCTTGGGTATGTGTTGTATTCTTTGCATGTGAGTCATGTCACCTTATGATTCACCTCCCTTTTGTTCCCAGTCAAGGGATTGGGTTTTATCAAATGCGGGTCAACTGATTAAAGTTTTGGATGTTACAGAATACCTAAATATTTTATTTTGAATGGTTAAGAAACACAATCAGAAAGATAGAGGTGTTGCTCTATATTTTGTTGGTTTTTTCCTATAAAGGGTTTCCAAGGTAAATCTATGTGTATTATGTGTGTTCCATTATTTAATAAATGTTTTTCTTAAGAATTTGCATACATTGTTTCACTTCACATGTTTAAAAATTCAATGCAATATCAGAGCTCAGTTATTGGCTTCAGGGGGATACCTTTTGTTACTGACGGGTTGGATCTTTTGATAAAGCAAGTCGATCTTGGGTCTGTCAAAAACTTGAGCCCAATGGGTGCTTTGCGGTGGTGATTCGTGTGTTGAAACAAAATGGTGAGTAGTTCTAGAATCAAGCTTGAGAAATTTAAAGATTGGAAATTTCATCTATGGAAGCTCAAACTGGAATATCTTCTTGTAGATCGAGAATAGTGGATTGTTCTGGATCCAGGTACACAACCTACTAAATCAATGAAAGAATACTAGGATAAGATGGAAATAAGTGCAACAAGTACAGTTAAACTTTTCCTATCAAATTTAGTGTTGTTGAATCTATCTAGAGAGACATTGCATTGAAACTATGGAAAAAGCTAGGGAGTTTGTATCAATTAAGTCCCTAGTAAATAAGTTGTTTCTTCAAAAGAAGTTGGTTCACCTCGGGATCGATGATAACGACTTAGTGACAGATCATCTAAATGTATATAATAATCTGATAATTCAACTTACCTCTATTTGTATTAAAATGTAGGAATAAGATAAATGCATTACATTATTATGTTCTTTGTTAGATTCTTGGGATAATTTGATTGTAGCAATAAGTAGTGCTAGTCAAGCCACTTTAAAGTTTGAGGAAATAGTGGAATTCATCATTATTAGAATAAATGAGGTGGAAAACGATGGATATTCATAGCATGGATTCCTTGTTTATTAGAGTTCATCCCCAATATAGAAATAAAAATAAGGCTTTCGAGGGGATAGCTCAATCTAAGGGTACATCTAAATCTCTTGGAAAAGAATTGAGGAAATGCTAGAAATTTGGTAAAACTAGGCACTATAAAAAGGATTGTAGATATGAGAATGTTCATAAGGAGAAGGGAATTGCTGATATGCCTTCCACAAAGGAGAACACTTACTCATAAGAAGGAGGGGAAGTGTACCTATCCTCTACAAATACCCATTAAGATAGTGATGTATGGTTGAATGACATAGGTGCATCTTTTCATATGACTCCTCACATTGAGTGGTTCTATGAATATCAAAAGTATAATGGAGGTGATGTTTTCTTAGGATATGATTCAACAAACCTAATCAAGACGTGGAATAGTTAAGATGTTTCTCAAGGATGGAAGGATTAGAACTCTCCTTAAGGTTATTTACATTCCAGAGCTAGCTATAAACTTAATATATGTTAGCAAGATGGGTGATGTAGGAGTATGGACTAATTTTGCAAAAGAAACATGCAAAATGGTATGAGGATCAATGGTCTTGATGAGGGGAGTTCCAAATGGAAGTATATACAAATTGTTGGAAAGCACAATCACCGGTGGGAGTAACAGTTATATTGAGCCTAAGGGAGGAGATAAAGAAGACATAACCCCTACTACCTTTGGAGGAAAGGCAATGCTATGGCATCAAATATTCATACATATTGGAGAGAAGGGACTTCGATCATTACAAGGTAAAGGTATGGTTGAAGGTATGTATAATTACACATTAGATTTTATTTTTGTGAGCACTGTGTCAGTGAGTTTATAAATTATTATAACATTCAAACTTCGTTACATTGAATCATCAAACCAGGAACATCAACTTACGAAATGAATACACAAGTTGTGTGGGTTAGTAATCAATTAGTAGAAAGGATTGTCAATCTAACAAACACACACCATACTAGAAACTTGAAGAAATTCAAAAAAATGTAAAATAAGGAAATCATGACTACATTTGTATCCAATGCTTTACTGAGAATTTACTAGAAGTGAAATTGTTAATTTTGTAGTTTATAATGGCATTCAAATATTAAAGAATACGATGCTCATCATAATAGTACTCTCATGCACTTGTTTCAATATGAATTAATAGAGAATGTTCCTATAAATTTCAATCATGAATTCAACTACCTATTATAGGATCCACAAGAACAAAATAAAGTCCAAGCATAACATAACTCAAATACAACAAATTTCACACAAGAAAGAGTTCAAACAAAATAGGACAATTTAAATGAGATAGACTACTCTATAAAACACTTCAAAACATATCTAAGTACTCTCAAATATGTAAATAACGAAAGAAAAATTACTAATGAATAAAAATACTCAACGTGTACCATAGATAAGGAGGCTTCCTAACCTAAGACTAGTTGAGGAAAACGCGATAGTAAGAAATAATAACACTAGAATTTGAAACATCAGCTGCCTTCACATTCTCAAAATAGAGTTCATAAGTGTGCAATTGTTATGCTTATAAGTATGATGTTCTCCTCTCTTTTTAGGACCCCCATAATTCATACATATTACATATTTAAAACAAGGAAAGGTGTTTCAATCGTTCCCTTATTTCATGGATCTATTGAACTAATATAACAATTTGATGCTACATACAAGCATAGGGTAAATCCCGTGGTCTAAGTTTAGCTTTGTTGATGATGGGTGGAATGATTGTCATTGTAATTTAATATTTTCATGACATGAAATGCATGAAAATATCCCTTTGTCCAATCATCAAGCTCAATCATCGATGGAACATCACATACATAGAGATGATTGACTCGAAATTTGACCAAGATACAATGTCTTATTTATTTATCTTGGATTTTATTTGAACACAAAACCATCTTGTGGCACCTAGGAGCAAAACCCATTTGGAGGATTTCCTTGTAGAAAAGTGCTACCATCTAAACCTTGGACAGATTTCATGAACTAATTCTAGTAATTCACCCTAAGATTCTGGTAATTGCATTAGTAAATGACCATTACTAACATTTTACCTATCAAAACTATGAAATCGGAAATAAAGATAACTTATTACCTTGGATATGCTCTTTATGCCATTAATCCTATTGAAATTGACAAAAAGGCCTTTTGGACAAAATACAAGGGAAATAGGCTTCATTGGCAATGTCTGATAGAGTCTAAACTAAGTCCCGGTATCTTCACCATACCGAAGGAATTGCATATCCTCATGCAATTGTTCCTTCAAGCAACCACATATATATTGCTTTCAAAATTTATCAAAATTGTTGCCTAATACGCGCCCTGTTGCTTCTATTAAAATATTTACTTTGGATGTTTATGTTGAAGTGACATGTCCCCTTGTCTTATGTTTCGTTACCTTTACTTTTAATATCCTGTTTTGTTTCTTCGATTCCTTATTTTTTTGGCACTATTTCCTAGCATGCTTCTTGAGTAGCTTATGCTTGATTTTCAATTGTTCATGCGCCTGCCTCATTTTAGCACTCTACTTTTTGAGTAATTCATTTTTTGTTTTGACACTTCTATCTAAAACTTGTAATTCCTTAATTTATCTTTTTAATTTATAAATTTTATTTTTCTTTCTCTACAATTCGGAAGATAAGGAATAAATAGTTGACTTTATGGCATTTACCTATTATTCATCTCTATGGAGTTTTGGAAAAGTATGTTGCTCATTGTATGCTTATTTACTTAGTGGAGGACCATCGGTAGAGCTTTCAGTTCGAGGCTTCCTTTCTAGACTTTGAAAAACTGAAACTCAATCCATATATTCTTCAAAGTCGGTTGCCAAGTCCACTTATGTTTCACTAAATTTTGTTGTACTAGAGAAACTTTCTTATAATTTTACCCACTTTGTTTCTTTGATGGCTTTGAGTATAATATTTCTGCGAGTGAGTTTGAACCCCCATTTGTGCGGGAACCCTACTGATTTCCAGTAATGGGTTCTTCATCTTCTCCATTTCTAGTAATGGGTTCTTCATATTCTCAATTTTAGGTAATGGGTTCATCCTGAAGCCCATTCTGTACTAGAAAATTCTCCCATGTTTCATTTTGACTCCTTAATTTCTCCATAACAATTAACTTAACTAAATCAAGATGATATAGGCTTCTTTCTAAATTCATAGGGTTTTTCTCAATGCCTGATGCCATCTTAGTAATATTTTCAATGGGTTAAAAGGAATATGTAGAAGCAGTCGAATATGATATTGTAATATAAAGGTGTACCTACCTTCACATGTCAAAATTTTATGTATGAAGAAGGAAATATTCTTCTAAGGATCGATTTAAAATTTTATAGAATTTTGAATTGACTTGCCTTATTTTGGATCAATTAGTCTAAACTCTCGATCGACTAGTCTACATTGTGAATCGACTAGGGCATTTGCACCAATATCTAGCTAGATTTCTACCATTGAAATTGACTACAAGTTGAATGTTTAAGTTAAGTCCACTCGTGGCATGGATGACTCTATTCATTATGCTTTTCTTGCAAAGACACCTTCTACAAAATATATGTGTTATCCTAATGTTGAGAAAGAAACAACCCTCTATTCATTATGTTTTTGTTGCAAAGACACCTTCTACAGTTATCCTAATGTTGAGCAAGCAACAACACCCCCTGCCCTCCCCCCTCCCTGACTCTTTTCCCTAAAATTTTGAAAACACTAATGTTTGATCATATTTTGTTCAAAAAGAAGCCCCTACCTCCTCATAACTAAGGTAATTTTTTGTTCTCCTCACTTTGTGTTCTTATCTTATTAGGCTTGTGCATTTTTTTACTTTTTTTTCTCAAATTGATTAATGCATTTACTCAACTTATTTGAAGCTTGTTGATGTCTCCATTTTGACTAAGTATGAAGGATTCTTCCTACTAAGAAGCATTTCCCCTCTAGGAGGATTTTTCCCCCTTTTTACATGAGCAAATGTATAAATTTACTCCTCTTTTTGTTGTCAAAAATCCTTTCGAATTGCAACATGTCACTAAAAAAATATATTTGGGTGAGAAACATTGCATTAAAAGAGAATTTGTCATGAAATCGACCATTGAAGCAAGGAAATATTGCTCAAGGATGGTCTCAAATTTTCACACAGAAAAATCATTTTCCGCAACATTGCACACAACAATGAAATTATCATGCAATTCCTACTGACATGAAGTTTCCTTGCTCCTGCCAAACAAAAGATTTCAATGTGGAAACGTGACGTTTGTCATAGAGAAAAAAAATATATTGTGAAGTGTTGTGCAAGATATCATTGTTGATGCGATCGTATTGAATGGACAGTTTGATAGGAGGAAAGGAAACAATTTCCAAAATGCTCTGGACTGAAATACGACCCGACTCAAATACATTGCACCCCAAACGAAAATATGTAGCGCCCTTTTCGCATCAATTTGAAATATTGTTGTGATAAAGCTAAAGACAATTGTTGTAGGATTGTCGCATGAAGAAAATATTATCTTCCGCAACAATTCACTAGAATTGTTCTTTTACCCTAAATTGAAATGAGCACCAAATGAAACCATATAAAGGTGTATTTTTCCAACGAATGTGTATAAAAGACAACACCATGGTCGTTTCTTGTATGGTTTACTTAGTGGTAAAAGATAAAGGAGTGTTGTTGTCTTCAAATCTAAGCCGCCACCTAGAAGAAGGGTCTACCTCGACTAAGACCTGACACTGACTACAAATTCTCCAAGTGGGAACTAACCCCAACCATTTTCTTCCATTAATAGCATATGCTTTATGTTATTTCTCCCACATGAGATGACCCAAATGGTTTGAACTAGATTCCCTAGGTGGCACCGAACACCCTACCAATTGGTGTGCACCGCCTTTTTCCATGATAACTATTTCACCTACATAAGAAGGTTAGTCAAGGATTTTCCAGTACTACCTCACCTCCATAGTGTTGTTTCCTCAGCCCACACTGAGTACTTACTATTGTGTCTCAAGCTCCCTCTCATATAGCATTCATCTAGCTTACCAATGATTAAAACCCATGACTACCAATAGAAGTAGCTAGAGTAGGGGGCATGCAAACTACTAATTAAACCTTTGGCTATGTAGTGTACATTTTCTTCTAGACTGACGTGAAGTTGCCAACCAAGGAAACCCCTCCCCACCCCCCTCATGCACAAACCCTGTGTACGTCCTTACATCCCTATATTACTTACAACAACAACATATATGTTGTAGAAGGTTTCAAGGGTGGAAATAGTTGAAACAAACATATCTTTTACCCATTGTCGAGAGCCACAAACATGAGACGAGACCATCTCTCCTTAGATTCTACCGTGTATGATTTTAAACCCCTCCATAATCATTTGTAGTTCCCTGCGTGTTTAGACCTAGGTGTCGGGTTCATTTTTATTGGGGGGAATATGGTTGAGACCAAGGTTATTAATTCATCACTCCTCAAGACAGGAATAAAAAGTATTTTACTTTGATTTGAATTGATTTAATTGTTTGCTAACACACTAACGCAATTGTTTTTCTCAGATGATCATGATGAAGTATAGGACCCTGAAATGGCTCCCAAAAGGACCAAACTAAAGGACAAGATGGTACATGAACTATCTTCATCAAATGATGATGAGGAAACTAGCACAAGGGTACATTAGGGGGACACAAATAGTGTTACTAAAGCAGAACTAGTCTATAAACAGGGTGAAATCTATCTAAATTTCAAGAATGAAATTTACCCAACTATCCCAAAGGAAGACATTGATGACTCAGGAGTTTATCAAAGTATTAAAAAGTTGGATCTCTATAGGGTGGCAACTAGACAAGTTGAGGATATCGAACGGCTACTCACAAACCTGTTGATCAAGAACATACAAGGTGCAATCCAATAGATGCTCTTGAGGTATACTATAAGTTCCTTGTCTTGTCCCAATTAAAGAGTGAATAACCGTCACAGAAATGGATGTCCACATGCTTTTGAGGAAGTAATGGGCGAAGGGAAAGGGATTTAAGGCAAGGGATATCAATTCACGCCCCACAAATTTTTTAAGATATCCTTACAGAATGGTAGCTACATTGCTTTCCAGGGTGTATGTGGAGAAGGATGCAATGCAATTCTAAGAGTCATGGGTGCATTTATTGTAGCAAGTAACTTTGCTTGGCATTGTTTTAATTGGTGAGTTATTCTTTCTTCCAACATGACGCAAGCCATCATAGTTGTGAGAGATGCAGCTCCTAGGAAACATTCAAAATTCTAAGTCTTTTTCTCTTAGACATTGTATGTGTCAACAACACTTTTCCAAGAATATGGGATGGCAATGGCTCCCTATAGATCACCCAATTCATGTCTATTGCAAAGTGTTTTTAGAATAAAAATACATTAGTGCTAATGTGAAGCATCTATGAAGCTCCTCCAGTATATGACGGTTGTGCTCAATATGAAGCCATTGAATGCACGAAAACCTTTATTTCTGTGACCAAGAAGAATTATGTCTAAGTGGTTATATCTCATTGCTAGATCTAGTTAGGAGGTACACTAGATGGATGTGATGAGTGCTTTCTTACATGTATATCTTAATGAAGAGATCTATATGGGTAAATCACATGAGCTTGTGTAGAATGAAGCTCTTGCATGTAGACTAAAGGAGTCTTTCTATGGTTTTGAAATAGGGGCCTTGGACATGGCATGAGAAAATTTAACAATTCATTCTTTAATTTGGTTTCAAAGGTGAGTGTTTATGTGCATACTGAAAATTATTATATCATGTTGATTGTCTTATATGTTGATGACTCAATTATTATTGGGAATGGTTGAGTATATTCTTAGTTTGAAAGAGAGGTTGAAGGATACATTTGAAATGATAGGATTTTCATCTCTCAACCTTATGCATTAGATCTCCCAAGAGAGATTTAAAATGAATTTCTATAAACCTTATTTTACTATGTATTAGCCGATATTGAAATTGAAAAAGCAATGTCATTCTTCAAAATTCAATGCTACTATGTACAAAAAAAAAATTGGGAGACTCCTTTATTTAACTCAAAGTATATGTGATCTTGCCTTTGTTGTTAGTGTGGTCTCCAGGTTCATTCAAGATCTTAAAAAGATAAATATGAAAGCGACAAAGAAAATTGTTCAATATGTTTATGGCACTTAGTGCCTCAACAGATACTTGACTTTATTGGTCAGATATAGTAATTTAGATTAGGGTGGTGATGGAGATGATTGGAAATCTACTTCTTGATACATGTTTCATTTTGACTTGTTTCAATTATTTGTTCATGTCATTAGCAACAACTCATCTCATTATAAATAGTTGAAGTTGAATATAGGGCTGCAATAAATTTTGGCACTAACGTTGTGTGGATTCACAACCTAATGGGTGAGTTTGGATTTCCCAACAAGAAATCTACTACAATGTAATGTCATAACCATGTTACATACTGTCAAATGAAGCATGTTGAACTTCATGCCCACAACCTTAGGCAACATATCCAAGAGAATGTAATCTATTGTTCATTATTGTCAGAGAATGTAGAATGTAATCTATTGTTCATTATTGTCAGAGAATGTAATCTATTGTTCATTATTGTCATAACCATGTTACACATAGTAAAATGAAGCATGTTCAACTTCATGCCCACAACCTTGGGCAATACATCCAAGAGAATGTAATCTATTGTTCATTATTGTCATAACCATGTTACACATAAAATGAAGCATGTTGAACTTCATGCCCACAGCCTTGGGCAATACATCCAAGAGAATGTAGTCTATTGTTCATTGTAGGACAAATAAAAATAGTGCTGATATTTTTATGAAGCCGTTATTCAAATTATCAACATTATTCAAATTATCAAAGTATCCATTTAATGTGCTAGATTGTAGATGTTTAGCTGGACAGGTTTGTACCTCGAAGGTCTCTCGACGCATGATGGATCTAGAGTTAAGATAGAATTATGCTGGCTGATATATAATCTCAAGGAACATGTGTGTGACATCTATGTGATACCACCCTATATCCTTCTTAACACCAAATCTATAATGTGCAAAGGGAGACCAAATCCCTCAAGGTTCAAATGTTTTATAGAGTTCAAAAACTTGACAAAAGGTTTGCACGATAATAATTACAAAAATCTATACCATAATAATTATTAAAAACTATAGTAACATAAACGAACAGAAATCTATCTTAACCGTAATCAAAGGAATATTATGTATCTATTTCTTTTCATCCCTGTCCGTGTTTACTAAATATAGAATATATAGAATTTTAAAATCGATCTATGTTGATCATTACCAACACCTAACATTAATATAACGTTAATGTTACTGTCAACTATAAAGTACTTCGATGCTATATGCTATCCCTCACATTATCATAAACAGCATTTATATGCCAATGCAAAAATATCAATCGTGATCCCTGCTAATACAGCATGCGCTAAAGCAGCAAAAGAGGTTATCTTAAATTAATTGTTTTTGAGTTTGGATAGGTAAAAGAGAAATTTCGCATGCTCTGAAAGCCTATCATTAGCCAGAGGTTATCTTAAATTAAATGTATTTGAATTTGGATAGCTAAAAGAGAAATTTCACATGCTCTGAAAACCTATCATTAGCCTGTATGCCTATCTATGGAATAACCAAGAAGTTGCAAAATAAACCAATAAATTCAAATACAAAACTATCCACATTTGAACAAGTCATAGATATCAAGAATAATGGAATATACAAATTTAAAACCTGTCCTGTTAAACCACCGGACCAACAAAATCAGCACGGCACCTTGAAGAAAGGAGCCGTCGGCATGACATGATTCATAACTTAGCATCTAGGACAGGTCCATGCACTAAGCAACTAAAACAACAAAACTTGATAAATGTATAATAATATTGTTTTCTCATCGTATTTACATTCTCACAACATAGCAAACAGAAACAGGCAAGGCAGAAAGAGCCTAGGGCAAGAGTAAACACTCCACAAAATAAAGATATACTGGGTACCAGCAATGGCTTTCACGGTCCTTAGCTTATTAGGCATATTAACTAACCAAAATTTTGGGCCATGGGACGTGCTGTTATTCTACCCAAAGGCAGTTTTACTTCTCGTATACATCTTTTGCTTTTTTCACGATTTTCAAATGGAAGAAATCATAAAAACTGGGAAAAAAAACACAAAGTTTCATGGTCAAAAGGCATCATCTGTGAATGATTTAATCAAGAAAAAACCACATAGTAAGAAGAAATCAAGCAGATCTGCAAAGATTCAGGCAAGATCTTCAAAATCTGGACCCAGACAACCAGCTGACACTCCCATACAATCACCACAGACAAAAGAGGTGTCTGGCCGTCTGATGAAGTGATCTGCATGTCTCCCACAGCCAGGCCTGTTGCATTCTAAGCACTTCGGAAGTTGAAGCCAACAAGCAGAACACAGCAGATCTAAACAGAAGGTTTCTTCAAACTCGTTGTCATCAATGCACCTTCCACACTCTTCACAACGAGCAATGCAAAAAATACACCCCCGACATTGTTGAAGTTTATTACCTTTCTTTTTTTGACATCTTTCCCTAGGGCAATCATAAACGAGCCTTGCATTCTCGCATTTTGGGCAAACTTCAACATCGATTGATCGATCATCGTGATACGAAAACATATAATGGCCATTATGATAAAAATGGGGTTTTACCGATTCAGACTGCTGTTGTAAACCACCATCCAGAGAGGCCTTCAAGTTATTGAGGTGATCTTTAGTTAAACCATAGAGGCCACGAATCCTCAAATGTTTTAGTCCAGGCATGCTATCTCCACTTTGCTCTGTGTGTCCCTTCACCATTGTCACAATGCCATCGGCAGTTATTCTAGTGCACCCTGGCAAGCATAACTGCAAAACCCATCTCAAGCATATTAGATATGAGATATTTTACTTAGAAAGAGAGAATCCCGGGCAACCACATGGCAAGACTGATTCAAAAACCGTAATTCACAAGATTCCACCAAAACAATTCAGAAAGGATGATAAAGTAACAAGATAACATGGAATGAATTCAACCAACTTTAGCGTTAAGATAACAAGTACTAGACTGGTATGTCATGTCTCTTTGAAATACGTAACTATTGTTGGTATCTTCATTTAGCAGGCAAAACTTTTTCAGTAAAATATTTATTTATGTTTAGGACACAATTCAATTTCAGACTACTTTGTTATTATTAAGCCAATAGGTGTTTATAATTTACATTTATAAATTGGGGTGGACATTTGTAAACTGGGCAGACTTGGAAGGGTCCTGTTCCTAGATTGTGTTCCTAGATTGCACGAAGACGAGACAAGTGTACTGTCAAGGTTTATTTTATGGGCTCAATTATATATATATGTATGTATGTATATGTATATGTCAAAAATATTTCCCTTTACATGTAATAACTAGTAGCTGAGGCATGGATAACAGGCAGTTCATGGCACTTAACTTGTGGCTTATCGGCGTTCACTGGCCACAAGCTAAGTGGCTGTGCTAGTTTAAATATGGTGCAATTTATTGCTCTTTTATATCATATTTCCGCAAGTTTTGGATAATTTTAAATGCATGTATTAGCATATTGTATCTTTAAACTGTTTGTATACTTTCATTTTTTCTGTTGAGACATTGTAACAGGTAGCTAGGTTACCATGCACCACCAGTGGATAATCGTTGACTTGAATCACCAAACGAGCAAACTTGTAGAATACTCATAGTATATACTCGGACTTTTACACGGAAGCTTTAAACAATATAGGTTGTAGACTGGAAAACAGATCAGCCTCCACACAAACCATGCTGCATACTGAGAGAAGCATATGGAAAAATGGAATCGGGAATACCTTTACCCGCCAAGGACAGGCATGATGATATTTATTGTATTCAAAATATTAATGTCCACTAGTAATTGGCAAACGGGACCATAAGAAGTACAAAAATGAGTGAACATTGGGACTGATATAGTGTCTGTAGGAGAACAGCAAAAGAAATTAGTAGATAATTAGTGCCAAAAGAGATACAGTCCAACACTAGCTCGCCCAAAAAAACAAATGGGCAAGGCTCCAAAGGGCACCAGGGACGTGGTCAGGTCAATATATCAAAGTCCTACCGGGGAAGGAGGTATGGTAATTTGCGAGTAAATACAGATAATGCCCGATTCAACTGAATACTCATTCCATAGACTCAACCTTTAGGTCTTTCACTCGGTCAATTGTCTGTCTCCGGGACTAGATCCAGCGAGGATGCTTACTAAGCAAGATCAACTGCATCTTGGTCTGCTCCTGGTTATGAAACCAAATATACTGCACCTGGATCCACTGCTGCGACTGAAACAAGTACTGGGTCCACTTGGAAAATTCCAACTCCTGCTGCCTTTTAGGAACTACTGAATCATCGACTGGTGGAGTATGACAAAAATACATGTGAAGGTCCAAAGGGCACTAAGGAAGAGTTAATGAAACACAAAATTATTCAAGGCACCAGAGGGCATCAAGGAAGTGTAGAATGTATGTGTAATAAGATATTAAGGTTAACGGTTAGGTGGTTAAACAACTAAACCAGCTTATAATGGGGGATGATTGGATGAGAGAACATCCAAATATGTGTAATATGGTCACTTAGTGATGTCACTAATGTGATATTATATTGTTGAGGGGTAAGTGTTTCAAGCACCATGACCAACTTAGGGTCTGTTATGCCTCAAAGTGCCTGATGCATCCTTTCCAGACATACCAGAGTGAGGGGTTTCTTTTTTTTATTGTAAAGGCCAAGTTTTGGGGCTACATTATGTAGAGTGTTGATTTTGGGGCTAAATACCCCTGATCAGGTCATGGCAGGTCTTCTTGGTTTTCATTCCAAGAAGTGTTGGCTTAGTGGCATTGTCGACTGTCTCTTGATGGGTGTAAGTCCCCCATTTTGTTGAGCCATTTGGGCCCTAGGTTGGTGTCCACTGCTTCTTGGGGTGGGCCCGTTAGGAAACATGACCACACTCATTTTTTGCTTTGTACAGGTGATTGTGCATGTAAGGGTTGTCATACCCGATTTAGCTCACCTCATTTGCCCCACTTGGACCTATTGTTTTGATAGAAAAGCCCCCTCTTGGTCTCTAGACCAATAACGTCATTCCTTAAAGAAGCCTGCATGGTTAAAAAGGAGGATGTTGAAGAGCAAGCATCTGTTGGCGTTAGTTGGGGCATGATGTCCTCCTTTTGGCTCACCTTGCACTTGGTGGAGCCCAATTTCACATTTTTATTTTTATTTAATGTCATTGTGTGGCTGGGTCCCCAAGTTTGTGGGTGTGCTAGCCCAAATATTTATATTTTGTCATTAACTTGTTAACTCAATTTTGTAAAAAGTTGAGGGTTGTCTCATATAAATAAGACATCCACGCCTCACTTAAAAAATGTGGACAAGGGTTAAAATTATGAAATATTTTATCTTTCTCTTGGTTTGTGAGAGCCTTTGAAGCTAGGTGCACTTCTCTTGGGATGTCTTTTTCTCTTACATGAATACTGAATGGAAAATTTTCTAGGATTTGATACTCATATGCTATGCGGATGCTAAGAATAGTTGTGATAACTCATGTCAAAGGGTCACCTAAGCTACATCTCCTTGCTCATTCCTTGGTTAACGTTGGCAAGTTTATCTCCTAAACCTAGTTTATGTCATTCTTGAAGTGCTTTGGACTAAGGTAAAGTTAGTTTGCTAGCATTTTGTCTACTTACTTGAGGAGACCTTACTATCAAGGAGCTCTCAATAGTTCTATTGGGCCTTGGAATTATCTATTTGCTCTAAGTAGGGCTTTGCTACCTAACCCTAGATGGTTGTTTGTTTTTCCTAATTGCAAATATTGGAAGCCATTTAAGAAGAGGGACATTAGCCTTGATCTCTCATAGCCCTAAGGTTGGACACAAGAATCTAATACCCTATCCTTCAACTATCTTGTGTTGTCAAATTTTACATGACTTTTATTTTTATTTTATGCATAGAAATATTTTTACTTTTGGAAAAAGCCCTAAAATCTAAATAAATTCAAAAATCCAAATAGTACTCATGAATTTGTTTTCCCAGTCCACCCTAAAAATATGCCCTAGGGTTTTAGCCACAATCCCTAAAGGGCATCCACGTTTGACGAAGTGCACTCAGATCTGTGAAGCCCTCATAGATTGGGAATCGGAGGGTGTTTGGTATTTCTAGTTGAACCTCCAAGTTCTCCCTAGCTGTAATATCCCAATTGATATTCTATTTTGTTTGATAATATATTTATGGTTTCTATGCTTAAGGTGTGCTATAAAGATAGTAAAATTTTGCATGCAAAACAGTGTTGTGCCAAAAGGCCCTAAATTATAGCAGATCTGGAGAAAAAATAGGAGATATGATTTCAGTAGGAGTCTAGATACATACCAATAATTTATAGTGACGATAGTCCTTCAGTATATAGGAGACACGCATGCCTTGAAATCCGAATAAAGACAAAAGAGTGTTGATCTTTAGGAGTTGACGCCCATGCTAGAAAAACATCCCTCTGGGGTACTATTCTTCACGTTTTTTATCCAGTGAGTGGCCGATGCTGCTGAGACTTCCTAGGAATGGTACTATAGGTCCCCTGTAGAGATGGGAAGGCACATGCACCAGTTTTGGCCTCTTTGGTTACCCTAGCGAATTGATATGCTCTGAATAGGTGACGCCCTCCCTCTTTCACGATTATGCGGATAACTGCTCCAGAGGTGTAAAGAATGGATTGATAATGACCCAATAGAGTGGTGCGAGCTTGCTAAGAAGAATGACGATGAAATGCGGAAGAAATATTTGAGTTCTTGAGTCCCAATGAATTGTTCTAGGTATTTCCAGTTGTTCCCAATAGTAAAACGTGAACCGCAATAATATCTTCCCCTGTATGTTGGATCTTTGAATAATAATGAATACGAGGAATATCTGATGGTAGATCTGAGTGAGCTACCCTAAAGTGACTAGGGCAGATGGATTTTGCTGTCGAAAACACTTGCTAGCTAAAGACTTCCATCTCCAAGCCCAACTTGTTGTTGTGGCTAATGTTGTTGCTGCTCTCGAAACCAAACTCAAAGGTTATAATAATCATGGATGATCTTTAATAATAATCATGGATGATCTTTTTGGTTCAAATAAACTTATACAGCTTTCAGGGTTTGCATGTCACTTTTAGGGTTTGCACTTTACTTTTTGCATACATGCAATTGTAATTCCTCGTTGACTTTAAGCCTGAAGAAATAAGGCTTTCTTTACTATACTGATGACTTAATAATATTGAATAAATGCTCTGCTCTGCTCCTGGTATTACATGTCCTCAATCAATTCTCTTTTTCCATAATACCCGTTCGAACCTATGGGAATTAAATAGGTTAGTGGGTGCTTCTGATGCTTAAGTAGAAGAGGACATTACAGTCTTCCCTACTTGAAATTGCTTGTCCACAAGCAACTGTAAACTAGGATGTTGCAATATCTGTTCTCCTTCCCATGTGGCGTCTTCAATAGGTAATTCTTTCCATTTTACCAAGTATTCCCGAATTACCCTATTTCTGAGTTTCCTTTCTCGAAGTTGTAGACCTCTTTCTGGAATCAGTACTAAAAGCCCTTCATCATCTAAGAGAGGCAATTCGGTGGATGGAGCAATGTGTTGCCCTACTGTTTTCTTGAGATTCGATACATGAAATACATTATGAATTTTACTTTCCTTTGGAAGATCTAGTTCATAAGCCACCTCTCCAACCTTTCTGACTATTGTGTAAGGACCATAGAAGCGGGGTTTCAGCTTCTCCGCCCCTTTTTTCTTGAGTGAAGATTGTTCAAAAGGTTGTAGCCGTAAATATACCAAGTCTCCTACCTCAAAACTACACTTGACTCTATGTCTGTCCGCATATAATTTTTGTTGGTTTTGAGTTGCCTGTAAATTCTCTTTTAGCACTTTAAGAATATCCTCACTATCCTGTACCCAATCTTTTGTCTTAGGAGCTCTGTTATCTCCAAAGACTAAATATGCAAAGTTTAGTGCCTCATAGCCATATAAAGCTTTGAAAGGAGTCATCCTAATAGACATATGGTGAGTGGTGTTATAGCAGTACTCCCCTAGGTGTAGCCATTTAATCCATGTCCTTTGTTGCCCTGCTACATAATTTCTTAAATATCCCTCTATCCATTTGTTGACTATCTCTGTCTACCCATCGCTCTAAGGATGATAACTCGTGCTAGTAGCTAATTCGGTTCCCACTAATCTGAAGAGGTCTCGCCAGAAGGCACTAGTGAATTTACTGTCACGGTCACTGACAATGGTTTTAGGTAGTCCATGCAGTCTGAAAATTTCTCAGAAAAACAAGTCTGCTACCTGTGATGCAAAATAATCTGAAGAAATGGCAAAGAAGTGAGCAAATTTCATCAACCAATCTACTACCATGTACCTTGGGTAAACCCGTAATGAAGTCCATCGAGATGCTATCCCATTTCTGCTCCGGTATAGGTAATGGTTGAAGTAACCCAGTCGGATGAGTGTGTTCAATTTTATTTTGTTGGCACATACTGCACTCCCAGACATGATGTATTACATCCTCCTTAAGGCCTTTCCAGGAGATCCTCTCTCTAATCTGTCTGTAAGTTTTCAAGAACCCCTGATGCCCTAATAATGGTGAATCATGCGATGCCTGAAAAACCTTTTTCTTTAAAGTTTATTCTGGAATGAGGTATATCTGATTCTTGTAGTAAATGATGTCGTCGATTACCCTGTACCTATCATCCTGTATTTGTCTGTATACCAACTCACAAGCAAATTTATTTTTTGAATATTCAACCAAGAGATGAGAACTCCAGTCGGTAGATATACTCATGAGTGATAATGAGGTTGGTCGTCTTGATAATGCATCAACTACGACATTGTTTTTCCCCTTAACATATTCTATTTCAAAGTCATATGCTTATACCTTGTTGACCCATTTTTGTCGGCGTTCATTCAAGTATTTTTGTTCTAAGATATTTGAGACTATTGTGATCTGTCTTAATTTTAAACCTGCTTCCCACCAAATACTGCCTGAATTTTGTTACAACGTGTAAGATTGCTAGCATTTATTTATCATATATAGAGTAATGGCGTTCATAATCTTTAAGTTTTATGCTTTCGAATGCAATCGGATGATGGTTTTGCATCAATACTACCCCTATTCCCTCCCCTGAAGCATCACACTCTACTATAAATGGTTGCGTGAAATCAGGTAATGCCAAAACGGGACATGAACTCATAATTTTTTTCATTCTTTCAAAGGTCTGTTGCGCCCCTTCTGTCCAGTTGAATGCCCCTTTCTTTGTAAGATCTATGAGTGGTGCGGTCAATTGAGAAAACCCTTTAACGTACCGCCTATAATAAGTGCAAAGGCCCAAAAATCCCTTCAATTCTGTTAGATTTTTTGGTGTAGGACAATCCAAGATAGCTCTAATCTTTACCATGTGGACCTGTACACCATCTGTGCTTCTTACATGCCCCAGATATAACATTTCTTGCATACCAAACTCACATTTAGACAATTTGGCGTAAAGAGATTGTTCTTCCAGTATTACCAGTACCTCATCTACGTGTCTCAAATGGTCCTCCCAAGTTGTACTATAAATTAAAATGCCATCAAAGAACACAAGTAAAAATTTCCACAACCGAGCCTTGAAGGACCATTAATACTTGAAAGTTGGAAAGTTGTCGGGGCGTTGGTGAGTGCAAAAGGCATGACTAAGAACTCATAATGACCAAAGTGGCAACGAAAAGTTGTTTTTGAAATATCTTGATCCCTTACTTAGATCTAATGATACCCTGATCGAAGATCAATTTTTGAGAAGTATTTTGCCCCTTGTAACTCATCCATTAATTCATCAATTCTAGGGATGGGATGCCTATTTTTTAAGGTTTTCTTTTTGAGGGTCCTGTAATCAATACAGATCCGTAAGGTGCCATCTTTTTTTTTTCCCAATACTACCGATGATGCAAATGGGCTATAACTCAGTTGTATGTAACCTAACTCCAGCAATTCCTTAATTGTTTTCTCTATCTCATCTTTGTACCTTTTGGGATGCTTGTACGAAGTGATTATGACGGCCTATTTTCCCTTCTCTAAATCAATAATGTGCTCGAACCCTCTATCTAGTGGTCAACCTGCTGGAAGATCTCTGAATACTTTCTCATGTTTATGTAGTAATGCTTGTATATCTGTCGGATGTTGGGTGTTGTCCGGAGGCTTCCGAAAAGTGACAAAACATTCGGCTGACCACTCTATGTCTCCCTGTCTGACTACAGCCTACATCCTCTGTGATGATACTGGTTTGGGGGGATAAGTGTTCATGCCCCTCAAGACCACCCGTTTTACATCCTGTCTCTGGAATTCCATTTCCATTGCCCTATAATCTGTAGTATATTTCCCTATAGAATAAAGCCATTGAACCCCTAATACTAAATTCATATCTACTACATTTACCACATAAAATGAGTCGGTCATATTGTAGTTCCCTGGTGTGACATTTAGTTTGGGAATCCAGTGGTTGCATTCCATGTTGTTATTGCTTTCTGCCGCTACTGTGAATCCTTCAAATTTCTCTGTATGAATACCTCGCCTAGCCACCCATGCTCTATCTATGAAATTGTGGGTTTCCACCCCATCAATTAACACACCTACCCTGTGACCGTGTACTACTCCTCTGACTCTAAGAGTATGAAACCTGGGTACTCCAAATAATGTAGCAATGACTCCAGCTGGTGATTCTCCCTAAAGTGACTCCTCCTCTACTATTCTCAATTCCTCTGTTGTCTTCTGTTCCAGCTCATCCTCTTCACTATTTGAATAGACTTCTATATAGTGTGCTTTCGCTTTCCCTGTGCATCTATGCCCTCGAATCCATGGTTACTGACAAGTGAAGCACAATTTCTTTCTTCTAAGTTCCTTCCTAGTGTCTTCATCCACCCAATCTTTCTTTGGCCATTCCTGCTAGAAGGGTTTCTTGTCCTTGTCTTTTATTGGGAAATTTGTCTTAACCGAAAACCAGCTTTTGGGAACTGAATCTTGTAGATCTCGGGTTCTACTGATTGCATCCTGTAGAGTGGATGGTTTGTAGGCTTTCACCCACCCATGTAAGGTTTTGTCAAAGCTTCTGTAAATAACATAACCAACCTGCTCTCAGACACATCTGTCACCATAACTACTACTCTATGAAACTCTGATATGAAGGCCTCGACACTGACCATCTATTTGAGTTGTGCTAACTCTCTGAAATGTATGTCCGAGTCCCTTTTATCAAACCGCTCCATGGGCCTCTATGTAAAATCATTGTATGAACTGATGGTGTTGTGACCCAGAGTCACTAACCCATGGTACCACCACTCATCAGCCTCGTCGTCCAAATGTAGGTAGCCAATTTAATGGTGAATGTCTTGGTCATAGGGTTTAGTTGGAAAATCTAATTTCTGGACCCATATTCTTGTCGAACAACCATGAGATCCCTCATAATTAGGAATGGTCAACCTACCCACAGTTTTCTATAATTCATAGTTCTGATTAAACCCTTTGTTAAAGTTCCTAGGTCAATTCCAGCTTTCATATTACAGAAGTCTGAGAATGACATAGTTGAATGGAACTCGTCTCCCAAATCCATGTATTCCTACAGATAGGCCCCAAATGGTTCACTAGGTTCAACTGGCATGACTGGCGTTGCAATGGCATTTTCCAGAAAGTGAGGCATAGTAGGTCTGGAAGGTTTATTGTATATGTGCGGAGTGTTCTGCATATTAGTGTACGCACGTTTCTCGCTACTACTGGTGGATCCTCTATCTCCTGGTGAAATCGGTGACTGTTCTGACCCTGTTCTATCTTAAAAGCCAACCTGTTTATTGCATGCAACACTTCTTTCTACCCTTTAGCTAAGTCATTTAATGTGCTAACCAAGCTATGAAATGCCAACATGTCTTCCTCTTCCGATGTTCCCTTAACTCTATCAGAGTGTATCCCTGTTGGGTCCATGTGTGAATCTGTATCTTCTAACTTAATATCTTCAAATTCCAGATCCCTTGAGTACCTGCCCTTCCTCCTTCTACAAGTCACAAGAGTAGTTTCTTCTGGATGCATTTATTGTTCATGTTCAAGCCCACAACTGGCAAAGAACATGCTCTGATACCACTGTAATATCCCAACTAATATTCTATTTTGTTTAATAATATGTTTGTGGTTTCTGTGCTTCAAGTGTGCTAGAAAGATAGTAAAATTTTGCATGCAAAACAGTATCGTGCCAAAAGGCCCTAAATTATAGTAGATCTAGAGAAAAAATAGGAAATACGATTTCAGTAGAAGACTAGATACATACCAATAATTTATAGCGACGATAGTCCTTCAGTATATAGGAGACATGCATGCCCTGAAATCTGGATAAAGATGAAAGAGTGTTGATCTTTAGGAGTTTACGCCCAAGCTAGAAAAACCTCCCTCTAGGGTGTTATTCTTCACGTTTTTGATCCAGTGACTGGTCGATGCTGCTGAGACTTCCTGGGAACGGTAGTATAGGTCGCCTGGAGAGATGGAAAGGCACATGCACCAGTTTTGTCCTCTTCAGGTACCCTAGCGAATTGATATGCTCTGAATAGGTGACGCCCTCCCTCTTTCACGATTCTGTTGATAATTTCTTCGGAGGTGTAAAGAATGGACTGATAATCACCCAGTAGAGTGGTGCGAGCCTGCTGAGAAGAATGAGGATGACATGCAGAAGAAATATTGAGTTCTTGAGTCCCAGCGAATTGTTCTCGGTATGACCAGTTGTTCTCAGCAGTAAAACGTGAACCTGCAATAATATCTTCCCCTGTATGCTGGATCTTTGAATAATACCGAATACGATGAATATCTGATGGTAGATCTGAGTGAGCTACCCTGAAGTGATTAGGGCAGATGGATTTCACTGCCGAAAACACTTGCTAACTAAAGACTACCATCTCCAACTCCAACATGTTGCTGCAAATAATGTTGTTGCTGCTCTCGAAACCAAACTCAAAGGTAATAATAATCATGGATGATCTTTTTGGTTCAACTAACCTTCTTATATAGCTTTTAGGGTTTGCATGTCACTTTTAGGGTTTGCACTTTACTTTTTGCATGCATGCAATTGTAATTGCTCGTTGACTTTAAGCCTAAAGAAATAAGGCTTTCTTTACTATACTGATGACATAATAATAATGAATAAATACTTTGCTCTGCTCCTGGTATTACATGTCCTCAGTCAATTCCCTTTTTCCATAATACTCGCTCGAACCTATGGGAATTAAATAGGTTAGCAAGTGCTTTTGATGCTTAAGTAGAAGAGGACATTACAGTCTTCCCCGCTTGAAATTGCTTGTCCTCAAGCAACTGTAAACTAAGATGCTACGATACCTGTTCTCCTTCCCATGTGGCGTCTTCAATAGGTAATTCTTTCCATTTTACCAAATATTCCCGAACTACCCTGTTTTTGAGTTTCATTTCTCGAACCTGTAGAACTCTTTCTGGAATCAGTACTAAAAACCCTTCATCATCTAAGGGAGGCAATTCGGTGGATGGAGCAATGTGTTTCCCTAATGTTTTCTTGAGATTCGATACATGAAATACATTATGAATTTTACTTTCCTCTGGAAGCTCTAATTCATAAGCCACCCCTCCAACCTTTCTGACTACTCTATAAGGACCATAGAAGCGGGGTTTCAGCTTCTTCGACCCTTTTTTCTTGAGTGAAGATTGTCTGTAAGGTTGTAGCCGAAAATATACCAAGTCTCCTACCTCAAAACTACGCTCAACTCTGTGTCTGTCCACGTATAATTTTTGTTGGTTTTGAGTTTCCTGTAAATTCTCTTTTAACACTTTAAGAATATCCTCACTGTCCTGTACCCAATCTTTTGTCTTAGGAGCTCTGTTATCTCAGAAGACTAAATATGCAAAGTTTAGTGCTAGGTGTAGCCATTTAATCCATGTCCTCTGTTGCCCTGCTACATAATTTCTTAAATATCCCTCAATCCATTTGTTGACTATTTTTGTATGCCCATCGCTCTGAGGATGATAACTCGTGCTAGTAGCTAATTCAGTTCCCACTAATCTGAAGAGCTCCTGCCAGAAGGCACTGGTGAATTTATTGTCACAGTCACTGACAATGGTTTTAGGCAGTCCATGCAGTCTGAAAATTTCTCGGAAAAACAAGTCTGCTACCTATGATGCAGAATGATCTGAAGAAATAGCAAAGAAGTGAGCAAATTTCGCCAACCGATCTACTTACACGTATAAGCAATCTTGTCCATCTACCTTGGGTAAACCCATAATGAAGTCCATCGAGATGCTCTCCCATTTCGGCTCCGGTATAGGTAATGGGTGAGGTAACCATGTCGGATGAGTGTGTTCAATTTTATTATGTTGGCACATACTGCACTCCCATACATGTTGTATTACATCCTCCTCGAGGCATTTCCAGGAGAACCTCTCTCTAATCTATCTGTAAGTTTTCAAGAACCCCTAATGCCATTATAATGGTGAAATCGTGTGATGTCTGTAAAACCTTTTTCTTTAAAGTTGATTCTGGAACGAGGTATATCCGATTCTTGTAGTCAATGATGTCGTAGATTACCCTGTACTTGGCATCTTGTATTTGTCCGTCTAACAACTCACAAGCAAATTTATTTTTTGAATATTCAACCAAGAGATGAGAACTCCAATCGGTATATATACTCATGAGTGATAATGAGTTTGGTCATCTTGATGATGCATCAGCTACAACATTGTTTTTCCCCTTAACATATTTTATTTCAAAGTCATATGCCTATACCTTGCTGACCCATTTTTGTTGACGTTCATTCAAGTCTTTTTGTTCTATGTTGAAATTGTATCTCTGAAGGCCCTCTCATATTTTTGGTGTGGATGTGATGAGAGGAGTAGAAATTTTGTCCTTATGTATTTATGTAACAAAGTGACGTTTATGTAAATAAAGTGAATGTGTTTTTATAACTTTAGAAAAGTGGGTCTCACTTAAAAATGTATTTAATTATTAAAAGTGAGATAAGTTGTGAACCCTTGATTTTGTAAAAAGATCTTCAACCCTAGATTAGGTATTTATTGAATATAGTTACAAAATCTAAGCATAAAACATTGAGAGAGGGCAAATGAAAGATAACTCACCAAAGAGAGAGAAAGAGATTGAAGACCAAAGAAAAAAGAGAAGACCCTTGGCAGGAATTCCAATGCAAGTAATAGCATTTAATGCAGAATTGCAGCAGCATTATTGACAGTCTGAAGCAGTCCATACTGCCACATGTGGGCACATTTCCCAAGGCAAAAAAGTACGAAAAAGACTGGCAAGCCATACAGCATTAATCGTAGGCAGTGGCATGAATTTCGAGGCAGCAGAAAAGTACAGCACTGACAAATCCGTATAGCCACACATGTGACAGAAAAGTACAGACCATACCCACACGTGTGAAGGTACAGCAGGCCGTACTGTACAGCAGGCATGTTTTTCGAGGTATTTTGCTGTAGAAGGTGTTTTTGGAAATATTGCCAGTAGGGTTCAGAAGGAAAATTTTTCTGAGTTTGTCTTCTTGAATGAAAAATTTATTTCTAGGGTTTTCCCCAAGCAATGGGGTTTTGCCCGATCTGTTGACCAAAATTTATTGTGTTCATCTATTTAAAAAGTTTCAGTATATGGCAGAATTTTGAAGTGCATTTTCAGAAGTGTGGTTTTACTTTTCATTAATTTTAAGTTAAAGCCCTAGATTCTAAAACTGTTTGACAGAATGTATGAATGAGCAATTCCATTTTCCAAGTCAGATTTTTTCTTCATGGTATCATATCTCAGTTTAACAAAGTCATACTGAAAAAGAAGTTTAGCAGGTGTTCTCTGAAGTTTCAGAAAAGTGTAAGATATTTTCTTCAGTTAATTTTTGGTTGCAAGTTATTTTCCATGATGAACATTGGGTATGAGGATCGGTTGGATGGAGTATCCAACTACATTCCATGGAAAGTAAGAATTACTGTTGTTTTGAAAGAACTTAGGGTTTGGAGTTTTATTACTAGTGTCATGACCAAGCCAACAGATAAAGATGAGCTTGAGGAGTTTGAACCTCTTGAAGCCAGAGCTCAGAGAATTACCTTGGATGGGGTTAAAGACCATCTCATACCACACTTAGCAAAAAAGAAAACTCCTAAAGATATGTGGGACACTTTGACCAAATTATTCGAAGCAAAGAATGAAAATAGGAAGATGGCCCTAAAAGACAAGCTACATAGCATTAAAATGAAAAATGATGAGGGTGTAGCCTCTTACTTGACTTGTGTTACACAAGTTAAGGACAAGTTGGCAGCAGTAGGAGAAACCATTCCTGATTTAGAATTGGTGAGGATAGCCCTGAAGGGCTTCACCAAGAAGTGGGAGGTTTTTGTGAAGTGTATTGTGGGCAGAGAAACTCTTCCAAGTTGGTCTAGATTGTGGGATGACTTTACTCAAGAAGAAATCCGAGATGGGTCACAAGTTGGCCAAACTAGTGAGGATGTTGAGCAAAATGTGGCACTTGCAGCAAAACCCAAGAATAAGAAGAAGAAAGATCTAAGTCAAATCAAATGTTTTCATTGTGGCAAGTTGGGACACTATGCCACAAAATGTCCCGAGAAAAAGGTTGTGAAGACTGAAAGAGATGTAGCAGCATGTGCAGTTGTAGAAGAATTTGCTACAAAGTTTGAGCAAGAGTTTTCTCTTATCTCAATTGATTCCAACATAGGGAATTCTTTATTTGAGCATGTCTGGGTTGTTGACAGTGGTGGAACCAGACATAAGATTGGAGTCTATGACTCTTTTCAGACGATTACAATGCTAGGGCCGGAACATTTCATTCAGACAGACATTGATAGTCCTCAAATTGCTATTCAAGGGGTTGGAACAGTTAGGTTCCAACTAGACCTTAGAGAGACTCGAGAAGTTCATGGAGTGTTATTTGTGCCTAGGATGAGAGTGAGCAAACTCTTAGTTTCATCATTTGATGATGATGGCTATGGGATGATGATCAGGTTTGGTCATATCTTCCTGTATCGAAGAGATGAACCAGTCGACACCACCATCTTATTGGGAGATCGCAGGGACAGATTATATGTCCTAAGAGGACACGTTGTATGACCAAGAGCAGGAGCAGGAGGATGGCTATCTGAGTCAGAGGATGATGATACTACATTCGATAGAGATGAGGAGAGTGACTCTCTCCTAAGCACTGGCAGAAGACTCATCCAATCAAGTGATGGTGAAGTTGAGCAGGATGATGGGACTCAGGTTGAGTCTCATATGTCAGAGTTTCAGTTCGAGATTGGGCATATGTTTCCAAGGATGATTCCAGAGCAAAAGGGAGCTGTTGCAGGAGTCCGAGATGGAGACAATGTTGCAGACCTTCCTCGTTAGGAGGGAGTGTTGAAATTGTATCTCTGAAGGCCCTCTCATATTTTTGGTGTGGGTGTGATGAGAGGACTAGAAATTTTGTCCTTATGTATTTATGTAACAAAGTGACGTTTATGTAAATAAAGTGAATGTGTTTTTATAACTTTAGAAAAATGGGTCTCACTTAAAAATGTATTTAATAATTAAAAGTGTTTAATTATTAAAAATGAGATAAGTTGTGGACCCTTGATTTTGTCAAAGATCTTCAACCATAGATTAGGTAGTTATTGAAGATAGTTACAAAATCTAAGTATAAAACATTGAGCGAGGGCAAATGAAAAATCACTCACCAGAGAGAGAGAGAGAGAAAAAGAGATTGAAGACCAAAGAAGAAAGAGAAGACCCTTGGCACGAATTCCAATGCAAGTAACAGCATTTAATGCAAAATTGCAGTAGCATTAATGACAATCTGAAACAATACGTACAGCCACATGTGGGCACATTTCCCAAGGCAAAAAAGTACAAAAAACACTGACAAGCCGTACAGCATTAATTGCAGGCAATGGCACGAATTTGAGACAACAGAAAAGTACAAAACTGACAAATCCGTACAGCCACACATGTGACAAAAATGTACAGAGCGTACCCGCACATGTGAAGTTACAGCAGGCCGTACTGTATAGTAGGCACGTTTTTCGAGGTATTTTGTTGTAGAAGGTGTTTTTGGAAATATTGCCAATAGGGTTCAAAAGGAAAAAATTTCTGAGTTGTAGAAAAAATTTTGAGTTTGTCTTCTTTAATGAAAAATTTCTTTCTAGGGTTTTCCCCAAGCAGTGGGGTTTTATTGTTAGATACTAAGAGGGGGAGTGAATCAGTGCGAAGCCAATTTTAAAACTTTTCTTAACTTGTCACAATTAACTACCAATTCATCATTCCATTATTCTACCAATTTCGTAATCAAAACATCTTTCACTTCATCATTCACATATCATAAGCATTTGAATCATCAAGAACCATAACACAAAAGAACACAACACCATATAATTTTGTAATCTTTTTGTATTAGTTTTGGTCCGACTACAACTGTTAGGTAAAATCAGCACCTACTGATATGAAGAGCACCTACTCTGCATCCAGGACCCTGCCTGGTTTTCTTAGACCCTGCTAAGAAGGGTTTGAGGTATCCTAACCTCAAAAGCAAGACAAGCTTGCTTTTACAATTAAATCTTACTGTCACATCATTTCATCAATCACATCAACATCACCTATCTCTTCAATCTGTTGCCAACTATCTCTGCTCATGCTCATCTGCTCATCATCTCTGTTCATCATCAACGCTTGCTCTTCAATACTGCCAAGTCATCAAGTCACATTGTCATCATGTCTTTTGCTAATGGTATCACTGTCACATATACCATACTCATCATATCAATCTGCTCTGTTGCTGGTCAACTGCTCATGTTATATCAACATCATCAACAATTAGGCTGTATGCATCAAGTATGCATCATCATCATCAAGGATATTCAATCTAAAAGTTCATCATCAAAGTGCACAACGTATGTCCTCATCATCAAACAAGGTCTGTCAAACTGAACATGTCATCAAGATATTAGAATCACCATCAAGATCTAGAACATCATCATAGGGTTTGCATCATCATCAACATATCATCTTCATAGTCAACAACATCATGTGATCCGACTTCAACTGTGGACGCTATAGCAGACTTTACGCAGACTGTAAAGAGATCATCATCAATAGGTAGACATCAAACATAGAAGTCCATTATTATATCAAGGTATCATCATAGTGAATCAAAACATCATCATAGTGTCAAAGACATTATCATAGTACAAGGTATAAGACAGCATATGAATCACAAGAATTCACTTCACACTTCACTGTACTCATATCACAATACTTACTCCACTGTATGTCATTGCACATACTCATTTTACTGTACCATTTCTATATACCACAAACTTCTTGCTCGTCTTTGTCAACTTCTTCATCATCCCTCATATCATCATGTTTGCATGCATCATTACATCATAGCATACATTATGTATTGAAATGGAATCATCTCTGTACATAGGAGAGCATCATCATAAACATGCATCTTTATCATCACTATATTTATACCTCTGAATACTTTGATGTACATGAACTGTATACATCACAGTATACATCACTGTTCATGCATATTGCATCAATACCTGTCAAAACTTATCACTGTTTATTGCATCAAACATTCATCTTCATCATAGTGTGCATCAACATGTACAGGACGTCATCTTATCATCATTCTTAGTGTATGTCAAGATCACATTCCAGATTGTTTAGGAGCTGTAAATGTCTTCAAAAATTTTCAGCAATCTTGAACAATCTTCAGCAATCTTGAACAGTCTTCTCAAACACAACAACTTCACATGCATCATGCTCATATCAATGTGTAAGCATCACATGCCTTTATCACCATTGTAGCCACAGCAGATTCAATCATTTATCTTTGTCAACTGTTCTGCTCTTCACTGATCATGTCAAGTCACTGTCAAATCACTATCAAGCTGTCACTAACATAAACCACCGCTTGTCAACCTGTCACACTACTTGTCACATCAATCCAATCTACTATTTCTGTCATATCATTCTGCACCAAGGTCTATATGTCATCATAGGTCAGCATGGTATCATAGGTCAACGAGGTATCATCTCTGTATCTTGTCAACCTGTCACACTACTTGTCACATCAATCCAATCTACTATTTCTGTCATATCATTCTGCACCAAGGTCTATATGTCATCATAGGTCAGCATGGTATCATAGGTCAACGAGGTATCATCTCTGTATCTTGTCACTCTACTGATTCTCTTCTGTAGTTGCATGACTTAACTACTGTAGGACTGCTACTAATCTTCATACTTCAAACTTATGCCTGTTGCTCCTTCTAATCCTCCTTAGCTTCTTGCCTCGGTGACTGTTCAAAACTCAGAGATACATCCTTCACTCCTCGGTTGCCTCAGTGAACTTCAACACTTAATGCGTGGGCTGCCAATTCGGAACTGTGGAATGAATGTGGAAACCCTCAACCCAGTCAAACTTTGGGCTGTTTATTTGCTTGCAAGCTCCCTATCAAAACTCGGGCTGAGTGTGTATGTGGAAGATCCAAATCAAGTCCAAAAACCGGACTGTGTATCAACCTCGGATGTGCATTAAACTAGGACTGTTTGCATGACTGTGTTTATGCTGAAAAAAAAAATCAGACCTTGCTAAGAAGGAATGTCACCAAATCACCTCTATCTGTTGTTGCACAATTTCCACAGTCCGAAAATCTCAGTCAAACATAAACAAAACGAACTGCTCCTCTGCTGCACTACGGCTGCCTCAGAGACCCGAATTTTACCTCAGTCAATTCTGCCTCAGTCAACCATCCGAAAATCACAGTGCATGCTGCCTCAGTCAACCATCTGAAAAACAGAGAGAAAAAGAATTCCAAAAGACTGCTCCTGCGTTTTCCTCAGTGGACTGCTCCCTACTGCGGCTACCACAGACCTTCGAATTTACCTCAGAGCTATTCCCAAAATTCACATGCAAAAAAATGAAACGTGATAGGGTATTTATAGTGGTTTCCACTGGGCCGACCTGTCATTATTTTATTTTATTTTATTTTATTTTTATTTTTATACTTAAAAAATCTTTATGGAGCCGACTTTGCATTTGATCAATTTTTTTTTTTTAAATCTTCAAACATGTTTTGGTGCAAGGGCTTCTTCAAATGCTTCAAGGAGCCATGTCTTCTTAACTTGTAGGCTTCAATCCATAGGCATGGGGTTCTATGTAAGCAACATCAAAATCAAAGAAGCATGTCATCAAGTTTCATCAAGACATCATACCAAGTGTATGGGTCATATGGGTCAAGACATCAACAAACTATAAATATGTGGGTTCAAGACCCAAGGTGCCATATACAAGAGCTTTAGGGACTCAAGCCCACCATCAATCATCATCAACAAGCAACCAAGTGTGTCCAAGTGTTCATTAAGTCATCAAGGACCTTTAATCCAACAAATGTGGGTCCAAAGGCTTCTTCATCAAGCAAGAGGCATCATGGGCTTCTTCAACCACCTTAGCCATGCAAGGGGACCTCTATGGGTCAAGATCCATCATGACATCACCTGTGGGGTTGCCAGACCTTCTCTTAGGGTATCATGACACCATCAGAGCATGAATGACCACATAATGGGTCATTAATGCTTCTTCAACCCATCTAGGGCTTCTCGAACTTCTGTAAGGTCTTCAGGACCATCTCCAGGGTCTTCAACGCCATCAGCGGGGTCTTCAACGCCATCAGCAAGGTGGTGGCATCAAGATCCAGTCTTGTGGGTATAGGGACCTTGTCAACTGGGTACAAGGTGCTTCAAGGCACAAACCCACTCTGTAAGGGATCAAGGCACTGCAGGTGAGACTTGGTGGCATCAATGACATCCTGTGGGGCCACTGCAAGTCCATGTTGGCATCAATGACAATTTCATCAACATTTAGCCGGTCTGTTGACCAAAATTTATTGTGTTCATCTGTTTAAAACGTTTCAGTATATGGAAAAATTTTGAAGTGCATTTTCAGAAGTGTGGTTTTACTTTTTATTAATTTTAAGTTAAAGCCCTAGATTCTGAAACTGTTTGACAGAATGTATGAATGAGCAATTTCATTTTCTAAGTCAGATATTTTCTTCATTCTAAGAAGTATTTGAGGCGGCTGTGATCTGTCTTAATTTTGAACCTACATCCCACCAAATACTGCCTGAATTTTGTTAAGGCGTGTAAGATTGCTAGCATTTATTTATCATATATAGAGTAGTGGCATTCATAATCTTTAAGTTTTCTGCTTTCAAATGCAATCGGGTGATGGTTTTGCATCAATACTACCCCTATTCCCTCTCCTAAAGCATCACACTCTACTATAAATGGCTGCGGGAAATTAGGTAATGCCAAAACAGGACATGAACTTATAATCCTTTTCATTCTTTCAAAGGTTTGGTGTGCCCCTTCTGTCCAGTTGAATGCCCCTTTCTTTGTAAAATCTGTGAGTGGTGCAGTTAATTGAGAAAACCCTTTAACGTAACTCCTGTAATAAGTGCAAAGGCCTAAAAATCCCTTTAATTCTATTACATTTTTTGGTGTAGGCCAATCCAAGATAGCTCCAATATTTTCTATGTGGACCTGTACTGCATCTATGTTTATTACATGCCCTAGATATAACATTTCTCGCACACCAAACTCACATTTGGACATTTTGGCGTAAAGAGATTCTTCGTCCAGTATTCCCAGTACCTCATCTAGGTGTCTCAAATGTTCCTCCCAAGTTTTACTGTAAATTAAAATGTCATCAAAGAACACAAGCAAAAATTTCCGCAACTAAGCCTTGAAGGTGTGGTTCATGCAAGATTGGAAAGTTGTCAGGGCGTTGGTGAGTGCAAAAGGCGTGACTAAGAACTCATAATGACCATAGTGGCAACGGAAAGTTGTTTTTGAAATATCTTGATCCCTTACTCGGATCTGATGATACCCTGATCGGAGATCAATTTTTGAGAAGTATTTTGCCCCCTGTAACTCATCCATTAGTTCATTAATTCTGGGGATGGGATACTTGTTTTTATGGTTTTCTTGCTGAGGGCCCTATAATCGATACACATCCGTAAAGTGCCATCTTTCTTTTTTACCAATAGTACCAATGATGCAAATGGGCTAGAACTCAGTCGTATGTAACTTAACTCCAGCAATTCCCTAATTGTTTTCTCTATCTCATCTTTGTACCTTTTGGGATGCATGTACGAAGTGGTGATGACTGCCTATTTTCCCTCCTCTAACTCAATAATGTGCTCCAACCCTATGTCTGGTGTTCGACCTGCTGGAATATCTCTGAATACTTTCTCATGTTTATGTAGTAATGCTTGTATATCTCCCGGATGTTGGGTGTTGTTATCTGGAGGCTTCCAAAAAGTGACAAAACATTCGGTTGACCACTCTATGTCTCCCTGTCTGAGTACGGCCTCCATCCTCTGTGATGATACTGGTTTGGGGGGACAAGTGTTCATGCCCCTCAAGACCACCCGTTTTCCATCATGTCCCTGGAATTCCATTTCCATTGCCATATAATCCATTGTATATTTCCCTATAGAATAAAGCATTGAACCCCTAATACTACACTCGTATCTACTACATTTACCACATAAAATTAGTCGGTCATATTGTAACTCCCCAGTGTGACATTTACTTTGGGAATCCAGTGGTTGCATTCCATGTTGTTATTGCCTGCTACCGCTATTGTGAATCCTTCAAATTTCTCTGTATGAATACCCTGCCTAGCCACCCATGTTGCATCTATGAAATTGTGGGTTGCCCCCCCATCAACTAACACACCTACCCCGTGGCCATGTACTACTCCTCTGACTCTAAGAGTATGAAACCCGGGTACTCCATATAATGTAGCAATAACTCCAACTGGTGATTCTCCCTGAAGTAACTCCTCCTCTACTATTCTCAATTCCTCAGCTGTCTCCTGTTCTGGCTCATCCTCTTCACTATCTGAATAGACTTCTATATAGTGTGCTTTCGCTTTCCATGCGCACCTATGCCCTGGGAATCCATGGTTATTGACAAGTGAAGCACAATTTCTTCCTTCTAAGTTCCTTCCTAATGTCTTCATCTACCCTATTTTTCTTTGGCCATTCCTGCTATAAGGGTTTCTTGTTCTTGTATTTTATTGGAAAATTTGTATTAACTGGAAACTTGTTCTTCGAAACTGAATCTTGTAGATCTCGAGTTCTACAGATCGCATCCTGTAGAGTGGATGGTTTGTAGGCTTTCACCCACCCACGTAAAGGTTCTGTCAAAGGTTCTGCAAATAACATAACCAACCTGCTCTCATACACATCCGTCACCATAACTGCTACTCTCTGAAACTCTGATATGAAGGCCTCGACACTGTCCGTCTCTTTGAGTTGTGCTAACTCTCTGAAATGTATATTCAGGTCCCTTTTATCAAACCGCTCCATGAGCCCCTGTGTGAAATCATTGTAACCAATGCAAGGTAACCAATTTAATGGTGTATGTCTCAGTCATAGGGTTTAGTAAGAAAATCCAATTTCTAGACCCATATTCTCGCCGAACAACTGTGAGATCCCTCAAAATTAGGAATGGTCAACCTGCCCACAGTTTTCTGTAATTCATAGTTCTGAGTAAACCCTCTGTTAAAATTCCTAGGTCGAATCCTGCTTTTCATATTGCAGAAGTCTGAGAATGACATAGTTGAATCGAACAGATCTCCCAAATCCATGTATTCCTGCAGATAGGCCCCAAATGGTTCACTAGGTTCAGCTGGCATGACTAGCCCTGCAATGGCATTTTCCAGAAAGTGAGGCATAGTAGGTCTGGAAGGTTTATTGTGTATGTGCGAAGTGTTCTGCATATTAGTGTACGCATGTTTCCCGCTACTACTGGTCGATCCTCTATCTCCTGGTGAAATCGATAGATTGTTCTGACCCTGTTCTAGCTTAAGAGCCAACCTATTTATTGCTTGCAACACATCTTTCTACCCTTTAGCTAAGTCATTTAATGTGCTAACCAAGCTATGAAATGCCAACCTGTCTTCCTATTCCCTTGTTCCCTTACGTCTATTAGAGTGTATCCCTGTTGGGTCCATGTCAGAATTTGTATCTTCTAACTTAATATCTTCAAATTCCAGATCCTCTATGTACCTGCCCTTCCTCCTTCTATAAGTCACAAAAGTAGTTTCTTCTGGATTCATTTACTGTTCATGTTCAAGCCCACAGTTGGCAAGGAACATGCTCCGATACCACTATAACATCCCACATGATATTCTATTTTGTTTGATAATATGTTTGTGGTTTCTGTGCTTCAGGTGTGCTAGAAAAGATAGTAAAATTTTGCATGAAAAACAGTGTCGTGCCAAAAGGCCCTAAATTATAGCAGATTTGGAGAAAAAATAGGAAATACGATTTAAGTAGGAATCTAGATACATACCAATAATTTATAACGACGATAGTCCTTCAGTATATAGGAGACATGCATTCCCTGAAATCCAGATAAAGACGAAAGAGTGTTAATCATTCGGAGTTGACGCCCAAGCTAGAAAAACATCCCTCTGGGGTGATATTCTTCACATTTTTTATCCAATGTGGTTGATGTTGCTAAGACTTCTTGGGAATGGTAGTATAGGTCCCCTGGAGAGATGGGAAGGCACATGCACCAGTTTTGGCCTCTTCGGGTACCCTAGCAAATTGATATGCTCTGAATAGGTGACGCCCTCCCTCTTTCACAATTCTGCTGATAACTACTCCAGAGATGTAAAAAATGGACTGATAATCACCCAATAGAGTGGTGCGATCCTGCTAAGAAGAATGAGGATGACATGCAGAAGAAATATTGAGTTCTTCAGTCCCAGCGAATTGTTCTGGGTATTTCCAATTGTTCCTAGCAGTAAAACGTGAACCTGCAATATTATCTTCCCCTGTATGTTGGATCTTTGAATAATATTGAATACAAGGAATATCTGAAGGTAGATCTGAGTAAGCTACCCTGGAGTGATTAGGGCAAGATGGATTTCACTGCCGAAAACACTTGCTATCTAAAGACTTCTGTCTCCAACCCCAACTTCTTGTTGCGGCTAATGTTGTTGCTGCTCTCGAAACCAAACTCAAAGGTAATAATAATCATGGATGATCTTTTTGGTTCAACTAACCTTCTTATATAGCTTTTATTATTTGCATGTCACTTTTAGGGTTTGCACTTTACTTTTTGCATGCATGCAATTGTAGTTGCTCGTTGACTTTAATCCTGAAGAAATAAGGCTTTCTTTACTATACTGATGACTTAATAATACTAAATAAATGCTTTGCTCTGCTCCTGGTATTACATGTCCTCAGTCAATTCCCTTTTTCCATAATACCTACTCGAACCTATGGGAATTAAATAGGTTAGCGAATGCTTCTGATGCTTAAGTAGAAGAGGACATTACAATCCTCCTCGCTTGAAATTGCTTGTCCTCGAGCAACTGTAAACTATGATGCTGCAATACCTGTTCTCCTTCCCATGTGGTGTCTTCAATAGGTAATTCTTTGCATTTTACCAAGTATTCCCGAATTACCCTGTTTCTGAGTTTCCTTTCTCGAACCTGTAGAACCCTTTCTGGAATCGTTACTAAAAGCCCTTCATCATCTAAGGGAGGCAATTCGGTGGATGGAGCAATGTGTTTTCCTACTGTTTTCATGAGATTCGATACATGAAATACATTATGAATTTTACTTTCCTCTGGAAGCTCTAGTTCATAAGCCACCTCTCCAACCTTTCTGACTAGTCTGTAAGGACCATAGAAGCGAGGTTTCAACTTCTCCGCCCCTTTTTTCTTGAGTGAAGATTGTTTGTAAGGTTGTAGCTGTAAATATACCAAGTCTCCTACCTCAAAACTACACTAGACTCTGTGTCTGTCTGGGTATAATTTCTACTGGTTTTGAGGTGCCTGTAAATTCTCTTTTAGCACTTTAAGAATATCTTGATTATCTTGTACCCAATCTTTGTCTTAGGGAATATGCTATCTCTGAAGACTAAATCAGCAAAGTTTGGTGCCTCATAGCCATATAAAGCTTTGAAATGAGTCATCCTAATAGATATATGGTTAGTGGTATTATAGCAGTACTCCCCTACGTGTAGCCATTTAATCCATGTCCTTTGTTGCCCTGCTACATAATTTCTTAAATATCCCTCAATCCATTTGTTGACTATCTATGTCTTCCTATCGCTCTGAGGATCATAACTCGTGCTAGTAGATAGTAGGGTTTTCCCCGAAGTTGGGGTTTTGCCCAGTCTGTTGACCAAAACATCTGTCTCATGTGTATGATTGATACTTCAATATTTGAGAAGATCTTGGAGTGGTGGTTTTTATTTCAAGTTTATGAGTAAATTTTTAATCAAAAACCCTAGATAATCAAGTGTTTGACAGAATGTGTGAATGGAAAGTTTCATATTAATGTGATTTATTTTCTTCATTTCCATTTCTTTAGAAATCTCCACACATTCTTGTGGACTTGGCACCATGCTCTAAACAAGTGAGGAATTCGTCCATAACATTAACATCAAAAATAAAACCACAAGAGTAAGTAAACACAAGGTTGAGGTACATCCCTACAACATGAATGGGGCAATGGAGTGTATTGCTCCATCGCTCACCATTCACCCTCCATATCAATAATCGTTTATCATATCCCTCATCCCCCTTGTCCTCATAATAGGCACGGATGAATTATTTCACCCAATCCATGACTTCATACAAGTAGCCTATTGCAAGCCCATCGACCAAATGAAGAACCATTACCGAAGGTTTGCTAATGGCACATGCCTCCACTCCTGCCCAAAACCCCCCTTGTATGACACTAGCCTGCATATGGCTCGCCCCTCCAGTTTAGTACTAAATAATAATAAATGCCACTCATCTAAAAGGAACATTCTCTTCTCCTACCACCTACAAGTCAGAAGAGAAAAAAAAACTGAACCTAGTGGAAAAAAGTGCGATTGCAGGATGCACCAACTCCTTGTTATTTGTGAATTGTCTCATCAAAGTAAGCACATATGCATGATTTCATATAAATTTTGTGATGTTATTAACCAATTTAATGATATCATTGATATGAACAAGTTTACTCATATCCTCTAAAACCAAATCAATGCAATGGCCATCACAAGGAGTCCAAAACAAGGTCAAATAACTCAACATAAGCAACTTGCCAACAACCACATAATTAGCAATGTTATTTGTTCTGACTTGGACAACATACTGCAGACCTATCTCTAGATGAACCCATCAACAACTCACATAAAGACACCACATCTTTAACATGTGACGATGCATCGACAAATTTAATAACATTGTCCCCCTAAGATAATTAACCAAGAAATTAAGAAAGGTCCTTCCCTTTCCATTAATTCAACCTATGACATCATGATGTAGCTACTAACTTCCCATGATTCCTTAAGCTCCTGCAATCTGTAAGTGCAACCGAGATTTTCATTTTGAATGATAGGCCTTCTCAACTCATCATAGCTATTATTGGGTCTTGTACCTGTAATATACCAAACTGATATTTTCTCTTCTTCATACTGATAGGGTTTAGGTTTTGGTTCATAGTTTCAGAGTATTGAAGCTTTATGGTTTTATTAAATCAATTTGCATGTAACAGCAGGAGAGTACACAAACACCGAAATAATAAAGCTTGGATTCACAATGAAATAAACTGTAATAACATACCAATATTAATAGCTTGAGTGGTTAATCAATTTAGAAGAGGCATGCATGCCATGCAACAATAGTTAAGACAAAAACGTGATGCTTCCTCAAGGATATTTGCCCATGGAAAATAGCTACGCCCTCCTTGGATAATGATCTTTCACAATAGCTTCAGGATGAGGAATTGAATGTTGATACTTCCCAATTAGTGTAAGATGGACCTTCTAAATAGTTTGATGAAGAAATGCAAGGGTTCTGGAGTCTTCTAGGTTAGTTGCCAATTGTTCTACTGATGACTGAATAACACTGTATTAATGTATTCTTTAGCTCTGAGTATCATTAGTCCTCAGTTAATTCCCTATTAACCAATAATGGAACTTTACAGTTCTCCCTCACCAAATATTGCTTGTCCTTTTTGCATGCATGTGACCTAATTGATGCATGCTGCATGCAACATGCACTTCCTTGCATGCATGCAACTTAAGTGACGCATGTTGCTTGCAATTTGATATATGGCCCGCATGTACTGCATGTCAACTATTAATTGCTCTGATGGCCCTCTTATGTCTACTGATGACTGAATAATACTGTATTAATGTATTCTTTACCTCTGCATATCATTAGTCCTCAATTACTTCCCTATTAACCAATAATGGAACATTATAGTCCTTCCTCGCCAAATATTGCTTGTCCTCGAGCAATGCCAACACAACTCCACAATCCATCAAAATGAACCAACTGAATCCGGGGGTGATCCCAAGGCCCCATATTATCCTAGGAGATCTGTAGCACCCTCTGCTCAAAGCACTGCACTAAACAATACCATCACAAGATATCCCATGGAAGACCCTATAAGTAGAGTAATCAACCACAGAGTAAACGAGGTACCATCACAAGAGACCTCCTGAAAGCATCCTCTAGCAATCACTAAACCGACAATCACTGTAATCCCACGGACCCAAATCAATCTGAGAGCGGCGGAGGTCCTACTGCATCCACTGCTACCCTGTGTAGTATTGACCCGAGGAGCATCCTGTAGACTCCCAAGTAACCCAGTCAGTAAATATTGTATCCATCCCCCATAACCTCTCCCACCTGGATCCCAATGCCAACTTGTGCATCTTTCATTCTCAATATCCAAAGGCTCCTGTAAAACTATACCCCTGGCTAGGAATGTCTTCCCAAGTATCGCCCACTAAATAGGAAACCAACTCTTAATCTCTCTCCAATCCAACTTCTGAAAAGGACCATGTCCATAAGCACCATCACAAGGAATAATCCTACCAAGCTAACACTCTTCCCTTCTTATTTCAACTGGAATGCTCATATACGGTTGCCCAATCTCTAGGTCCTGGCCAACCTGTAAAAACCATCCTCCATTATGCGAATGTGGACTCAAGGTACTGCAAGCCTTCTCTATGTACCCTTGAAGAGGACTACTCTAAAATGCAATAGTCTGTTTCTTTTGCTGCCCCATCAAGGAATCTAATTGTTCTTCAATACTGGAAATCCTGTCCACTGACTCAGTACATACAACTCGAAGAACTGTAAGCTCAACATCTCGTTGTAATATGGTGTCCCAAAGGTATCTTGGTCCTCTCTTTCATTCCTAGAATGCTTTCTTTAAGACATTCAATCTTCTTCCGGTGGCTATCATTTGGGAGCTCTATCTAATGCATGTATAAACTCTCCCTAACCCCCATGTGAGACATCCCACTATCTCAATTGTTGTGCTATGTGCCCTACGCCTCATGTATCTCGCCTGTCATAACTGTCTGGACTCCTGTTGTAGGTGATGAAGAGTGTACCAACTCCAACTCATCACATGATCTCTCTACAATCTGTCTATCGGATGTGTTGGTATCGCTAGAATCACGGGATGGCTCTAATGCTACCTCCTAATGCACATCCTCATCCTGTACTATTAACTCTAAATCAAGCTCACCATCAACCTGTACTTCATGCTCATCTTTCTCCACTCCTCCAACTATGTTGTTAAGGAGATCCTCATCTAAATCCTTGGAATGGCTCCCGAACTTGATGGCGCAATGGTCTTGAAAGGACAATGTTGCACATACCTCATCACCCAAGGCTATATATTCTTGATATCAAGGCAAGTGTTGCAATGTTTCTAAACTTTAGAAAATTTCAGTCAAGATCCTTCTCATTGTCTTCATGTTCAAGCCCACACCTGGCTAGGAACATGCTCTGATACCACTGTAGTATCCCAAACTGATATTTTCTCTTCTTTATACTGATAGGGTTTAGGTTTTGGTTTATAATTTCAGAGCATTGAAGCTTTATGGTTTTATTAAATCAATTTGCATGTAACAGCAAGAGAGTACACAAACCTCGAAATAATAAAGCTTGGATTCACAATGAAATAAACTGTAATAACATACCAATATTGATAGCTTGTGTGGTTAATCAATTTGGAAGAGGCACGCATGCCATGCAACAAGAGTTAGGACAAAAATGTGTTGCTTCCTCAAGAATATTCGCCCATGCAAAATAGCTACGCCCTCCTTGGATAATGATCTTTCGCAATAGCTTCAGGATGAGGAATTGAATGTTGATACTTCTCAAATAGTGTAAGATGTACCTTCTAAATAGTTTGATGAAGGCATAAAAGGGTTCTGGAGTCTTCTAGGTTAGATGTGAATTGTTCTTCATGAAGAGAAGTCGCCCATGCAAAGAATACGCCCTTTCCTTTCCTATTTGAATTCGCTACTGCTCTGGATATGCTTGATGTTCATTCGGAATCACTGAGTAAGGTAACGAAGGTCCTCTAAAGATGTTGGACTAAACTTGCAGGACAAATATGACTTCTCTGGCTCAATACGAATTGTCTTCAACTTCCCCAAATGCGCCCCCAACAATAAAACGTGACTCTTTGGTGATTTAATCCTCTGTATGTTGGATCTCCAATGGATGTTGAATAAGATGATGCGTTGATGATAGATCTGTATGATCTATTTGGAAAGTGACTAGGGCAGATAGATTTCCCTGCTGAAAACACTTGCTAGCTAAGGACTCATGCCCTCAACCCCAACTTTGTTGTCGGTGCATCAAAACCAATATCAAAAGTGAATAATAATCATGAATGCCTTTTTGGTTCGACTTACCTTTTTTTATAATGTTGAGGTTGCATGCTTTTCCTTTTTGCATTCATGTGGCCTAATTGACGCATGTTGCATGCAACTTAAGTGATGCATGTCGCATGCAATTTGATATATGGCCCACATGTTCTACACGTCAACTATTACTTGCTTCAGTGGCCCTCTAATGTCTAGTGATGACTAAATAATATTGTATTAATGTATTCTTTAGCTCCGTGTATCATTAGTCCTCAGTCAATTCCCTATTAACCAGTAATAGAACATTACAGTCATGCCAACAATAGCAACAGCATCAAACATTTACTAGTAGAATGTGTTGCTCTTGGCAATGTTGAAAGGAATGGCAGTTTTGGGTTGGTTCTCATCGTCTTTAGGTAGAAACCAACCACCACATCAGTTGTGAGACAGGAACTACCATTTCTAGCATCTACTTGAGAACGAGATAGAGCACTTCATCTTCAAATACCCAATCTATTATGAGATCGTTGGACAGTTTTATTGCATTTTTAGAGAGTCTCACAACTATCTATCCATGTTTTTCTGTTTCTCGAACCAGAGATGCTTAGCCTTAACAAGGAGGCCCTCAAATTCATATCTCGCTTAGTCTACCCTTCTTTTTCGCATCCAATCCTAGTCCTACCGATTACCATTTTCTTTCTATTGACTCTGGCATATAGAGGCACAGGAGGTAGGCAGACAACAACACTACATTAGATATCAAATCAATGAGATCCCAGGAGGGCATCAACACTAGACTAGCTAGAGCCTTACGGCCTTGTCGCTTGAGTTTCCTGAATAGCTCACACATTGCACCAATAGTCAAGTTACCTCATCCAGGCCATGCTCATAAACCTTTGCAAACAAATAGCAAGAGCTTGACTCTTCCAAATCATTTGACTAATCTTCCATTAGACATTTCTTCCCTTCGGCCTCAAATGTTAGGAGAGAGGGCTTCCAGAGATGTTAATCACCCCTCAAGCAAGACATTCTCATAGGAGGACCGATGGCTCTTACCTTTTGATTCTCCACTACACTTGCATGTACCTAAATAACTTCCTTTCCACTTCTCCATGCTATCATAATTTTAGGTTTTGGATTCTTCGTTGTATAGCATAGATTTGCTTATATCATATTTTTATGGGAGTGGCTTTAGCACTCCCACTTTGTAATCTCACTAATGTACTTAACAATCCCATTGACCTATTTTGTGGTCACTTGTTGGACATCAATAAAATTATCTTATAATATATATCTTAGTTAGTCCGTATAAAACATCTACCCACAAGCTTGTATGTTTCTTGCTTATCCATTATTCTAACCACTGACCTAATAGAAAGTTGTTCCCCAGCTATGGTTATCGAAACAAAGAAAGGTGAGCACCAAGGTTGTTGAGGGCCTTGTGAAAGGTGAGGCCAAAGAGAAACTCTCACTACAAATTACCCTGATTGTTGCCATTCATCTCACTACAAACTCAAGTCTCACAACTTACCTCTCATCTTTCTTTTTACCCATTTCGAACAGTGATTGATGGCAATATGAATGATTTCCAGGGTTGAATTTAGACAAATTCCCACTTCATGCCCCAGAATTTGTGCAAGGTGGTATTTCAACCAAGTGATTCGGCCCATCATTTCCTTCCCACACAACTTCTAATTCAAATTTTGTTGATTATGAGGCTTAGCAAGCTCACCATATTCTCACATAGGGTCTAAAGCTTTCAGCGTTTTCAGATAACAATAATTAAACCTCAAGAACCAAAAGAAAATATTGGAAATCAACACTCAACACATAAGAATGATGCAAATAAAACATCAGATCTAAATAAATGGTAGATCTCCAATTAAAAATCAGAAAGAAGAGAAAAAACTAAGGGACATTGCAAAACCTATCAAAAATCTTGAAAAAATAAACAAAAACCATGTTTAAATTGTTAGACATACCTGCAAATATGGAAATGGTTAGGGAATCAATCCCCACTCCATAATAAACCACTGATGGCAAATGAAAACATGCTATTCCCACTCCTTGGCACAAAGGAAAAGAATGGAGACCTCCTTTTCTCTCAAACCACTTCAACCAATTTTGAAAACAAGTTTAAAAATGTCAAAATTTTGGCTTTATAGCAAACTGTACTTGGCCCAGGCAACTTTTTCTATCAACTCGTGATATATTAGAAAAGTATCATAATTTTTTTCGAAATTACCACAATTTTATCAACAGGCTCAAAAACTGCAATATTTTAGCCTTTAGGGAAATAGCCAGCCTGAACAAATCATGATATATTGTGATGTCGGTGTAATATCACAGTATTTGTAACACTGGTTTTTGCAGACAATTCAACCAAACAACGATCAGATTTGGTCAATTTCAATGTAATTTAGCAAAGAAGGTAATTGGCTAGAATTTGTCTAATTAGACAAGTAATCTTTTGTTTTTTCAATAGTTTACAGTTGGGGAGAAAAGCACAGTAATTTGCCCAATTTAGCAAGTATTTGGCAGATCTACAACAGATCTGTGCATTTTTTAGAAGATTCATCACCTATTGTCTCTGTAATTTTCAGTTTGGGAGAGGAAAATCCAAAAACACAGCTTTCTTTGCTCTAAATCTCTATTTCAGTTGCAAATTTTATAATTAGTGATACATAGGCTGATTTTTTTGTACTCTAATGGATAGTTTTCCTTACATAATGTTAGAGGGTATCTAGAAATTTTCTGGGAAGAATTACAATACTTGGCCACAAAGTATGTTGGCTATTTTTTAGTATCAGTGTTTGGATCAACTTGTGTTGGCCAAGGAAACATGACCAACAACAACCAGAAATGATCAAACCAAGTTTGATGAGTGGAATAGAGAATCCATGACATTGATAAAACTTTCAGTCACTAATGAAATGCTTCCCAAAGTACAAACTGAGCATAATGTTACAGCAATTTGGAAGCAACTTAAAGGATTTACAAGAAACTTTAGATAAAAGTAGAGCCTTGTTCCTTTAAAATTCATTTTTTGGAATTGAAATGGACAAAAGTGAATCTTGACAAGATCATTTGTTGAAGATAAAAGATCTTAGAGAACAGTTGAATGCCATTGGACAGAAAATGGAAGAAAAGGACATTATGGTAATCACTCTCAAGAGTTTACTGGCCTCATTTGAGCATTTTATTGAAACCCTAAATATTACTTACACTGATCTTCACCTAAAGTTTGAAGATTTGAGCACCAAGCTCTTGTAGCAAGCCAGATGGAAAAAATATTGGAAGCAGCAATAGGAATGAGGGTTCAGAAATGGCTTTGGCAATCAACTTCAAGGGCAAAGGCAATTTTGCTAAGAAAAATGAGGGTAGCTAGACAAATAACTCAATTAATCACGAGACTTTTAAGTGTCATTATTGTGGAAAGATGTGCCATAATAAGTTTTGCAAGAAATCTTTATATGATGAGAAAAATAATCAAGAGCAAAAGATGTAGGCCAATGTTGCAGAACATAAGGAAGAGGAAGACATTTTTGTGGTTATGGATAGCGATAAAGCATATAATGTGAAAACATCTACTTGGTATATGGATTCAGGTGCATCACATCGTTTTCCCAATAGGAAAGATTGATATATTAGTTATGCTGCCAATGTATCTTCTAATGATACCATGGTACTTGGCGGATGGGATGAATACAGGGTAGAAGGCAAACCAAATTTGTAGATAACCTAATGTTCACTACGTTCCAACTTCCAAGTATGAATGGAAATCTACATTCTATAAGTGAAATTATGAAGCACGACCCCTACTTACATGTGATTTTCGCAATTACAAATGCTGCTCTGTGGATAAGTTCAACAAGAAGACTCACTCTTGGTATTGAAGAACATAGGACTTTTCGGTTGACTGATGCATGGGAAGTGAAAGAGTTCTTTGATGGCCAAGAGTGGTCAAAATACTGGTGACCTTTGGCATGAAATGTATAGGCTTTTGAAATTGGGATTTCTTTCTTATTTGGTTAAAGAAAGTTTGGTTGATGACCTTCCAAATATATAGAATTGGCAATGAATTTGTGGATCATGTTAGACTGGTAAGAAGCAACTCCATTTAAAGGACTAGTTTGGAGAGCTAAGGAGGTTCTTTAATTGATCCATGTTAACCTTTGTGGACCTATGAAAAATTAAAATGGCATCATTCTCTAGCGCCATGATTTTTTGTTCTTCGTAGATGATTTTTCTAAAATATGTGGGCGTTAATTTTTAAATTGAAATCAAAGGTGCTCAATAAGTTCAAGAAGTTCAAGGCTTTTGGTAGAAAACAAATCCAAGAAGAACAATTAAGTTCTCAGACCAAATATTGGTGGAGATTTTTCTCTAAGGATTTTCTTGATTATGTACTTAAAAACGCATTCATAGGCAATACACCACACCCTATACTCCGCATCGAAATGGAGTGGTGGAGAGTCAAAATTATACCATTAAGGAGATGGCTAAGTGTGTGTTAAGAATGTTGGGTGGAAGCAATACACAAATCAATGTATCTTCTCAAGCAGTCTCCAACAAATTATACATGAGAAGACTCCAAAAGAAGCATGTTCTAGACGAAAACCCCAAGAAAGTCATCTCAAAGTTTTTGGTTCAATGGTATATGCATGGTTTCTTAAAGAAAAACAAACCAAACTTGATGTAAAATGCCATAAAATGATGCTCACAGGGAACAATGACAACCATAAAGATTATAAGTTGGTTGATGTTCAGACTAACACAACATGTCTTAGCTCTGATGTTGTAATTTTGTAGGGCTGCTCCAAAGAAAACAGATATAATAGTTGAAAATGAAGAGGATAAGGCTAAAAAAATAGATGCAATGGATGGATAGATCAACAAGAGGTAGGAATCACCTCTCAACATGATTTCCACGAATTTCCTAGAGAAGACGGTGCTAGAAATATCCCAAATAAGCAGGATAAAAAATAAAGAGAAAAATGGAGGTGCAACACCTATAATGATATTCACTAAGATGAGCTACCTAATATGAGCCAAGAGTGTAAACCAGAAAGAGGTAAAGCATACAGCACGGTGAATAATAATGTTGATGCTCATTGTGATGAGCTAGGAAGTTTGACCAAAAACAGGTAAGGCAGTATAGTGAAATATGCCTTGATGGCTAACCTTCAAATCTCTTTTCAGCCTCAGGATCTTGAAGAAGCCAAATCAACCCAAAATGGGAAAAGGTTGTGCAAGCCAAACATGAGACTTTGCTAAGGAATCAAACATGGGCTCTGTTATCACAAATTTTGTAGGTGGATTACTCCTCATTTTTTCTAGAGCAAACCAGATTTTGTTTAGTCCTTTACAGTGAGCTTCACAAATATATCATGGGTGATAGATGGATTGAGATCATTTTGGGATCACAGTTGGATCAGTTCTTATGGGTCGAGCCATGGAGCAGGACCCCAGGTAATCTAATGCGCTTCTTCTCTAATCCCCTGCCATACATGTTGGGACCATTATACAGTGGAACTATGCCATTATCGGACTTTGAGTTTGGATCCTAGATTGCAACACTTCACATATGTTCCTATGATGTTGTTCTACAATTTCAATTGTGTGTCAGATGTAGTGTCCAAAGGACATTTTATGGACAATTATGTTTAGTATTGATAAACTGACTAGTAGCAGGAATTACCTTATGACTAGTGATTATCTGATAAGTATGATGAGTAGGACAGTTGCATAGCATTACATTTAGTGTTAGTTTGTGTGTTATATACATGCTTTCCTTCGGCAGGTCTCCAGAGTTTTGCATTGATCATCACCTGACCCTCAGTTCCACATATTGGCCTTGTCCACGTTCCACCCATTCACAATGGCCTTGTCCCTTGTATATGCCATACTTACAAAGTTTAATCAATTTGCTAATGCTGGCTGAAGGTGGAAAACAAGGCTAAGGTAAAAGAGAAATGGCTTCTTGTTGACTTTGACCATATGATCTCTCTGAATGGATGACAAGTACACACAACCACATTGACATATGCATGACAGATAAACAATAGAGAATGGTGGTGTCTCACAAGTGGATGAGTTGATCTAACAAGAGTCCATTCAACTTTTACAACATGTCTACAGCTCACATCCAAGTTAACAATCAAGCTCCGTGAGGATCTTTTCTAGGACCCTTGTGTTGAGTACACAAGAAACTGTAGTGAAGAGATCCTAGGGGACGCTTAGAATTAGTTGTCCCTTACTCCATCTCACATCAAAACCCGTAGGCTCCGTGAGGAATTAATCATTACATTTCAATAAGATGGCCAGTTGTCTTTAGATTTAGCATTTATTTATCCACTGCTTTATTTCGGCCCCACAATTTCATTTCATAGCCCTTTTTGAGTTGTGTCTAAAGACACAGTTTGCAACTTTATTCGAGGGCTTGCATTTCTTAGTATATAGCATATAACACATAATGCAAGTAATGATGGTAGACATATTGCTTCAAGTTTTAGCTGACACTCTTCGGGAAACTAAGGGGGAATATCCACAGTCAGGACCAAACATCGGGGGCAACCGACCAAAGAGGTCAAGGCTTCAAAACCCAACTCGCCTAACCTCAGGAACCAACACCAACGGGTTCTCCTGGCCCAGAAGGATCAAGGCGTCGACAAGTTTTGTTGCACAACTCAGAGCCGAGACACAAAACAACATGGGATCCATCATGCGTAGGGGTCAAAGTGGGGAAGATGATCTTCAATCTCAGAGGTCTCAATCAATCATAAGTCATGGGTAAAATCAATCATGAATGATACTTGATGGATGAAGACAAGTGATACATGAAACCAGCATTGCACTAAAGTTTAAAAGTTGTGTAAAGCATGGCATAAGCAATGGTCTTCAATATCAGATTCTATAATCATTCTCAACACAAGTAAATCATTAGTGGAACATATAATATAAGCATAGGTCACCATAATCATCATAGCATAACAAGTCAAAGGTATTAATATACATTAGAGAGCAAAATCCTACCAAGGAGCAATATACTTGTTCTCACCATCTACATGCCTCTACCTAATATGCCCATATGTGAACTGTGTACCATCTATGTTGCTCTGCTCGAATGAACTAAGTCATCACTGACGTCATCTCAATAGACAAGGAGATCTCAGTCCTGGCAAGGAAATACTTTGCATCTGCCACTAAACAAGGCTCTGAATCGCTCATGTTGTAATGATGATCCATGTTGTATCCCATCAATATCTCTGGCTCAAAGAATAGAGAGAAAGTACATATGTTGCATCATAGTAGCCCAGCCACATTATATGTGATAACATCTGGCTCCAACTGGGACAAGTGCTCTAAGGAAGAGAGTCCTTGAGAACCTTAGAAATCTCTGGTCCGCAACACCATCTCATCAACAAATATCCAGCACTTCAGTTTTCTACTTCATCTTCAAGTGTACATGTTCCAACGCACATGGAAGCAGAGAATACCAGAGCAACATGTATGGGACACAAAACAATACTGAAAATAAATGCTGGAAGTAAATGCTAGAAATAAAATGTTGAAATCACAAATCAAATCTAAGAACTGTAAAACGGTTGCAAAATTTATTGAAAGACACTCGAACTCAGTAGAGGGCTAGACTCAAAAGCCTAAAGACTCACACAGAAAAAGAAGAAGAAAAGACTCAACCTACAGCTCAAGTGAAATTATTCAGTCCTACCTACCCTACTCTAACCAATCAAACAAGTGTTAAGTAAAATCATAAATCCAATGCAACCACTTGCTAAACGGGTCAATTGATCTTTCTTTGCAGTTAATAATACAAGTCAGATATGGTTTAGAAGTAAAGTGAATAAAAATCAAAGCCACTCTAACTTGTTGCTTGTATTCAAAGATAGATATGGACAATGTCGAATAAAATCATGCCAAGGCTGGAACTGATTTTTACAAACTCCATCAATCAAAGCACTGATGGGATCATAAAAATAAGGTGAGTTCACCTTTGATGGAAAAAGACAATATGACTTATGATTCAGCTTCACTAGGCAATTCTTTGTTCTCTCCTCTACATGAGTAGGACACTCAATTCTATTTACTCCAGGAAAAATGGAAAAACCAGATGGGGATACATTGTAATGTGATAAAACTAAGATTGAAATTAATCCCTCTCGTTGTTCCAAAATGGAGAAAAGATGTAATTGATCTTTATACACCTTCTCCAGCCATCCATAAGACAGACTTACAAATTGAAAAATATTATTTATTAAAGATGACTCAGAAGAGACATGAAGTGTTTTTTCTCCAACTATGTGACAATGTTCAAACTCCTGACTAAAATTTTCGAAAGTAACAGCTTGAATAGAACACAACCCCATACAAGAAGACTCAAAAATTTGGGACTAAAGGGTGGATTCAAAATTTTCTCCCAGACTTGGAATAATTGATCTTGGAATTTGATGAGGGTCACAGTGATTCCGAGGGTCACTGTGTCTGTGTCGGACACTCAAATCCCTGTGTCCTTCGTGTCTCGTGTCTTCGTGTTAGGTAACTTAGGTTTTACTTAATATCTTAAAATTATAAAGGAGTTTTATAATGTACATACAAAAAAAGATGCGACCTTCATCACTATGCTTTGAGGACACAGCATTCTAAAGAGGAAGGTAATGTAACAAATAAAATAATATATAAATATATCAATAAACAAATAGTTAAATAATAAAAGATGAAGGTCGCATCTTTCTTTGTATATACCTTATAAAACTCCTTTATAATTTGAATATATTAAGTATAACCTAAGTCACCTAAGACGAGGACAAGGGACACGAAGGACACAGGGATTCGAGTGTCTGACACGGACACGGTGACCCATGGAATCAAGACACGTAGGACAAGTTATATATATATAGATCCAAATTTTTACAAATATTCAATATAAATCAGAATCAATGCACATTTAACATTAGTAATTACACATTTACAAATCAGTAATCACAATGAGATTATGAGACAGATAATTCATGATACTCATGATAGTCATAGGTCAAGATGTCAATACTCGGGAGTCGGAACCATATTTCTCATTAAGTCATCAAAATCAAAATGTATTACATAAATGTCGGAATGCCACTGGCAAATGCCAAATAGACTAATAGTAATAGTAAATACAAAAAGGGGTAGATTAAGATGGAAGAATGAAGAATCTCATCTATCAATAGTCCTCCTCCATGCCTGAATCAACAAACTCATCACTACTCTCTTCTTCCTCCTCCTCTTCGCCCATTTGAGGATCAAGATCTGCTTGTGTGGAGGATGACCCCTTCGAAGGATCACTGTCATCAAACGTCACCAGCTCTAGCACAGGATCATTAAGATCTAGGTTGTCTAATGCCAACTCAGTACTGTTGTCCAAATCCATATCATCCGGAAAGACATCCCACATCTTTGTCTTTCCCTTCACCCATTTCTTCCTCTTCCTGTAAATAAGACGAAGGTTGGTGTGCACATACACCATCGTCTCTGCTCTGGACTACTCAAGCCTGCTCTTCTTCAAACTGTACAAGTTGCCATATGTGCTCCAATTCCTCTCACAAGCAGAGGATGATGTAACTTGAGAGATGATCCTCAAGGCTAGCTTTTGTAGAATAGGGCATGTTGCCCCATGAGTTTCCCACCAATTATAGGGCTTCTTAACTCCCCTATCTCCAACCACATCATAGCCTCCAAATCTCCCAGGAGCACAGGAAAACTCTACAAAGCTTGCCTCCACCTCATCAAGTAAGTCTCTATCGTGAAATAGCCGCCTAAATGCTATCTTCCTACCCTGTGAAATTTCTCCATCCATGTGAGGAGGGACTCTATGTGAGGTGACGGTACCACCAGTGAGCCATTCCTGACTGTAGAAATTGGGGTTCAAGGAGTGGGCCAAGCAATGCAAAGGTGTACAATTCTTATCCCACCTGGAGATAAGAATATCCTGGATGATGGACCATAAGTTCTCTGCTGATGTCTCATACTCAAGACACTCATTCTCCATAACAATGGTCCTCATGGACTCAATCATGGAATCCCACCCCTCATAAACATCNATTATATGGCGTGCATCCTCAATAATGTTGCCAATCCATGTCACATCTGAAGCAATGGATTTGAGTGCTAAATTCAAGAAATGGACAATGCAAGGATTCCAAAAAACCTGTAAGAGCAATAAAAGCAAGTATAAATTACTCTACAACAATAACAACTCAAATCATTAAAATGACCTTTCCCCTGAATCTTGTGATAAACTCAAACAATGAGCAAATTAGCAATGAAAGGTGTCCAAAATGAAAATTCAAAATACCTGTGGATATTTAGTTTCCACAATCATGCCAGCGGCCTTGCAAACAGGTGCATTGTCCATGATGATTTGTACACAAGAATCAACACCTACTTCTTCAATGGTTTTGATGAATAACTCACCCATAAAATGTGCATCCTTGTTTTTCCTAAAAGCATCCACCGCTTTCAAGAACACCGGGCCATTTTGGGAAGATACCATGAAATTGATGAGTGGATGGTGTGTTGGATCTGTCCATGAATCAAAAACAATACTCACTCTGGATAAGAGCCATGTTGATCTAATTAGCTCAAGAATTTTATCCACCTCCTTCTTTGCCTTAACCAATAATGTAGTTCTAAGCTTCTATGAACCAGGAGGCACATAACCAGTTGGAACTCGTTCAATGAGACTTCGACACATCTCAATAAACAATGGTGACCGTGCAACATTGAATGAGATGAAGTTGAGGTAGAAAAAGAATGCAATGGTAAGGTCCACCTCTTCTTGAGCCTCTTGTTGGAAAATCATGTCCATTGGACCACTTGAAGATGGCCTCTTTCTTGTTGGATATGTATCACCTCTACTAGGTGGAAATAAAGGTTGAATGCTAAAGGGTTTCCTTAAGAATGGAAGAGGATTCTCATTCTTTTTCTTGCTTGTTGTTGCTACCTTGCCTAAGCCTTCTTGATCCTCTTTTCCCATATCCCTCCTTTGGGTAACACTCACTGCTTTACATGAAGAAATCCCACAAGAAGGAAGGGCCAACAAATGGCCCTTAACTCAGTAGTATGTGCTCTTAAACTCACTCTTGCAAAAATTGCAAGTCCAACACACATTGCCTCCTCCACCTAGATTTTCCCCAAGCCCTTCTTTCCTTGTCACATACTTCCACAAAGGGTATTTTTTCTGGCTTGTTGTCTTGCTAAAACAGAGTTCAATGGAGCATGAGCTCCACTAGCAGCAGATGGAGCACTAGCAGGAGGAGTAGAAGAGCTTGTGCTTGGAGGAATAGGAGGGGACACATTAGATGGGGCATTTCTTTCTTTCCTTTTCCCTTTAGCTCCTACCCTAGTTGATTGAGACATTGTTCTTCTTGTTTGATGGTTGAGCTTGCAATCCACCCAACAAAATCCACCCTCAATGCACTTGGAAACCTTTCCAAATCCTTCAAATCTTCTTCACTTGCACAACAAACACACTTTCGAGCCCTCTCCACACTTGCAAATGATAAAAACAAAGTGAATTTTTTTATTTAAAGCAATTTCGAGCGTCTCTTCCGCAGAAAACGTGTCCTGGAATTCGAACACGTTGGTGACAACGTGTGACAGGCGTGTCCTAAATCGGGACATGCTAAATTTTGTGTCCAACACACTCTGACTACGTGTCCGTGTCGGACACACAAACATAGGACACGCAGGCCCTTAAGTACGTGTCTGGTAACTTAGAGTAAAACCATTTGCAGTTTCATAAAACGATGTGTAGTTTCATAAAACCATGTACTGGTTTAATAAATATATATATTTTTCTTTTGAGTCTCTTTCATTTCTTTTTTTTTACTTTCTAGAGGTAAATATCCTTCTCCTTTTTTATTGAATCTTCGTTTTCTTTTTTTGAACTTCCTTCTTTTTCCTCTTTTACTATATTTTTTTTCTTCAAAGTTGTGACTGAATCTTCTTTGGCCCAAAAGCCTACTTTTGGACAAGGTCCTCAATTTTTGGGAAACCCAAAAATGATGGCCAAAAGCCAAGTTAGACAGTCTAAAAATAATGGAAAACCCGAAAATGATGGCCAAAAACCAAGTTTAGACAAAGTCTAAAAATAATGGCCAAAGGCCAAATCAAAGTCGCTCTGATACCAATGTAATATATGTATCAGGATATTCTCAAGGATTACTCAAGTGAAAAATCAACCAATAGAAAATAACTCTATATCAAAAAGATAAAATGAATATTGAATATGAATGAAGATTACAATAAGGGTGTAGCCCATATAAATAGGCTTACATGGTGACTATTCACCACAGGGACGTGTCCCTTAAATAAATATAATTAATATTATATTATGTTATTATTACATTATTATATTATTATTCATTATTTTAATATTTTATTTGTTACACTTAAAAAAAGAAAAGAAGCAAACCCCCCATCCCAACCCAAACCATGAAGAATCTCTATGTTATTATTACATTATTATATTATTATTCATTATTTTAATATTTTATTTGTTACACTTAAAAAAAGAAAAGAAGCAAACCCCCCATCCCAACCCAAACCATGAAGAATCTCTTTATGGTTATTCTTTTCCAAGTCTCTAGTTCTACAATGGATCTCTTAAGGTAAGGAAAGTAAGACCTTAACCTGAAAAGAAAGGATAGGTAGACCCCATCCTTAAGCTCATCTTCTCTTTATTGCATTTCTAGTTACCAAAATGCTACAAGTCAATATGTGACTTAGCGTGTCAAAGCACAAGACAATATCTTTGTATATCCCACTACTATTTTAATTATCATTACTCAAAAGAGATTTGCCCTATGGATTCAAGGAGTTATCTTGTACTTTCGCACACTACCTCTCCAATCCTAACAACTTAATTAAGTGGGTTAAAATGGTTGTGCTAGGGTCTTGATATGACTTATGTAACGAAGTGTAGACATAACACCTCTAGGGGATTAAAAAAGGAGTGGAATAGAAAAACCCAAGGAACCAACCCTCCCCCTAAAACAAGCAAGCCACTACAAGAACCAGAAACCTACCTGAATCCACCCTCCCCTAACTAAAAAGAATATGTGGTGCCAAGATATTTACTAGGACGGAGAAGATAGGTAAGTTTCAAGGTTTTGGTGCACAAGAATTGAAAATGGTTGAAAACCCTAGGAATATCTTGATTTTGGTCAAAAGGATTGTTCAACATTTATTGTGATTTGGCTTGATGATGACTCAAGAATTTTGATGCTGGCCATCTCAACACTAGAAACTTAATGGGACCATTAAAAAAATGTTTGATCAACCTTTTCTTAACTTAAAGTAGTTCAAGACACATTGCACATCGTTGCAGGAAATCTATGAATGAAGGGAATTAGATATCCTATGTGGTTTGGGGTAATATTGTTAAAAACCCATGAATTGGTGATTTAAGGTGATCCAATTCAAAACCCATCAATTGGCAATTTGAGGTGGGTTCAGTTCAAAGCCCATCAATTGGCAATTTCAAGTGATCAATTTTAAAAATGCTTGTAGGTAATCCTATTCAAAACCTGCATTAGCAAATTCAAGATGGTCAACAGTATAAGAGCGTTACTAAAATTGTCGTTTGAAGCGGAGTATTGGTGTTGTAAACAACAAGCTTCAATGTTAATATCTTAAGTAATAAATTGTTAGCTTTAGGGTCACTCCAAAAGTGTTTACACCATGATTGATGGTGCTTCATGAGTTTTGGGGTACATGTTGTATGTTCAGCCCCCGGATGGTCAGAGATGGATTGGCACATGGGAGATGGTCCATGATGGATTTGCATAGTGGAGACAACTTGCTAAGTGATTGCTTGACCTCAAGTAGAAGCTTGCTTGGCATTCTTCCCTAGGGCTCTAGAGTTCTCTTACTTGCTTGGTGGACACCCTTCATTGTGAACACGTGGAGAGAACCACTTGGTTCGAGAACACCCTAGATGGAGGCTTGGTGTTGGCTCAAGGACACCAAGGTTGCAATAGTGTTCTTATAGGGGGCAGCTAACCTAGTGGAGTACATGACTTAAGAGAAGCAATGAAGAAGTGCGGAAACACCTTGAGTAGCTACACCATCTTGGAGCTCATATTGTTTATGACATGTGTACCCTTCGACTGAAGCTCTTCACTTTTGTAGGCCTACATGAGCTTATTGTAGGTTGCTTGTAAGGGCTTGGCCCCACATTGTATTGTTGGCCTCCCTTACCTTTCATATATATAGAGGAAGGAGAGAGTCCAAGTTAATATGATTCACTCATCATATATTTCATTCTTGTGTAGAGATGTGAACTTGAGGGCTGCACACTAGTCGTCTCTCTAATCAAATCTATAAGTGAGGATATTTCCTTTGGACAACACCCGTAACCACTCCAAAATTTCATCTTCCAAGGTACACAAAAATTTTCATCATGACATCCTCATAAACAACATTGAATCTCGAAATGAATTCAATGTAAGATGTAACATGCAGTGCCACTAAGTCAATATGTCAAAGAAACTTTTGGAGTATACATGTCCCATTCCAAATTAAGGAACCGATTTTGAAGCTCCGAGATACACAAGAAATCTAATGGGTCCAACCATCCTTCCATCCATGATTTTCTAGAAATACCATGTTTCTTGACTTCAAAGCTTCAATATGAGAAGCTGATATGAAATTTGAAAAATATACAACCATCATACCTCATTTCCATATAAGTGGAGTCGCAATGTAAGTCTTCAAATGCCTCCAAATTTGTTGGATGTCCTCACCTCTACAAATAGCAAGTCACTTCAAACTTCAAAGTCTTCAGGAATAGGGCATCATTCCTTTATGGAGTGGCCAAATGATAATAAGATCTTCAGAGAAATGCCATCATCCTAGCCAATCTACTGAATCTCAGGAACTGGACTTTGTCCATAGCAACAATGCCAATTCCGTTATTACCCCTTGAAAATGCAAGGTTCATTTCGCATTTTCATGGGCCTTTCTTATCTCAATAATGCAATGGGCCCTTGAGTTCAGTGGTAATTATAGGTTGTGGGAGACACTTGGACGCCACTGTTAGAATATTAAGGCTTACATTTTATAGTAAAATATCACTTTATGACTTTTGTCTAAGTTATGCTTTTGTACTTTTTATGTAAAGCAATGTATCCCACATTCAGTGTTATAGCGAGTATCTTCCTTTATGCTAAGTTATGAGACTCAATCCTATCCAGGGTTTCAACATTCAATGATCTAGCTCATTTTATAATATGATATCAAAGCAGGAAGATCAAAATCTGATCTGATCTGACCTCAGCCTGGACATTTTTTTATCTGATCCGAGGTTGGACATTGATGGTGGCAGTTTTGGGTATCGGTTTTGAGGGCACAGATCCAAGAAGGTAGCAATTCACAATCTGTTATACAGACAATTGTCGAAAAAATCAGCATCAGCAAAAACTCGGTTAGGAGTTCTGAATACAACTTCTTGGCAACATCAGCAAAAGAAAGGAAAAAAATGGCAAACTGCAGCAAGCATTAAAAATTACAAAATAAATTCATTTTTTTCAATGTTTTCAACATATAAACCAACAAGAAAATCAAATAAACATGTTAACACATGAATATGGAAAAAACTATGATATATATGATGTAATGGATGCCAAATAAAAAATGATACATCGTCGATACAAAATACTGAACTTTGATAATTGTGCAATTGAGGACTCAAAAGTGGACAACCAATACAAAATGACATCAAAATATATAAATGTCTCTCATCATCGTGACTCAAAGCCATGGTGTACCACCTGGCATTTGTAAAGGATGGTTAAGAGGAGAGGAGTCCTGGTACGTATATAATCAGCAATCCATTAATTGAAAAGGTTTGTCCTCTTAGCTATGTTCATAAACCTTTTGTGGTTTTCAAGGCTTACAATGGAAGTATCTGAGCCATGCCATGAATGCAAACACAAAGCAGTTGATCTAAACCCTAGATCCACAAGCATGAATCTAAGTTGCAGGAAACGCCACCCCCCCCACGTCCCCAGGTCGTTTCCTGCTGGAAACATGGAAATGCGTACCGTACGGCATGGATTCCGTACGGACGAGCGTGTTTCCTTAGAAGGAAACGTGTTTTCTCCATACGGAGACGCGTTTCCAATACGGATGTGGTCCGAAAAGCCGCATTTCCAAAAAAAACTTTGCTTGGTTGATTAAAATATCACCTTATTCAGTAGTAATTGGTAGTTTTAAATGGTAATATTAAGTTCTTAAAGTAAAAGTGACATTCTCCTTACCTTTCATTGTTTATCCTATTACATAAATTTTTAACATTACCATTAATTGTTTCAGGATGTTTGAGAGTGGTTCCAACTTCATTGGACTTCATATGCAAAAAGTAGAATTTTAGATCCCATTCAAAATTCAGCAGACTTGAGAGTTTCCAGGATTTCAGCATTACAAATTTTCCATTAGTTTCTATCATGTATGAGGGTACGGAATTGAAATTTAATCAAACACATCAACCCCTGTATGTACCTTGATGTTGGTGGGATTGATCATTGAACTCCTTTGTCATGACCTTAATATAAATGTACTCTTCACTTAAGCAAAATCACTTATTAAGCATGGGAAGCTTTTTCTACCTTATTTTGAGGATTGGATTAGGAAGTTTCATCAAGCCTAGAGGAGGGAAGCATAGGGTGTTATTGATGAATAGGATCCCAATATAGGCAATGATTCACCAACATGTATGATTTATGATTTATGCTTCACATTCATTTTTTTAAATGTCTTTGCTCATATATATATATAGTGTTTCCCTGTTTCCAAAATTTTGGGGGTCATGTTTCCAACGCATCCCCGTTTCAGAAACTCGCCCCCGTTTCCCCGTTTCGTGCAACTTAGGTATGAATGTATATGTATATGCTAATGTAGGCAGTGGTCACTTGAAGGGTGAAAGACAATAATGAAGTTATGTATCTAAGGTTTTATTTGACATAGATGGAGTTCTAGAATATCCATGTTTCAATATTTACTAATTTAATAACTCCAATCCTACCCTCCAATCAAAATTTAAATCCTCATTGCACCAGATGCTACACATACATACAGAAGAAATGTCACTTTTCAATAGTCATCTTGCTTCAACATAAAAATATTATTTGGCAAGCCCTAGTTGTTGGTCTTCCTTCACCATATGATTTCTGACTCCCATTTCCTTCTGAATGAATGAGAAACTACATAAATAGTTTGTCCAAGACTTTATAAAATTCTAGTGATAAACAAGATAGTTCATAACTATTATTTTAATTGGTCATTCAACTAGCTCCATCTTATAGATTGCCATAGTGTCATATTGCTGCACCCATTGTTTGGAATAAAGGGATGTAAAATAATATACAAGTTTGAGAATAAATTGTTGAAATTTGAAGGACTTCATGACTTAAAATACACATATTGACCAACATTAGGAAGAATAGTTGTTGAAGAAAACTAAATGACATTTGTTAACAAAGTAAAGGTATACAAAAAAATTGTTAACCCTCAAAAATGTGGCCTTTTCTTCACAACTGTAGAATGCAGAGTTGACTGCTGACAGCAGTAAGGTAATTGCGTCTCTATTTGTCATATTTATTTTTTATATAATATATGTAGTATTTTCTCAAAAAAATGCACAAACAACTAGTAGTTGTAGAAGAATCGCCATATTCACATCAAAAGAAAGGATTAAGGGACCCATCAACATTGTGTAGGTTTTTTGAAGTTGCTTACACATTTATTTGTATAAGCTCCCCGATAATCGCATACAGCATTACAACCAATCTTGTTAGGGTGGCCAGTACCTCCCTAAAATCCTCCCATTAGATTGAAATGAAAACAATGATTTGGCCCTCCTAAGATTGGTTGTCGAGGATGGTAAACACCTTCACTCTTGTTCCCTAACAGCTGCAAAGACAAATTAGCTTTAAAAAAACAAAATCAGCACTTTAAGAGGGTCAAAATTTGCCTATCAATTTCCCCCTTCTATCGATTTTTCCTGAATTTTTCCTGATCTTTTCCAATTTTTCTGTCAATTCTTTCAAAATCTCATTATTTTATCAAGCCGGTTTTTCATTTGAGGTTTGACATCACAAAAAAGTCGCAATGTCACTGATTTTTCGGCAATTTTTTCATCTATGATACAAACTACCACAACTTGAGTGTGGCATCGGTTGCATCAGAGGCCAAATTGACGTTACTTTGAATCCAAAGAGACAGAGCATTCATAGGTACTATTTACAAACAAAAAAATTCAGTGTTCATTTAGTTTCCAGCAAAAGGAAACATATTTCTAGTTTCAAAGAGAGCAAAGTACAAATAGAAAAAATTTCCTTAGGGTTTCCTATAGCTTTTCCAATAATTTGTTGTTTTCAAGCAAAGTTACTTCTCATAATTTTAATAGGGTTTAAAGTTTAAACTTTACTTCGATTTTGTTTTTTAAAGGAAATCCCATTAGAAAAATATTTTGGCTCAATTTCCACACCTAGAAAGCAAAAATCTAGACGCAGTAAAAAACAAAAGCTTGTGGGGAATGGTAAATAGGAATGAAAACCAACCTACAAATCCAAATAAATTACTTGAATTGTAAAGCGGAGATGATAGAGCCAAAAAGCCATTATTAGCCTTGCTTTCTCAAATTCAGAGTTACATCATGTAGATCTCGAAAAACAATCCACAATAATCTGGGATAATCTAAATAAACTATTTGGAGCAAAAGCAACAAATACAAAGTTCTCTAAAGCTTCAGTTATTCAGATTCAAGATGGCTGACATGATCGCTATGTCTAGCCACATAAGCAATCTTCAATCTCTCATTAGACAGCTAGTAGAAGTCAATTCTACGATAAATGAAGAGGATGTGAAAGTCATTTTGCTAAAGAGCCTGCCTTCTAAATATTGCATGTCATTTTCACTCTCAGTCGGATGCCTTCTCAAACTCTAGAAGATATAAATTCATCTCTCTTAGCTGAAGAAAAGAGAACAACTACAAGAGATACAGAGGTGATCCTCAACCTGAGATTGCATTATACTCCAGAAACAATAGTAGAAGTTCAGATAATGACAAAGGGGATATTGAATGTCATTACTGTAAGAAAATGGGTCACACAGCCTGGAACTGCAGAATTTGAGTCAATGATGTTCTCCAAGGAAAGCTCAAAGACAAACCAAATGCCACTAATGTAACCATTGTTCAAGATCGATTGAATGTTGACAGCCCACGCTTTGAAGACAAGAAGGGATCTAGTGTAGATGAAGCTCAATATGGATGGTTGCCTACATAGTTCGGGATTTTGTGGGCCTTGGGAATTATAACCTTACAAAGGTTATGTGACAACTTGATGGAGCACTGTGGATGTATCATGTAGCTCAACATGGATGGTTGTCCAATAAATTGGGAGATTTGTAATTTGGGAGTTCAGGGAGGTGGAATCCCAAAACTCGGAAATTCAGTTGGGGGAGCTACACATTTGAGAAGGTTACGATGCAACTTGGTGGAGCTCTACCTGATCCAAGAAATGTTTTCAAAGAGAAGCTTCTAAAGAATGTTACTTCTGTTGTTTTTGTGTTCAGTCCGCATGTGTTACTTCTGTTGTTTTTGTGTTCAGTCCGCATGTGTTTGCTTTCACTGAATTTTGTTTTCAATACTATAAGCCTTAAGAGAGGGTGTTAAAATACAAGGCTTACATTTTATAATAACATGTCCCTTTATGACTTTTGTCTATGTTATGTTTTTGTACTTTTTGTGTAAAGCAATCCATCCCACAATCATAAGTAGATATGACTTGCTCAATGAGTAACCCTATGTAAGGAGGTGAATTTCAATGTACTAGTTACTCAAGTATTTTTATAATATCATATTGTGTTATTGTGAGTATCTTCCTTTGTTCTAAGTTATGTGAATCAATCCTATCTAGGGTTTCGTCAATCAATGATCTAGCTCATTTTATAATACCCATGCACCTTGTTCTAGCTTTCCCAAGCACTTCCTCACCATCCAAGGCAAGGACAAAGGTATGAAGGATCAATGATGGCTCGATGGGGGCTTGTCTGGGACCACATTGATGGATGATATGAATAGCAAGGGAGCCATAGAAGATGAACTCCCTACCTCTGAAATGTCAACGCCCTACCTTATTTGGTCTCGAAAGAATGACATGGGGTAAGCCAAGGCATCAATGAGCACCAAAGGTTGAATGCCCTCTTCAAGAAGGTGGTTAAAAAATGTTGAACACAGGGGAAAACCCTAATAGAGGGGTTTCTAAACATTTCAGGGTATATTTTACCTTTTTTGGAGTAAAAGCACATTGCTCAAGGCCTTTTCTACATATTTTGAGGCAAATTCTTTGCATGAGAAAATGTCATGCAGTATCGATGACATGATCAAACACCAAAGGGAAGTGTGTTTTGCATATAAAGGTGACAAGAGGTATTATGGACCCATTTTATGCATTCAAAAGCAAACTATACAAAATGTCCCAAATGGAGGAGCCCCAAAGCATGATGTGGCATGTAAAGAGGCTAGAAGAGGAATGCCCTTGCTTAAAAAGATGGCATGTGGAAGTGGAAGAATTTGTGTGGTCAAAGACAATGGCTAAGACAATGCCTAGATGAGTAGTATCCACCTCTAAGGTGAAAAGAATTATATTTTGGATTGCTTGATCATAAATCTACCTTACAAAGAGGGATGTCCTCCTCGAAGGGGCATTTAAAAATTAAAACATGCTAAAGGGTCATTATGGGGCATTTCACATGGATCAAAACACCTAGGTTGCAACAATGTTCATGCAAGGGGAGTGGACCCAAAGGAGTACATGGCTTAAGAGAGCAATGTAGTCCATGTGGACTTGTGACAAAGGGGTGTGGACACACCTTGTGTAGCAACATCATCTTGAAGCCCTTGTTGTGTATGACATCACCTTGGAGCTTGACCTATGTACCCTTGGAGAGGAGCACTTCACTTGTGTGATAGATGTGTTTATTGTAGGTTGCCTCTAAGGGCATTGTCTCACGTTGTATTGATGGCCTTTCTTACCTCCCATATATATAGTGGAAGGAGAGAGTCCTTCACATTCATTATTGTACTCATCATTCTTGTTCATCTTGTCGTAGAGATGTGCCTAAGAGGGGGAGCATGCTAGTTATCTTCTCTCTCTTATATCTTCATTTGTACTCTCTCTCTCTCTCTCTCTCTCTCTCTCTCTCTCTCAAAGTCACTAGGGTTTCTTGATCTTTTTGAAGCATTTTGAAGTCTAAGGTTAGGGTTTCATCCCTTGGAGAATTAAGATTAGGTTTTTCAATGAAACCCTAGGGTTTATTTGGTGAAGAAGAAGAGATGTCTTGCCTTGGAAGACTTGTTTGAGTGATTCATACATATTTTGAGCTCCTTGGTTGAGCTAGGCCTTTTCTTGGTTTTCCCTAACCAGGGTTTTAGAGAGATAGTGATTGTACTAGCTTTGTGATAAGGACATGCTATATATGTCTTATTGATTTGACATAAGTAAAGGGCAACTATGTTAATGATTTACTTGTAATTGAAGAAGATAAGGGTCATTTTACAGCAGTAGTTACTACTGTAAATAAGAGTTTTCAGCTTTGATTTATGCATGACAAAACTGCCCTATAGAGCTGAAACTTATCATTCTCCTTACATCACCTAAACGTTTGGATTGTTAAGAATGGAAATATTGTCCATTTCCTTCGTTTTGTATTGTGTTTCATAACAGCCCTAAGGCTGAAAATTCATAGGGTTAAGATCCCAGAAACCTCTAGGATAGATGTGAAACTTCTTAAATGCATAGGTTAATTTTTCATTTTCAAAATTTTGGCATTTGAGAAAGAACCAACTAATCAAGAATCATTTGTATCCATGCAAGGTGCTTCTCAACAATAATGGTGCTAACATATTCCACTTCTATGGAGGAGAGATCCACACTCTGTTATTTCTTGGAACACCAAGAAACTAGTCCAAAATCAAGACTAAATGGTTACACTAAAGTGGATCTCCACACATCAAGGTCATAGCTTTAAAAATCAGAATCGAACTCGGAATCGATCGAGGGTCAACTCGGACTCGGACTTGGAATCGAAATCGGTAATGAATCGGTCATAAATCGACCGATTTGAATTTAATGACTCGGTTTACTAAAATATACATAAAATATTTAAATTATAAAGAAAAACAACATTTTCAAGAGTTGAATCCATGATTCCATGGCATTAAAGACAAAATATCCAAAGTCTGCTCATGTATATACGTCAAAAGAGTGAATATATCAAAATTAAACAAAGTGTATTATGCAATACATATCTCAGAGACTGGGACTAGAACAAAATACATAATCTATGAGACCTATAGGCTATATGGCATGTAGAGTCCAAAAAACAACATGCTACATAGTCAATTGTCATACATCATCAACTACACACTACATAGTCCATTGTCCCCATGGTTGTCCCTCATTCACACTGTTTGCAAATTGCTATTGTTGCAGCGCTACCCCACAATGAGAATAGGAAATAGGTGTAGGGAAATAGAGAGAGGGGGGGTCATTAAGTAGGTTTAGGCCCTAGGGTTAGGTCAGGTTAAGAAAAAACACACTAAAAACGAACTTTTTGTGTTTTTTCAAGTCTGCAAACCACACATGACTGAGTGAAAATCGATCGAATTTTTACATAAATCGATTGATCTGACCGGTTTGGTGCCGAATCGGCCGATTCAGTGTCCAAATCAGTCGGTTCAATACCAAACCGGCTGACCGAATCGACTTCCATACCGATTCAGATCGCTTTCCCTTCAACTCGGTGAATCGGACGATTCCGAAACCGATTTCACCAATTTTTAAAACTATGATCAAGACTTTTGGCCCAATCGGCATCAAAGAATCCCTAAAGGAAAATAGGGAGGAGTGCCAGCTAACTAGTGGATGTCCATGTGAGTGGTGCCTATAAGATAGCAAAAAATTCATTTGGCAGCGTGCCAATGACTTTCGTGAGGCTTTTGCATATATCTGGCGCACATACAGACAACAAAGGCTATATCTAGTCGAGTATAAGTAAGGTAGAGTAGACTACCCACTAAAGACTCGTAAACTATATAGCATCAAATAAGGGAGAAAGATAATTGGCCTAAAAATTCATTTTGCAAGCAAGAGGGGTGCAAACAAGTTTACAATCCATCATCCTAAAGAACTGCATAAGGTCCAATACATATTGCTGCTACGACAGACAAATCAAAAAGGAAGACTGAACTGTCAAAAGTCCCAGAAAGGCAAAGCAATGATCTCAAAGTAGTCCTCAAGCTAAAGCTTCAATTCCTTAACCATGGATGATGAATTACCGGTGATGATGAGATCATCAACATAAAGCACAATAATGAGGAGGTCGTTCATGCTCTCACAGGGAAAATGTTGAGGCATAATGTGTGGGAAAGCCTCCCATGTCAAATTCTAGATCATTGAGACAACCTTTCGGTTAGGAGAGTAAATAATCAAGAACCACTACTTCCTTATTATCTGTCTCTAAGGAAATGGTACCAAATGTTGATGGCTTGGAGGAATCATTAAATACTAGACCTTGATGCAACTTTGATTGTCGTAGTAAACAACAATGGGCTCCAATATCTGATCAGTTAATTATGCTATCAACTTGCAAATCCATATGGCCTCACAACAAGTAGAAGAGGCTACCATATACTCTGCTTCTACTAAACTAATGCAAATGCTCCCTGCTTCCTACTAATAAACTATAAAGGTGACATCTTAAACAAAACACCAAAAGTGTTATTCCTAGTGTTACCCCTCATTTTGTCATGAGTGTCCACATGTTATTTTCATCACATATTCAACAAGGATTACAAGTTGATGGAGGTATGGATGGCCTGGTGTTGATGCTTGACTTTGTGACAATGCCTTGGACAATTTTGATGGAGTACTAGCTTGTCATTGCACTTGATCGCACAATGCCTAGCCTTCCATGATCGATGGTTGTGCATTCCACTTGTACATCACATGCTCATGACTCATTGATGGAGTGCTCTTGCATTTGAGTTTTGATTTAGCATCTTGATGGCATGGATTATCATTTTTGGTGGAGAGCTCTAGCTCGTTGGGTGTCTTTTACACTTATGGACGACTAATGGTTGATATTTTATGGAACAATCCATCCCATGAGACATATCTCATGCTTGGGGATGAGTGAATATTACTTTTGTATGGAGCACCCTCTCTCTAGCATATGTTTGGTGGCAAATAGCACATGATTCATTAGAGAGCCCTTGGTTCGTAGCACTTGATTGGTAGCTTGACATGTGTATATATCATTACAAGTTGAACGCTCCACTTGATTCTCTCTCTTGGCACACATGTGCAGGCATGCCATCTCTTGTAGAAGGGGTCGTCCCATTCTTCATGGAGATAATTAACTATTATGTCACGTTGCTCTTGGATTGGATGCTTCTACTATTGATTGGGGATCTCCTTCATTCATTGATCTATCCTCCACACATTAAATGATGAGATAGCATTGGAGATTGGATTTTGGTTTATACGTGGACATCATTTGGCAGAGAACATTCATTGCACATTCTTGTTGGACATTGGGTACAACGCTCCCCGTGAGTTTCGTGACATGGACTAATCGCCTAGATTAACACCTGCGGGTTTTGGTCTAACGACAATCATGAGTCCAACAATTCTTTGGGGTCATAACCCTTGATGTGGTCAAAAGAAGGAAAGTGTCCACCTTTGGAGCCTCATTACTCCCCACACATGTATGATAAATGGGACGTTTCATATGGAGGATTCACACATATCATCATTTATGGAGTTTATCACACTCATTCATACTTATTTGATGGAGCGTTATGTTGGATGACCTCACATGGAGCCTTGAGGGCATCTTTGATTTGGTATTTGATGGAGCGCTCCACTATAGGAAGGTTGCTTGCACACTTGTTCATGCCAAATCATTAGGATGTCCCACTTATGGAGATTTATTACACTCTCATCCATTATTATTTATGCAGTGTTCCACCTTTTAAGAGTAAATATTGCATTTATGATGGAATTCGTTTGGTTTTGGATGAGATCTAGGTCGTCAAACCCTAGATCTAGGGTTCATTTATTGCTTTGGTCTATTCTTTGGAGCGCTTCACTTGGTAAGCCTTTTGAGGCTATGTCTTTGGGGTTTTACTTGTAATATTCCTCTCCCTTGATGGATGCGGCGCTTTTTTATCCATTGGAGACTTGTACATGTGGATTTAACCACCTTATTTGTTGCAATTGGCTGTGGTAGTTAAAGTATTTTGGTTTCTTTACTACTTCCTAGGCTAGATCTAGGATGTTTATTATTATTTTATTGTTGAAAGAAAAGGAGTTGAAAGCTCTATAAGGCTTTGCTCTCTCCTTCATTTCTCATGGTTGAATTTTTGGAGTTTTCTCTCCTTGGAACTTAATGGATATATCTTTCTTAGTGCATATCTAAAGATTAAGGGTCTTCTCCTTGTTGAATTTTAACATGTGCATGACATTCTTAAAAAAATTGCAGACTATAATAGAGATAGAACTTGAAAAGTAAACAGCAGTAAGACAAGTACAGTAGTCAACCAAGCATCACACAATTGAACACACGATTTTTCATAGGAAAACCTTTTAAGGACAAAAACCCCAAAGCATTAGCAATTCATCCTCTAAATGAGATGACTGAGTTTGTACATGAAAAGAGAAATTTTGTACTCAGAATTCTAAGTTGAATGTTCATAAAAATTTCCAAAAACAAAATGGCCCAGCAGGCTTACTGCTGCCACTGTTTACTGTTGCCACATGGAGTGTGAGCTGATGCTGAGTCATGTAGCAGCCTTCTACTGCTAACCCTAACCACCTGTAGTAACCCTACTGCTGCTGCCCGTGACCTGCTAACTGCTGCCCATGACCTGCTAACTGTTGCCCGTGACCTGCCAAGTGTTGTCCGTGACCTGTTGATTGTTGCTACTACCAATGGTGACCATCAGCGAGGGTTGGAGCAGCCTTCTGCTGCTACCCATGACCACCAGCGAGGATGGGAGAAGCCTTCTGTTGTTGCCCGTGACCACCAGCAGGGATGGGAGCAGCCTTCTGTTGCTACCCGTGATCACCAGCGGGGATGGGAGCAGCCTTCTGTTGCTTCCCGTGACCACCAATGAGGGTATAGCAGTCTGCTCTAGCAGCCCTTGTCACCACCGTGGACTGTATGCTGTGAAAAGAGAAACCCTAGCAGGCTTGGAGCCACCACACTAGGACAAGAAAAAGAAAATAAAACTTGGCCACAAAATTTCCTTCCACATCAGCGATGATGATAATCCCAGTCACGAATTGCCTCAGCCAAATTGAGCAGTCAAGTGATGAAGTGTGTGTCAAAATAATTTGCAATTGTCCTTTATTTAAAGTTCATCAAACATTTGAGTTGGTCCCACATAATTAGGAGTGACATTAGGGTTTAATTCTTTTTCATCTTTGACCCTTTGACTTTTAATCTTTTGTGGTACAAAAGTTTTCTTGGTGTTTTGACTTGTGCCACTTGGTCCTTCTCTTGATGGTCTCATGGACCAAGAATAGGGTTAGATGGTCCTCCAAGTATTTTGTGGTCATAACAAGTTGTCTCAAGGGTCCTTGTGGTTCATTCATGCCCACTCAAAGTACATCTTCATAAATAAGGAGAATTACTAAATGATTTATCTTGATCTCCTCGTGCCACCAAGATCAAGTGCTAGGTCTCTCAACCAGGGGTAGCTAGTCCCTGGAGAAGGTCTCATAGCCCATAGATCAAGGAGAGGAGTGCATCACTTTCCTAGACCCAGTCTAGGGCTTATGGTGATGACCTGACCAGGTGCCTCAACCCCAGGCTGAATCAAATGACTCAATATCAAATACTTGGTAACTAACCAAGTGCCTCCATTCTCCCGGAGAATGGCCCTCGGCCCCAAGATGAGTCCCTAGTCCCGGACTAGGTCAAACTCCTGGTAACTAACTAGGTGCCTCCATTCAGTGAATGGCCCTCAGCTCTAGGCTGAGACCCCTAGTCCCAGACTGGGTCAATTTCCTGGTAACTGACCAGGTGCCTCTATTTTCCCAGAGAATGGCCCTCAACCCCAGGCTGAGTCCCCCAGTCCCAAACTGGGTCAAATTCTTGGTAACGGACCAAATGCCTCCATTCAAAGAATGGCCCTCAACCATAGGTCGAGTCCCCCAATCCCAGACTATATCAATTTCCTGGTAACTAACCAAGTGCCTCCATTCTCCTAGAGAATGGCTCTCGATGCTGCTTAGGAAAAATCAACACTCCTATCAAAGTGTGGCTAACTGTTCTAGTGCTTTCTATTGTTGCATATGATTGTAGAGTTGCTAGTACTTGCTATTAATTAGCCATTCGTAAAGGATACATCTATCTTATTGGAAGGGTTTTTGTGAGAGGTTTATCCCTCCCTAGCTTGTTGTTGTCTTGTTTATGGGATATTCGCTTACATCTTACGTCTACTTGAGTGGTTGTTAGACTAATACTTTATGGTACGACGCACCATCGTTAACTTTGCTAACATTCTAACACAAAGCATTCTATACTTTCATTTTCAGTAATGTTAAGTTCTTCTTGTGGCATGCATATTGTAGCCCTTGTAGTCTTAACCCATTCATAAACTTGCCCTCTTGGATTGGCCTCTTGACTCCATTTTTCCTTGTTTGGATTGGCACTAATCTCGTGATCATTTTATCACTTTCTTATACTACAAAAGACAACAAACGTTTTGCTAAAGTTATTCTCACATTTCACCTTGTGCTTCATTGTCTAACTTCAGTAATCCTATTTCCTAGGGATACTCCCCTTGAGTTGGAAAGCAAACCTAAAGTTGGAGACGGAGTTACTAAGGTGACAGTGGGTAGACCCTTTCGGTTGCTCGTGGGCTAGTTTTGTTCTTTTGGGCTTTAATTTCACATGCTAGTTTGTGCAGTAACACCTAGCACTTACATATCCTACCCAATCAAAATCAACAAAACAATGTAGCAATAGCTCACCATCTCCCACATACCTCATGCCATAGTGAATTGTGCACTTCAAGTATCTAAGCACATGCTTGGCAATAATCCAATGAATTTGTTGAGGTTCAACCATGAACTAGCTTAACGTATTAATTGCAAAACATTCATCAAGCTTGGTATTCATAAAACACATCAAGGAACTAATCAACTACCTATATAAGGAAGGTATTGAAATTTTACCTAGTAAGTGTTTGTCAATTTATTCCTTGGGGTGGACAAGGACACTTTAAAAAATGGTCCCTAGCTTATTTAAAAGGTGAGAATGACTTTATTTAATAAAGTGACCTTTTAAAGTGAGTTTGAGTTATAATGATTTTAAAGTGTCTCTATGAGAATTAAAAGGTGGGTGTGGATTAAATTCTCATTTATATTTAAAAAGTAATTTTTAATGAGAAAATGAGATGAGCCCTAGATCTCATTTAGTTGGCTTTTAATCTAAGCCATTGATTTGGAAATGGAAGTTACTCAAACAAAAAGGCTTGGGAAAGGCAAACCTAATTTATTGTTCACATCTATGTTGCAAGAAACTTGCCCCCCCCCCCATGTTTCCAGCCCGTTTCCTGACGAAAACTCGAAAAGGCAGGGAAACCTGTTTCCAATTTGATGGGGACCGTTTCGCGTGTTGGAAACTCGTTTCCTTAAATCGGAAACCCATTTCCAAATCAAATTTCACTAAAATCCCGCGTTTCCTTCCACAGTCCGCCTAAAACACTTGTTTTTTTAATTTTTTGGGTTTTTGCCTTTTCCGGCTACGGTTTTAGAGGCTTCTAAAATGTTCTTTATGCCTTGGGTTTGTTATGAAATAACACCCATGCCTCCTTTTTCCCATCACGGCTTATCCCCAACGCTAATTAGCAGCTCACGGTCCATTGGCATAACTAACAGTGCATTGGCATAGCTTAAGGCTTACGGTTCATCATCACGGATCTTGGGCTTTAGTGTATACATTATCTTGGGCAAGACAGCTCATCCTCACGGCTCTTTGGCAGCCCACGCCTCCATTTCCAGCTCATGGTAGTGGTGCAAAGGTCACGGTGGAGACTCAAGAAGTGGACAAGGTGTTGGCAGCTGGTTGGGTTGCTGAATATTGACAATGTGGTCACGGTGGTGCCATTTTGTTTTGTAGATTGGTGGAGGATGAAGATGAGCCCGAGCATGATGACTATTAGTCTTCGGTCTTCAACTCATGTTTTCTTTATATTTTCATTGTTCATGTTGATGTAGTATTGTACTTGTAGCCTCGTATATAAAGGCTGATTTTGGAATCTTGATATATATGTATTAGCCGCTTAACCTCATTTTGAAGGTTTTTTTTGGCTATTTCCACTTGCATTATGGAATCGTTTATGGGCAAAATCATTGTGCTTTTTTTTGGATATTACTACTTAGTACTTGCATTATGGAATCACTTATGAAATTATGAGTAAAAATGTTAAATGTGATGTTGAATTTAATTGTAAATAATTATAATATATATATATATTGCGTTTCCCCGTTTCCAACACGTCCCCGTTTCCCTGTTTCGTGCAACTTAGGTTCAAATTCAAAAGAGAGAATTTTTGGAGAGGAGAGAGCAAGAAAAGAAGACAAGGGTTTGGAGGGAATTCATTTCAGAAATTGAGAGAGAGAAAAATTATGCACAAATTCCAAAGAGAGGAAGCAGCTTTTGGCACGTTTCCCAAGGCAAAATACATACAACAGATAAACCGTACAGCAGGCACACATTTCGAGAAGATCGTATTGTACCTATCCGTACAGCAGCTCAAAATCGAGGCATCAAGCACAATTTTCAAGATAAAAGAACAGCATTTAAAGATGTACGTACAGCACATATTTTGAGGAGCTAGGCACGTTTTTCGAGGCAAAAAAACAACGGTCCGTATAGCACAAAAATTGAAGTCATACAGTTGGTCCATGCAATCGCATGTGTGGGGCCATATAGCACGTTTTTCAAGGAAAGTTTTGCAGCAATTTGTCAATGAGATATTGGCACGAATTTCGAGAAGGGAGATAAGTACGGTTGTTATTAATTTGTACTTTGCCTTAAGAAATAAAATTCTCTCATACAAGTTCCCTTCGGAGTTTTTCCTATACCATTTTGGTCAAAATCTGAGTCTTTAAATTTTCATGTGTTGACTAGTATATTTTTTTGAGTAAGAAAAGTAGGGCTGCCATAAATTTTCAGAGTTGAAAAAGTTGAAAATATATCTCATGTGTTTCAAGTTTACAGTAAAATTTTAATTTTTAAATGTACATGCATGATGGGGTTTGGGCATTAAACCATATCCAATCGCTAAACTAAAACCAGGTTGGGGTAACCCAAAATTTTCATGGTATCAGAGCAGTATTGAAGGCTGAAAATTACACACATAAATAAATTTAAGACTTGGAGAGACAAGGGAAAACAGGGTTTTGAGAAGAAACATGTGCTTGGACTTATTTGCAGTGATGGCTATCGGAGTAAGGCTAGAGGACAGGTTGGATGGGACAGTTAATTTTAGCCCATGGAAGGCTAGGATTGTATTGATATTGCAGGAGAATGAACTATGGGAAATAGTAAATAATATTGTTGCTCATCCTGTCACGATTCCTACAGTTGCAGCTGATAAGGCTGCTTTTGATAAACTAGAGATTAAAGCAAAAAGAATCTTACTTGACGCCATTAAAGACCATGTCATACCACACATTTCTGGGAAAGACTATGCTCATCAGATGTGGACTACTTTGACCAACCTTTATCAAAGTTCCAATGAAAATCAGAAAATGGTGTTAAGGCAGAAACTGAAGAGCAACAGGATGAACAAGGGGGAGAACATGGTCTCCTATCTTAACAGGCTTACATAGGTTCGAGGTAAGCTTGGAGCAATGAGAGAGAGGGTGGTGGATGCAGAGTTGGTTCGCACAGCATTGAATGGCGTGACAAAACCATGGTATGTTTTTGTTGAGTCTATTGTTGCTCGTGAGCACATGCCTACATAGGATCGTCTTTGGGATGATTTCATACAGGAGGAGACCCGTAGGGAATATGTACAGGGGAGTACATCTCACAGCAAGGTGGACAAGGAGAATGTGGCTTTAGCAACAAAGGGGAAGAAGAAGAAGTCCAAGAAGGGTTCCAACGGTGGAACCAAGCAACAGAGTGGCGAGAAGAAGGACATGAACAAAGTGAAATGCTTTGCTTGTCAAAAGTTTGGGCATTATGTTGGGCAATGCCTAAACAAGAAGAAGAAGAAACAGCAGCTTCAGCAGAGATTGATGAGTATGCTGCTAGATTTGAGAGAGAGTTTTCTCTCTTTACTAATGGTTGTAGAGAGAGTGCATCATTAATCACCAGCAAGGATTTTGAGGACCAAAGGGAGCATTCCATGATCGTTGGGCATTCACCGAGTGCTTCCACTACTTCCTCCACATGGTACATTGATAGTGGAGCTTCGAGTCAAATGACAGGTGTTCGAGACATGTTCACAAAGATGTCAAAGGCAGTCTTGGAGTTGGAGTTTGTATTGGGTGATGATCCAGTGGTGAGAGCAGTTGGGCGTGGGATTGTCCGCTTTGACAGGGAGGCCATGGAGCCCATGTTACCGAGGGATGCCTTATACATCCCTGGGCTCTAGAAGAATCTCATTTCAGTTTCCACAATTGAGGACAAAGGCCTTGGGGTATATGTCTTAGATGGGAAAGTTTACATCTTTCCCAAATCAGAGGGTCCATCTACTTCATATGCGATTGGAGTTAGATGTAGGAAACTGTACAAGCTTCTCTTCCAGCCACATCATGCACTAGCACACACTCAGAGTAGTAGTGAGTTGTGTGAGTTATGGCACAGGAGGATGGATCGCCTTCATCATTCATCTTTGAGGATGCTGAGAGACATGACCACAGGTTTGCCAGATTTCAGCACAGAGCAGAGTGGTGTACGTAGAGGGTGTGCTTTGGGAAAGTACACTAAGACTGTTTTTTCGAGCAGTGACAGCAAATCAAAGGGAGTGTTGGATTTGATTCATTCAGACTTCTGTGGTCCGATGTCTTATGCCTCATTGATAGGTTTTGAGTACTACATTACATTCATCAATTACTTTTCCAGGAACACCTTGATCTACTTCTAAGAAGCAAGAAGTCAAAGGAAGTCTTGCTTCGTTTACAAGAGTTCAAACCTCTTATGGAGAACCAGACAAGAAAGAAGATCAAGGTGCTCAGATCAGACAATGGGGGTGAGTATACTTCCCATGCTTTCGATGAGTTTTGTAGACAGGAGGGTATTAGGAGGTAGTTGAAAGTTCCCTACACTCCACAACAGAATGGAGTGGCTGAAAGGAAGAACCATGCGATAGTGGGTGCAGAGCCATGCTTCATGGACAGAGTCTTCCTTTCTTCCTATGGGCAAAGGCCTATAGCACAAATGTTTTTGTATAGAACAGGAGTCTGCAACGTGCCTTGGGGTGCAAAAATCCTAAGGAGATTTTCACCAGGAAGAAGCCTAAGATAGGCCACTTCCGCATTTTTGGATGCCCTACATATTCCCATGTCCATTCCAAGAAGAGGACAAAGTTGGAGGCTACTGGAGAGGTGGGCATTTTTGTTGGCTATGATGAGACTTCGAAAGATTTCCACATAATACTTTGAAGGCTATGATGAGGGGATAAATAGGAAGTTGACAGTTCCTTACACTCCACAGCATAATGGAGTTGCAGAAAGGAAGAACCGTGTTATAGTGGGAGCAGCGAGAGCCATGTTGCATGACCATAGTCTTCATTTCTTTCTATGGGCTGAGGCTTGTAGTACTATTGTTTATGTTCAGAACAGGAGTCCACACCGTGCATTGGGGTGTAAAACTCCTGAGGAGATGTTTACTGGGAAGAAGACTGAGATAGGCCAGTTTCGCATCTTTGGATCCCTTACATATTCTCATGTCCCTTTTGAGAAGAGGACGAAGTTGGAGGCTACGATAGACAAAGGCATCTTTGTTGGTTATGATGAGACTTCAAAGGCCTTCTGCATATACCTTCATGCACAGAGGAAAGTTGTGGTGAGGAGGGAGGTGAGATTTAAGGAGGTGCGGGCCTTTCGAAAGTCTCGAGAGTCAAAGGAGGAGCAGCAGCAGATGACTACTCCACAAGTGACAGCATCAAAGAGTTCAGCGAGTCAAGGCACAAGGTCACAAGTCTCAAGGGTGATTGGGTCATAGATTACAGGTTCATCAGTTTTAGGGATACAGTCTACAAGGACTTCTGGTACTGGGACGGGTTCATAGATTTCACCTTCATGTGATTCGAGTACACATGGTTCAAGTTCAGGTTCACCAGGTACAGGATCTCAGACCACAGGTACTTCTATAGGGAGACATTTGTCTGATGAGGATGTAGAGGAGGGTCTGCCACAGGATGCTACTTCCAAGAAGAGAAAACCAAGTTGGCTTATGAAGCTTTTGAAGGAAGCAGAGGAGTCTGTGGGGACACCTAGGAGGGAGATCATAGAGAGCAAGGCACAAGAGAGATTTTCCAGCTATATGGCACAAGTGACCAGCTTGTGTGAGTCTGAGCCTACTAATTATGAAAAGGCATCTGCACATCAAGTTTGGAGAGATGCCATGATGGAAGAGTACAATTCCATCATGAAGAATGGTGTGTGGGAGGTGGTTCTGAGACCAAAGGGGAAGTCAATTGTGACTACCAAGTGGCTCTATAAAATCAAGCATGTTGCGGATGGCAGCATCGAAAAGTACAAAGCTCGATTTGTAGCGCGTGGGTTCTCACAGGTAGAGGGAGTTGATTATGATGAGACCTTTGCGTCGGTTGCTAGATTTTCTTCGATCAGAGCAGTGAACTCCATTGTGGCAAAGATGGGTTAGAGTATTCATCAGATGGATGTGAAGACCGCTTTCCTCAACGATCTTCTACAGGAGGAGGTATATCTAGAGCAACCACAGTGCTTTGAGATTTATGAGAGAGTCTCATGTATGCAGGCTGAAAAAGGCCTTCTACTATATGTTGATGACTTGTTCATTACAGGAGGAGAGCACCTGATTGAGGCATGCAAGAAAGATCTTGCTTCAGAGTTTGAGATGACTGACCTTGGGTTGATGCATTACTATTTAGGCATGGAAGTGTGGCAGGAGGATGGACATGTTTTCCTTGGGCAAGGAAAATATGTTGCAGATGTTCTAAAGAGATTTCAGATGGAGGAGTGTAGGCCCATGTCCACACCCATGATCACCAACTGGAAGAAGCTTCATGCTTCTGAGGGAGAGTTGGTGGATCCTACTTTGTTTCATCAACTTATTGGTTCGTTGATGTATTTGGTCAACACCAGACCAGATATGAGTTTTGCGGTGAACACTCTCAGTTAGTTCATGGAGGAGCCCAGGAGAGTGCATTGGACAACTGCAAAACACATTTTGAGATACCTTGTTGGGACTGTAGACTATGGTCTGGACTACGGGAGGTCAGGTGGAGTAGGCTTGATTGATTTCACGGATTTAGATTGGGCAGGCAGTGCTTCAAACCAAAAGAGCACTTCCAATTGTTGTTTCAGTTTGGGCTCAACAATTGTGTCGTTGTTCAGTCGAAAGCAAAAGTCCGTTGCTTTGAGTTCTGCAGAGGTTGAGTACATGGCAGAGAGTCAGGCTAGTTGCGAGGCATTGTGGCTTCGCAAGTTGATGGTAGACTTATTTGGTCAAGAGTTGAGGCCTACTATTATTCATTGTGACAATCGAAGTTGCATTAGGCTCTCTGAGAATCCAGTGTTTCATGACAGGTCAAAGCACATTGAGATCAGATACCACTTCATCAGAGACTATGTTCAGAGAGGAGTTGTAGAGTTGGAGTACATTTATAATGATGAGCAGGTAGCAGACATTCTCACGAAGTCTTTAGGAAGAGGGAAGCATATTCATTTCAGAGACAAGATGGGAGCTGTAAAAAACACTTTCCTCGGCAAGAGGGAGTGTTGAAATTTTACCTAGGAAGTGTTTGTCCATCCATGCCTTGGGGTGGACAAGTACACTTTAAAAAGTGGTCCCTAACTTATTTAAAAGGTGATAATGACTTTATTTAATAGAGTATGAGTTATAACTTATAATGATTTTAAAGTGACTTTATGAGAATTAAAAGGTGGGTGTGCATTAAATTCTCATTCAATATTTAAAAAGTAATTTTTAATGAGAAAATGAGATGGGCCCTAGATCTCATTTAGTTGGCTTTTAATCTAGGCCATTGATTTGGAGACGAAAGTTACTCAAACAAAAAGGCTTCGGAAAAGAAAACCTAATTCATTGTTCACATTCAAAAGAGAGAATTTTTGGAGAGGAGAGAGCAAGAGAAGACGACAAGGGTTTGGAGAGAATTCATTGCAGAAATTGAGAGAGAAAAATTCTGCACAAATTCCAAAGAGAGGAACAGGCAAATTTTGGCATGTTTCCCAAGGCAAAATACCTATAGCAGAAAGACCATACCGCAGGCACACATTTCGAGAAGGCCATATTGTAGATGTTAGTACAGCAACACGAAAATCGAGGCAACCGAGAACGATGTTCGAGGTGAGTACAACATTTAATGTTGTATGTACAACAGATTTTGAGGCGCTGGGCACGTTTTTCAAGGCAAAAAAATAACAGTCCGTACAACACAAAAATCGAGGCCATACAACTGGTATGTATCGCCGCACGTGTGGTGTCGTACAGCACGTTTTTCAAAGAAATTTTTGCGGCAGTTTGTCAGTGAGATTGGCACCAATTTCGAGAAGGGAGATAAGTACTATTGTTATTGATTTGTACTTTGCCTGAACAAATAAAATTCTCTCATACAGGTTTTCCCTTCGGGGTTTTTCCTAGACCATTTTGGTCAAAATCTAAGTCTTTAAATTTTCATGTGTTGACTAGTATATTTTTCTGAGTAAGAAAAGTAGGGTTGTCATAAATTTTCAGAGTTGAAAAAGTTGAAAATATATCTCATGTGTTTCAAGTTTACGGTAAAATTTTAATTTTTAAATGTACATACATGATGGGGTTTGGGCATTAAACCATATGCAATGACTGAAACTGAAACCGGGTTGCGGTAACCAAAAATTTTCAGAAGGATCGACCAAATCAAAAGCTAAATCAGCAACTAAATTCAGATTTGGCACCATGGGAGTGGCCAAGGGTTTGCAATCAAACATCTAAAATCTTTACAAAATCTCCACTGTTTATTTCCCTTGTCCAAAGTGACTGCACCTTAGACAAGGGGAATACACAGTAGAGATTCTTAAGATATTTTAGACGTTTGATTGCAAACCCTTTGCACTTCACCTTGGACAAGGGAAATACACAGTGGAGATTCTGAAAAGATTTTAGATGTTTGATTGCAAACCCTTGGCCACTCCTATGGTGCCAAATATATAAGGCAATAGGTCGATGTCCTTCATATCAAATTTGTTGGCCAACTTCTCCATGCACCACTAAATGAGCTTCTCAAAACTACTTGTAAGAATCAAGTCATCTACATACAAAACCATGACAAGTAGATCAGATCTATCATGTAAGTAATAAAAATTAGGATCTACAACATCCCAAATCTAGCAAGTAATCATCAATCCTAGAGTACAATGCACATGGTGTTTTCTTTAACCCACAAAGGGCCTTCTTTAGTTTGCACAGATGGGTATCTCACCCATGCACCTCAAAACCCCTCGATTGATTAAATGTAATGTCCCCAATTTTGGATTACCCGATTCTGCGTTTGGAGAGGACTTTTGAGCTTGTGTTAGCCAAGTCAAAGGAGTGTGATAATGTTACCAAAGAGCTCTTAGGAGTTTTACGGGGCCCAACTTAGTCTGATTATCATTATTCACCATCAGCATCACTTCCGCACAGTTCTCTCTTGGTTCCTTTGCATTCCGGCGATTCCCGTAAATTGAGAAAATTATTGTGCATAATTTAATTAAAATCACTAAGGGTGTCATATCGATCATATTATTTGACAGGATACCTTGGTATAATAGCTCGCTAGAACCAGGACGAAGAGCTTTGAATGATGAGGACAAGAAAGGGAATTAATTCATTATTTAATGTCACCTAGAGAAAAATGCACTATAATAAAGTGGCATTGAGTAATAAATTAATAAAGTAACTATTGACAAAGTCGCTTTATTATTAAAAGGGTAAAAAGGAAAAAAATAGCCAAAAGGGGGTCAAAATGAAGATAAAAGATGAAAAGGTACTTTCTCATTAAAAAGTTATTTCATATGTAATAAATGAGAAAAGTGGAGAAAATGAAGTTGAACGGTCACAAAGGAAAAAGAGAAAATATAAAAAGAGAGAAAGCTCATTCTTTCAAGGATGCTTGTCTATTTGCAATTCATAAAAAGTGCTCTCGAGCAAAGCTTCTCTTGGACGAAAACCCTAGAGAAGGATAATGGTTTCGGCAATGAAACAATCTGCCCTAGCCATCCATTGAGGAGGAATCACCATAGATTTCTCACTTGTTCTTCAACGCCATCAAAAGATTTTTTGAATGCTCATTCCAGATCTGAGTTGAGATTTGTAGTGGATTATTGGTCAGGTGAAGGCGCACTTGAAGAGGAAAAGGGAACTCATATACAGGTAGAAGACGCTGGGAAGAAGAAACTGTGGCCACCAATCTTCATCTCCATTATGGCGCACTGGTTCAATATTCTCTATCAATGCTACAGGACGCAGTGTGTGCAGAAGCGTCTCCACATCGTGACTTGTTTATCCTTGCTTCTTCAGATCTAGAAGTTTACCCATTTACAATGCCAATGAACCAAGTGGGAGGAAGCATCTCTGCATTACTGTAGGAATCGTGACACATGAGTTGTGGTACATATTGAGTGGGACGCAGCAGCTGGGAAGATTTCAGTTTGAATAGAGAATTGTGTGGATAAAAAGGTGGTGGACACTCAGTCATAGTGGCCCTGAGCACTCCCATCCTCCATCTGGTCGTGAATATTTACTTTCAAAACCACTCCAGACTCAGAAATTTAGTGGTTTCCTGTAGATGCTTCGATTTGGGTGACTGCATTCCTGTAGAAGGGCATGACTTGGTTATACTCAGTACTCAGCTCAACTTATACCCATATTTCGTTGTTAAAGGAATGCATCTTTATCCTGTAAGTGAATGCATATTTTCTTTGAAATATTATCTCAAGAATTAGTTATACTTTTATATCAGATTTATATTGGTTCAATGTTGTGTGCTGCATTGGCAACCTATAGTAAACGTAGTGCACACATTTGGAAACAAAAATTATGCTGGAAAGCTATGAAATGAATGTGGGAAAAACTCATATGCAACAAGACTCTTAAACACCACACAAGCTCAATAAAACCAGAACTTCCAGCAGTTTGACAACCTACAGGAACATCAGCATTGTTTGAGCAGTCTCCAAGTTAATGGGCAGTTTTTACAGCAGAAGGCATAAATTATATGCTGCTAGTAAATCTCAGTATAAGATTTTCATTAAGCCATAACAGATAGCTGGGCATAATCATATTGATGGGAATACTCTAAATTAAATCTGAAGTTTATCCAATTCAAATACAACTATAAGGCAGCCAAAGAAAAACTCCTTGCACAAATATTAGTTGGAACATCTCAGTGGTATCAAAGCTATCAGTGTTTGTCAATTTCATATTATGGTGGCCATTCCGGATAGGGGACATTACATTAAAGTACACTTCCTCTACAATTAGACCATTCAGAGTCCTTCCATCCTTTTCGTATAAAGGCCAACCAAAAATTGATGTAATAGACATAATGACTCATAGAAGTGTTGACCACTAATCCAAATAGGTGGGAAACCATGTACCATGTACCTTGAAGACAAGGAAGATGTACCATGTACCTAGCAAAGTTTTTCAAGATCAAGAAGGCTCTGCGAAGCAGTTTTGCCTCTTTCTCTTCTTAACTATTCTAAATGAAATTTCTGCACCCCTGCAGGAGATTTTGTAATGATATGTCAGCATGAGGGTCATGTTTTGTAAAACTTAGTTACCTAGGACTTTATCATAGGGAAGTCCTTTCATTGAGTGTTTTTTCCCTTGGATAATTAAATTTGCTTTTAAACGATTTTAACTATCTAAGTTTTTCACTCAAAAATTCCTCCAAAGTGGTGAAAGGCACTCAATCGAGCCCGTGGGGTGATTAAGGCCTACGACTGTTGTATATTACCATGCTAGACATTATCCAGAGTCTTGGGGAATTTCATTAATTTTTGCATAGTTTTTTTTAATTTTTGTAATTAAAAAATGTCTCGCAGCATAAAAAAGTTGTAATACAAAGAGAGATAAATGGCTCCTAATTCCCATAAATAGGGGTATGGGTACTCTAAATCATTGGCATGAGACCCTCTACACCCTTGGACCAAGTTTGGAGTCGTAATGGTGGATTGTTTCGAGTCTAGACCATTATTTGTCCAAGTCAGTCAAAAAATCAGGAAAAATGGCCATTAATTAGAATGGCAAATTTTTGTATTATGCCTAAAGTCACTTAAAGGGGGGAAAAGAAGTTTCCTAAAGTCATTATGTACCTAAGGTGATATTAGAAGCTTAAAGGGGCCACCCATGCAAGTGTTTCATAAGATTGATGCGGTCTCCCTAAGGGGTGCACCCTCCCTCTTCAAGGCAAATGAGAAAAATGAAAATAAGCCGAAGTAAGGGGTCCTACCTTAGTGGTCCCCCCCTTTGGCCTTACCATAAAGTTTTAAAACCTAAGAGGGGGGTTTCCCCTCGCCCCCCATTTGATTTGATTTTTGACCCTAGGAGGCACCCCTAAGAGAAGTGTGCCCCCCCTTCTTGAGCTTCCTCTCCCTCTCAAGTGTCAAGTGTCACACATGCAAATGGGCTCCCCTTCTTCACTTTTCCTTTATAAGGAGGCTTCTCCTCCTCATTTGGGTTACAATCTCTCATGCTCTCATGCTCTTTCACTCTCTTGCTTCCATTTTGCTCTCATTTTTGTGAGCTATTGTAATTTCCATCCATTTTGGCATTTTCATAAAAATCTTTGGAGGAAAGCTGGTTTGTCTTGGTGTTCATGGTGGTTTGCTCCTGTGCTACAGAGTTGCTCAAGGGTTGGAAAGCCAATGAGGCAAATTTCTTTGCCTTGGTGAGATCTACTCATTTGTGTTAGATTTCTTGAGTTTTTAGATTTGTAATTAAGAAGTTCATACTTTCTTGTTTGAATAATATGATTTCTTAATTCATCTTTTGGAACTCACCTCTTTCTATTTTGTGTAGCAAAAATCTTTCAAGTTGCAGCTTGCTAAGATTGGAGAGTGGGATTCTTCGGTTAAATGCCATACTTCTTCAAGTTTTGAAGAACAAAGAGCACTCTTTCCTCACTTATTTACTCTAAAATTTCTGCATAATATTTTATCTTTGTTTGCATCTTTAAATCTAGTCTAAAATTAAATCTTCATTTTTACAAGTTATTTGAAGTTGTTTACTCTATAAAACTTTCATAAATTTGGTACAAAAATTCTATACTCAAATTCATAATGTCCCAAAGTGATTTTGGGCACCTTTCACTATTTATATGCTTGTTGTTTTGTGCAAGTTTTTAGCAACACAAGGGGAAACTCTCAAAAATTGGGCAAAAAAGAGTGCAAAAGACTCCCAAAGGTCACCACTTCAAAGTCCATTGCCTAAAGTAGTCAAAATCTATTCCTCTTTCTTTCTTTCTCACTAAAATCTACAGCAGAATTTTATTTCTTATTGTAAGGGCCAAGAGAGTCTCTTGAGCCCATCTTTCATTTCTTTCAAGTTTCAATTTTTGTCTTAAGATATTTACTTAAGCCACCCATTGCATGCAAAGGTAGTTGGGTATTCCCACCCTTGCATTGCAAGAGAAGAAGGGCTAGGATTTACTTAGCTTCATTTGATTCTTTTAAGCCACTCAATGCATGCTAAGATAGTAGGGCTTCACCCACTTTTGCATTGCAAAGGGAGGAAGGCTAGGCCTAGTTTCATTTCTTTTATTTGTTTCATTTAAATTAGATTTTGCACCACCCTTTCCATTCAAAAAGAGGATTGAGTGGCTAGAGTTAGTTCGTTTTCTTACTTCAATTTACTATTGTGCCCACACCTTGCAAGTGAAGTGGCTTTGCCCTTCCTTGCAATATCATGTTGGCTAGTTTATGTTAGAAGTTAAATTCATTTCTTCAATTCAAGGTTAATAAATTTTGCACCATCTTTGCCCCATATCCACTCCCCTTGTCGGTTTGTCCGATCCTGGGTGATAAGAAAGGGCAAAGATTTGTGTTGGTTAGAATAATAGGCACTAAACACCTATTTCCTTTGAAATTGAGAAAATAAAGGTTGACCTGTGGAGCTAGAGGGGTAGAGGTTGTTGGGAGCCTCATGGCACTTCGTGCCGTCCTGTTGAGCACCCAACAATCTTTGGAACTGATTTGTGGAGCTAGAAGGGAACCTTGTGTTCGTTTGTTGAGCACCCAACAATTTCTCTTAATCGAAAAAGATAAGTGTTTGGGGCAGCCACATTAGTTAGATTTTGCTTTCTTGTCTCAAACGTTAATCCCCTAAGCTAAAGCGAGACTTAAAACTAACTAAAATTTACAAAACCACTTGCAAAACACTACAATCATTTGTCTCTTTCTGATATTTACTTTCCAAAGCATTTCAATTCAAATTCTTTACTTTTCAAAGCAAGCTATTTTCATTTTTTAGATGTTTTAGGGTTTGGAAGTAAATCCTTGTAATTCATTTGTGTATCTTATGTAAATTTATTTTCATTAAACATGCATTGGTTTATTGTAACTTCAAAGCCCAATAGACAAGGCACTTGTCTAGTCATTAAATCAATTGTTTTGCTCTTCTAGCATTCTTTGGTTAGTGTATTTTCAGAAAGGTTTGAATGTCATTAATAATTGTTGTGTATTGCATGATTGCTTGTCATTTAGCCCCTTAGACATTTAAATAATAATTTAACTCCTAAATCAATCCAAATAAAATCTTTAAAGCTTAGTAAATAGGGACTAGCCCCCTTGGCTCCTTTAGGAGTTGAGCCTAATCGGAGTTGTAAATCAAGGTGACAGTGGGTCCTTGATTCATGCTTGCCCCCAAGGACACATTGAGTGGGTTGGAGACTTCTCCATGTTTAAAGGTGTGTATTAGGCGACAACATTTTTGGCATCGTTGTTGGGGATTAGTCTTTTTGTCCCCGGAGTACGACTTGTGTTTTTTTTTTTTTTTGCTTTGTTTGATGAATGTTTAGAGTAGAACTTTATTTTTCATTTGGNGAAAAACAAAAAAATAGTTTTTTGTGAGAGATTTATAATGCATATTTGTTTTTCTCATATGGTGACTCCATTGAAAGGATAAATCATAAAAGCATGTTTCTCATAAAAAAATTGAAATTTGTTGTGTGTAGAGATAAGCTCATGCGACATAGAAAAGTCTTTAAAGCTCATTGTTTTGTAATTCCAGTGCAGTACAAAATACATGATCGATTCAAATGTGTACTATTAATACCCATTATGGATGATGAAGAGTCTAGAGCTCAAATTTCAAATGCATATCCTCCCATTGACTTCTCAAGCATCCTGGCCTTTTCCAACCATGAGCCATCTCTCAAATAAGGGAAATGTTTAGCTTCCAATCTTTTTTTGAATGGCAATTTAGTTGTCTAGCACATCATATCTGTGTTTTCATTTGTGGGAAATGATCTCAACATACTTCATCAAGATAATATGATGCGAGTATTAGTCAATAATCTAGAGAAGGATATGCTTCGATGTGGTATTGTGGTCTTCCTGATAAATGCATCACATCCCTTGAAAAAACCCTTGCTATATTTTTTAAGAGGTGGCATGATGGTGAAGAAGATATGGTGACTACTGTAGAAGGGGTTTGACCAGCTAAAAAAGCTAAGAGAACCCATAATTCCCACTATTGAGCAACAACTCCATGATGATCCCACAGAAGAAGTTTATCAATGTTCAGACATTGTTGAAGATCCTCCTCATGTCCCCATAATAGAAAACATTGAAGATTGGGAATTCTTTCATGATTATTTTAGTGATGATGATCACATTTGCACCCCAAATCTACCTCAAGAAGAAACCATTACAAAATCCTATAATGAAACTTGTGATGAAATTTGTAATGTACATAATGGCACTCCTACTTGTTCTCTGTATAATGATGATAGTTTGGAGGGTTTGCTCCCTTGTGACCTTTTTCTGAAGAAAATGATTGTGATCAGGAGGAAGAGAAGTATAGCCTAGAGCATGGTGCAGGTGATGAAGAGTCCCCTATGTCTGACAAAGTTGTCAATGAGGATTCTTGGACATTCATGGAAAATCCAATCTATGACATGATCGAGGAGAAAAATAATGAACCGAAATCTTTTCAAAGTTTTATTGATAATCTCTTCTATGACATGTCTGAAAGAGGGAGTTTTGAGTCTCATGATGGTTTTATTGAAGACCCTATCTATGAAGTTTTTAGAGAGGAGAGCATGGATCTTGAGGCCTTAGGAAATCTTTGTATGAAGGAAGTGTATAAAGTTTGTCCATATGATCAATATGAGCCATAGGTCAGTATCAGTAATGAAGACATAGAGAAGCAGTGCATTGAAGAGTCAGATCGGATGCAATTAATTGAAGATCTATCTCAACCATTGTCTCTGCATGTGGATGTTCCTTATGATTTGAAATAACTTGGATCTTATACACAAAGTTATCATCATAAATGTTGTTTGGAACCATATGATGAAGTGGTTGATCTGCCTCATCATGCATATGTGTATATTAGCCCTGTCCAATCTTGGATAGAAGAAGCATGTGCGAGAACCTACCAGTTTGGGAAGCAATTTGATGACATTATTCATGCCTATGATTATCCATCCGGCCATTCCACCCTGAGTCATCACGCATGTTTGCATTTCTTAATAAATGTGTTCTTACTTTGGCTGGTAACCAAATACAAGGCAAAAAACTTTAAAGTTGGTAAAATGCTTAGGTGGTTGCATTGGATATTTGATTTTACCTAAGATGTTTTATCATGCTTAGAGTAGGAAAATAAGGTCCTTAAGGCAAGCATTTACTTTCTACATTTATTTTATGTACTTAGGAATAATAATATTTTTGTTAGTGAGGCTTCATTTTTACTTTCTAATAAAGCAACTTATGGTTCATTGGTCTTTTTATAAAACTTGTGCTACTAAGGTTTCCTTGTCAAGTTGAGATGTTTTAATAGATTATAAGAACCAGAGATTCTGGAGTTCTTGTATCCTCTCCTTGCCTGAAGAAAAGATCAAGCACACGTCCCGCAGTTGGAGCCAGAATGTTAACCACTAATCCAACTAGGTGGGAGACGATGTACCATGTACCTTCAAGATGAGGAAGATGTACCTAGCAAGGTTTTTCAAGCTCAAGGCAGCTCTACGAGGCAATTTGGCCTCTTTCTCTTCTTAACTATTCTCCATGAAATTTTCGTACCCTTGCGGGGGATTTTGTAATGATATGACAGCATGAGGGTCAATTTTTGTAAAACTTAGTTACCTAGGACTTTATCATTAGGGAAGTCCTTTAATCGAGTGTTTTTTCCCTTGAATAATTAAATTTGCTTTTAAGCGATTTTAATTATCTGAGTTTTTCACTCCAAAGTGGTGAAAGGTGTTCTAATGGTCGAGCCCGTTGGGTGATAAAGGACTAGGAGCGCTGTATATTACCATGCTAGACATTATCCAGAGTCTTGTGCAATTTCATTAAGTTTTGCATAGGTTTTTTAAAAATTTTGTAATTAAAAAATGTCACATAAAAAAAAATTGCAATGTAAAGAGGGATAAGTGGCTTCTAATGCCCATAAATAGGGGTATGGGTACTCAAAAACATTGGCAAGAGACACCCTACACTGTTGGACCAAGTTTGGAGTCGTAATAGTGGATCATTTTGAGTCTAGACCACTATTTGTCCAAAGTCAGTCAAAAAATCAGGAAAAATGGCCATTAATTAGAATGACAAATTTTTGTATTGTGCCTAAAGTCATTTAGAGGGGGGAAATTAAGTTTCCTAAAGTCATATTATGTACCTAAAGTGATATTAGAAGCTAAAAGGGGCCCCCCATGCAAGTGTTTCATAATATTGAAGTGGTCTCCCTAGGGGGTGCACCCTCCCTCGTCATGGCGAATGAGAAAAATGAAAATAAGCCAAAGTAAGCGGTCCCACCTTAGTGGTCCCCCCCTTTGGGCTTAGAATAAAGTTTTAAAACCTAAGATGGGTGGTCTCCCCCTTTGGGCTTAGAATAAAGTTTTAAAACCTAAGAGGGGCCCCATTTGATTTTATTTTTGACCCTAGGAGGCGCCCCCAAGAGAAGTGTGCCCCCCCTTCTTGAGCCTCCTCTCCCTCTCAAGTGACAAGTGTCACACATGCAAATGGGATCCCCTTCTTCAGTTTTCCTTTATAAGGAGGCTTCTCCTCCTCGTTTGGGTTACAAACTCTTATGCTCTTTCACTCTCTTGCTTCCATTTTGCTCTCATTTTTGTGAGCTATTGTAATTACCAGCCATTTGGCATTTTCATAAAAATCTTTGTAGGAAAGTTGGTGTGTCTTGCTGTTCATGGTGGTTTGCTCCTGTGCTCCATAGTTGCTCAAGTGGTTGGAGGCCAAAGAGGCAAATTTCTTTGCCTTAGTGAGATCTACTCATTTTTGTTACATTTCATGAGTTTTCAGATTTGTAATTAAGAAGTCCATACTTTCTTGTTCGAAGAATATGATTTCTTAATTCATCTTTTGGAACTCACCTCTTTCTAGTTTGTGTAACAGAAATCTTTCAAGTTGCAGGTTGCTAAGATTAGATAGTAGGATTCTTCGGTTAGATGCCCTACTTCTTCAAGTTTTGAAGAACAAAGAGCACTCTCTCCTCACTTATTTACTCTAAAAATTTCTGCATAATAATTTATCTTTGTTTGCACCTTTGAATCTAGTCTAAATCTTCACTTTTACAAGTTATTTGAAGTTGTTTACTCTATAAAATTTTCACTAATTTGGTACAAAAATTTTATACTCACATTCATAGTGTCCCAAAGTGATTTTGGGCACCTTTCACTATTTAAATGCTTGTTTTGTGCAAGTTTTTAGCAACACAAGGGGAAACTTTATCAATATTTGGGCAGAAAAGAGTGCAAAGGACTCCCAAAGGTCACCACTTCAAAGTCCATTGCCTAAAGTGGTCAAAATCTCTTCCTCTCTCTTTCTTTCTCACTAAAATCTACAGCAGATTTTTATTTCTTGTTGTAAGGAACAACAGTCTCTTGAGCCCATCTTCCATTTCTTTAAAGTTTCAATTCTTTGTCTTGAAATATTTACTTAAGCCACCCATTGCATGCAAATGTAGTTGGGTATTCGCACCCTTGCATCGCAAGAGAGGAAGGGCTAGGATTTACTTACCTTCATTTGATTCTTTTAAGCCACTCATTGCATGCTAAGATAGTAGGGCTCCGCCGACTCTTACATTGCAAAAAAAAAAGGCTAGGACTAGTTTCATTTCTTTTATTTGTTTCATTTAAAGTAGTTTTTAACCCACACTTTCCATTCGAAAAGAGGATTGAGTGGCTAGAGTTAGTTCATTTTTTTTGCTTCAATTTCTTTATTGTGCCCACACCTTGCAAGTGAAGTGGTCTTGCCCATCCTTGCAATATCATGCTGGCTAGTTTTTGTTAGAAGTTAAATTCATTTTTTCAATTCAAGGTTAATAAACTTTGCCCGATTTTTGCCCTGTATTCACTCCACTTGCCGGTTCCTCTGAACCGGAGTGATAAGAAAGGGCAAAGATTTGTGTTGTTGGATAGAATAATAGGCACTCAACACCTATTTCCTTTGAATTGAGAAAATAAAAGTCGACCCGTGAAGCTAGAGGGGTAGAGGATGTTGGGAGCCTTGTGGCACTTCGTGTCCTCCTGTTGAGCACTTGACAATCTTTGGAACTAATTTATCAAGCTAGAAAGAAACCTTGTGTTTGCTTGTTGAGCACCCAACAGTTTCTCTCAATCGAAAAAGATAAGTGTTTGGGGTAGTCACATTAGTTAGATTTTGTTTTTCTTGTCTCAAACATTAATCCCCTAAGCTAAAGTGAGACTTAAAAGTTAAAACTAACTAAAATTTACAAGACCACTTGCAAAACACTACAATCATTTGTCTTTTTCTTATATTTACTTTTCAAAGCAAGATATTTTCATTTTTTGGGATGTTTTAGGGTTTGGAAGTAAATTCTTGTAATTCTTTTGTGTATCTTATGTAAATTTATTTTCATTAAACAAGCATTGGTTTATTGTAACTTCGAAGCCCAATAGACAAGGCACTAGTATAGCCATTAAATTGATTGTTTCACTCTTCTAGCATTCTTTGGTTAATGTATTTTGAGTAAGGTTTGACTGTCATTAATATTGTTGCATATTGTATGATTGCTTGTCATTTAGCCCCTTAGACATTTAAATAATAATTTAACTCCTAAATCAATCCTAATAAAATCTTTAAAGCTTAGTAAATAAGGACTACTCCCCCTTGGCTCCTTTAGAAGTTGGGCCTAAATGGAGGAGTTGTAAATCGAGGTGACAGTGGGTCTTTGACTCGTAGCTTTCCCACAAGAACACACTGAGTGGGTTGGAGACTTCTCCACGTTTGGAGGTGTGTATTAGGCAGTAACAAGAAGTATACATTGCAACTGGAGAAAAGTCTCCTCATAGTCAACTCCCTCTCTCTGGGAGAATCTTCTCCACAAATATGACCTTGTACTTCTCTATGCTCCCATCAATGGCATACTTGATCTTCAACAACCACTTGGAATCCATCACAAATTTCACCGCTAGTCTTGAAACAACCTACCCGTATATCATTCTTCGAGATGGAGTTATACTCCTCCATCATGGCATCCTGCCAAACCTACTCTACAATTGCTTCATCACAGTTGGCAGGTGTTGTATCAATAAGAGAAGACATCAATCCAACATACGTAAGAAATTTCTAAGGGGGATGACTCAACCAATCCAATATAAGTGGATACAAATCCCACTAACAGATTGTGGAAGATTTACCCCGTATTTGCATGTTTTGAAATATTTATACAATCATCATCTCTAGGAACAATGAGCACACAATTTACATAATAATTATTTGCTAACTTGGTCAAAATTAGAGCAATTTGGTCCCAACTACCCCGGTTGAGCTCTCTAGAGTTAGCATTAGATTAGTTGTGATCATCATGTTAATATCAATATTATATTTTAGTGGTTTTGTACAATGAGTTTTCTTTAATGTAGTTTTCCTTGAAAGCACTATAATTGCCATCTAAAAGGTTAACGCATACTTCACATGCAATGTGTCTTTCTATATTTAACGGGTCTCTCTTTGTATTTAGCTATGGTCACTCATGTATTATCTGTTGATGAAATTGTCATTGATGCCAACATGGACTTGCAGTGGCCCCACAGGTTGTCATTGATGCCACCAAGTCCCACTTGCAGTGCCTTGGACCCCTTACGGAGTGGGCTTGTGCCTTGAAGCACCTTGTACCCAGTTGACAAGGTCCCTATACCCACAAGGCTGGATATTGGAACCACCACCTTGTTGATGATGCTAAAGACCATGGTGATGATGATGAAGACCTTGGAGATGGTGTTGAAGCGCTTGCGGACAATGGAGAAGCCCTAGATGGGTTGGAGAAGCATTAATGACCCATTCTGTGGTCCTTCATGCTCTGATGGTGTCATGGTACCTTAGGAGAAAGCCTAGCACCCCCACAGGTGATGTCATGATGGATTTGTTGAATTTTAGCATTAGCATGAATACTTAAAAAATTTATAGATTAACATTAAACAAATGACAAGTGCAGTAAAATATCATTTATCACATCAGCACAATGGACACAAGAGTTTTTCATTGGGGAAACCTTTAAAGGACAAAAACCCCAAAAAGCATTAGTAGCTCATCTCGTAAATGAGATGACTTAAGTCTTCAAAAAGTTCCACAGACCCAAATAGGGTTAACCAAATAAGCAGAAAAACCAAATTCCAGAATTACATCAAAACTTGCCAAAATAAAACTTTTCCAGAATTAGGGATTTTCTCTTTCCTGCCCACAAATTATGCAGGCTTCCCTAAATTTCCAAATCTACTGATTGTACCTGTCAGCCTACCCGGAACTATCCCAGATCTACCCAATCTGTTGTACGGCCGCCCGAATTTTCTTTTTACTTGCCCAGCTTTTGTACGGCTGCCCGATTGCTTGCCCTATGGCAACTTTGCTGCTGCCATGTGGAAGCTCTGCTGCTACCCGGCAGCATGTCCGTGACCTCACGGGTTGGCCCGTGGGCTTCCCTGAGGGACTGTGCAACCTCAGGCTGCTACAGCACCCTCACAAGTATGCCTATAAGCTTCCAGGAGGTGTTGTAGGGCCACGGCAGCCCTTGTGGGTCTTCCCTAGGGCTACCAAAGGGTTGGCCGCAAGCTTACCAGAACCGGACCGGAACCAGCTAAACCGATCGGCCAACCCGGTTCCAGGAGGTTTCCGGTCCAAACCGGACCACTGAACCGTTGAGCCGGTTCGATATCGAACCGGCCGGGTTGGTCCACGAACCACTCGATTCGGTATCGAACTAGTTCAAAACCAGCTTTCTCAGCAAACCGGTCGATCTGTATAGAGGCTCAAAACTGTGATTTTTTTAAAAAAAAAATTTATTTTTTGAATGTTGGTTGGGGGGAAATGTATCTGGACAGAAAACACAACAGTAAAAAAATCTCAACACGAAACCCAAGATATCAGTCCACTTATGCAAGGGGAGGAAGCTGAATTGATTATACGCTAAAACAGAGTATGTTCTTGCAAAAGTAGGAGCAGTAGTAAGAGAAAAAGTCTCTCCCTCCTTCTTACAATCTAGAAAATAGATATTGAATAGAATATCAATAAGCTAAGACAAGCTCAGATCTAGTGGTCATAATCGAGGAAAAGTGCCATATCAGCCTATGAACTAGAAAAGAACATAAGTTTGCAAAAATTGGAAATCAAAAAAGCAATATAATGTACACAAGCATATGTACTAGATACTGTAACAATGCACTACTATATCACTGTCCAAGTTAGAGTGTAAGAACTGATCTTGTTTCAAGGCTACAACAGAGTTACAAATCTTCAAGAAAGCTAAGAGTCCAGAAGGCAGATCTAAGACCACTGTTACAATCTTAATGAGGGCTGACTTGGTTACCTCCAAACAATATTTAAAATTGTATTTATGAGTTATAAAAGGAAAGAAAACAAGTGTAGCAGGTCTGTTATAACTTATGGTCTGTTGTGTTTTTTTACTGTTGGGATGTATCTAGAGATTTTTTGCATAATTTGTGTATAATGGTTTGAATTCACATGGATGCACATGAATATTTAAAATAAAATAAAAAATTGAATATTGTATGTATTTTTGGTGGACCGATTTTTTGACCGGTTCCGATTTTGAGGGTCGACCGGTTCGTCCACCGGTTCGGTTTTTGTAACTTTGGTTGGCCATGAGCCAAACCCTCACGGGTATGCCTGTAGCAGGATTCCCGTGGGTGACAAGAGGGCAGTGCCCCTCCGTGGCCTGCCCAAAGAAGAAAAGAAGGGTTGCCCGTAAAAGAAAGAGGTTACTCGTGAAAGATCCAGCTGCCTGAACAAAACAGTGAGGTTGCCCGTAAATGTTGAAAGTTGCTTGAAGATGTTGTAGCTGAAGATGAGGGTTGGGCAAACCCTAAGACAAAAATGAAGAAACCCTAGCTGAGGGTTTTGTTGAGAGATCTTCAAAAGCAGCTATACATGTGAGTGCAAGTGTGTGTGATAATGAATTGTCTTGATCTTCTTTTATAGCCTTGAGTCACCTGTAAGTGGACCAAAATTAGAAAGAACAAAATAATATTTTATTTTTTTCTAATTTTCACTTGTACCTTTTTACCTTTCTGTAGTCAAAAAGGTCCTTTGTGTATTTTTGACTTTTACCAAAAGTCCTTATGTATTTTTGACTTTCACCTGTGGTCCCTTTTCCTGTGGTCCAAAAGTCTTTATGTATTTTTTACTTTTGCTTTTAGCCTTTTTCCAAGTGCCCCTATGGTCATCACCTGTGGTCTTTTTTATTCCATTCAAAGTACATCATCATAAACCAAGAGAGTTACTAATGCTTTTATCTCACAATCTGTGTGACACCAAGATCAGGTACTAGGTTAACTTAACCAAGGGTAGCTAAGCTTTGGAGAAGTACACAAAGCCCATAGATCAAGGGTCAGAGTGTCACACATGCCTAGACCAAGTCTAAGGCTTGCAGTGCCTCCTGGTAACAGACCAGGTGCCTCAGCCATGGGCTGCATAATTTGACCCTAGGTCAAATACTTGGTAACAGACCAAGCGCCTCCATTCTCCAAGAGAATGACTACTCAGAACTTAGTTGAGTCTACCAGTACTAGACTGGTCCACATCGTGGTCTCGGACCAAATGTCTACCATTCAACAGAATGGTCACTAAACACTGGGTTGAGTCTACCCAGGGCAGAGTTGGGTCCAACTCCATATCATGGTCAAGGACCAGATATCTACCATTCAACAAAATGGTCACTCAACACTAGGTTGAGTCTACACCGTGGTCCCAAACCAGGTGTCCCCATTCTCCTAAGAGAATGGCTCTTGATGCTGCTCAGAAAAATCAACACTCCCTCTCAGCAAGAGAGGCATTCTTTGCCATACCAAGCTTGTCACGAAAGTACACGAACTTTGATGCTGACAGAGGCTTGGTCAAGATATCTGCAATTTGTTCATCCGTACGAATGTACTGCAACTTCAGAGCACCTCTTTGCAGTAGGTCTCTGATGAAATGATACCTCATTTTGATGTGTTTCGATCTATCATGAAACATTGGGTTCTCTAAAAGCTTTATGCAACTCTGATTATCGCAATGGATGATCGTTGAGTCAAGCTTTCCCTCGAACAGATCAGATAACAATTTTCTGAGCCAAACTACTTCCTTGCAGGCATCACTTGCAGCAATATACTCTGCCTCAGCTGTACTCTAAGCGATGGAACCCTGCTTCTTGTTGGACCAAGAGATCATTGCTGATCCCATACTGAAGCAATGACCAGAGGTACTTTTCCGATCAACTGCACTGCTAACCCAATCTGAATTTGAATATCCAGATAACAATATTCCACTGCTAGAAGTATACCTGAGCCCATAATTGATAGTACCTTGCACATATTTGAGTACATGTTTGTATGTGCTTCGAATCGGACATGAACCGACTCAGTGCATTCATTGTGTAACAGATGTTTGGTCTCGTATACACGAGATACATCAGGGAACCAATGAGTTGTCTGTATAGAGTAGAGTCCACACTCTGTGAACTAGAGGCTAAGTCCCACAACTTTGTCAAGTTGGTAGTCATTGGTATGCTCATTAACTTGCAATCCTGCATCCCAAATCTCTGCAAGATATCCACTGCATACTTACCTTGTGTCAGGAAGATCTAACCTAGCTTTTTCCAGACTTCTAAGCCAAGGAAGTAATGCATCAATCCAAGATCTTTCATCTCGAATTCAAAGGTAAGCTCCCTCTTACACTGGTGTATCAACTGTTCATCACCTGTAAGAAACAAGTCATCTACAGTAGTACAGATAGAACAAGTATCAAGACATGATTATGAACAACCTTAAAGTACAAGTTAGAATCAGCTGTACTTTTGGAAAACCCCAAGCTATGGAGAATGTTATCACATATATAGTAGCCAGGCTACCATATTCTATTTTTCAGATCCAGTACATTTTTCAGCCATATCTCTTACATATGAGATGCTCAAATGAGCAGTTTTGACGGATCATTACTTTATTAGTGGACTATTATATTCTCACATGTCAGGACTGAGTCTCAGGACAATCAGATTCGAGGACTAATGTAGCCATTTAGTCATTTGCAGAGCAGTTGATGATGCCCAAATTGGTTTTAGTGTTTTCTCATTGGACAAATGATGGTTCAGATGGATTATTTGCATGGCTATGACTCGGCATTTATTATATTGTGTTATGGTTATCATTGCTCTTATACTCATTTTTGTGACATATACTAGCATTTAGTGTCATGATTTGGCAGTCATAAATATATGGACTTGGATGTATTTGTATTATATATTGATGTCCCTACTTAGACTTGGAATTTCCTGATCTATACTCATTGGTGTTACCCTCCTTACGGAGAATAGAGGTAGTCATTCCCACCATTTCTTTGGCTTGATAGTGTTGGCTTCATCTTTCACTGTCTCCACCCATCCATTACCTTCCAGTTTTGTTTTAACCCGACTTACTACTTGACTTGTGGCATGGAGGACCTTTCCCCGCTAAAACCTTTGTTGGACAAACCTCCCTATTTATACTGTGTCTCGGCTCTGATTTGGTGACATAACTTGCCTTTGGTGAGTTGGATTGTATGCCTAAATCATTCTAGTCGGTTGTCCCGATGTTTGGCACTATGCAGAACTCCCCCTGGTCACTTGAGATGTTGGCTAAAACTGAAAGCTTATGTACTACTTGTATTGGAAATGTTTATATATGCACCCATGGAAAATGAAAATGCTAAAACTGTGTTTCTTAACATATGAGAACAAGGGGCAAGAGAAATGAAATGCTAAAATACCCCTTGAAGGGTATAAGAAAAGGTCCCAAAAGCAATGGTTAAATATATGCTATATCCAAATATTGTTGACCTTATAAATTTGAATATGTCCAAGATGAAAGATGCGATTCGCTGTGCTTTTAAGCACTGGTGAAGTCCCAAAGGGTCATATAGGCCAAAAAGGCCATGGAAATAAAATTGATGGTCGTGATGAAACTGGATCAAACTTGATGTAGACATGATGCCTAAGTTGAATAAGCACTCTCTGAACAACTCAACCATTTGTGAGGCACTGCCATTTCTTGTGTTGTAGTTTGTCCGGCATGTGGTTATAGTGAGTTTTTCCTTTCCATATCCAAAGTGTCATGATGTTAAGTAGGTAGTCATCCTTTGCCCTAGCCTTGTCAATTTCAGCCTTCACCCTTTACTAGCAAATTGACTACAACTATGAAGTGAGTATAGTCCTGAAAGTCTGGTCTGAGTAATAATAAATAAAACGCCATATATGTATTTGGTTGATGTACCGCCAGTGAGATGATTGCTACTTGTTGTGATTGTTGCTTAAATGATTTGTAGAGCATGTCTTAGCCTTATAACACTTACAGCAGATGGATGATAGTCTGAGTTATATTATTGGTATCTGGTCATTTACAAATGATTATATTGTCTAATGGATGCGGTTGATGATCAGGTATAGACCTGGAAAGGGTATGAGTATACACCCTGGATGGATTTGGACTCTCTGAGTCTAATGAGATAGTTTATTTTCAGTTCCGGGCACTTGCAGAGACGGCCAGGCTCATTTTATTCTTTTGATGCAGTTTTGCTTCACAGGATGATGTGTCTGAGCAGGGAGATGTTTTTATTGGATCTCCTAGGGCGTTGTATGGGGCATAGGGGGTGCAGCCACTTGATTGTACCATAGTACCCCCATCCCAGAGAGCCTAGTGGGCTCAATTGGACAACACAAGCACCCTAGGAGGTTGTTTTGGCAGGTTCACATTTCCCGAGGTAGATTAAAAAATGATTAAATGGCTATTGAAGAAATCGATTTGAGCTACTGAGGCAAGGAAATGACATGGGATGAGTCATGATGATGAGAGTGATGTCCTCTACACCTTCTCCAGCAGTTGCAACACCTGATTGGGCCCACACCTATTTTTCGGGCATTTTTATATTATTTTCTGGAGCTTTTAGGAGGCTCACGATTTCCTCAAGGAGGCACAAAGTCAAAAAATTAAAAGATTATTTTATTTTATTGTGTCGTGGGGCACTCAGAGGGAGTTAGTTAACACTCCATGGACCCACCATGTGCTTCATTTATTTCTTGTTGAGTGGGGTACCCTCTTTATGGGTGATCTAGTCCACTTTGGTACTTTATGGTTATATTGATCCATGTATTGTATGTTGAGCTCATCTCAACCATTGATTAGAACATTTATATCTTTTAATTAATCTTAGCCACTCGTTTTGAAAGTGGTTAGGATTTTGGTTCTCTCATTTGTATTTAAAGGAGAGAGCTTCTCACTTGTAAGGGGTCTTTGGCTCTTGAATCTGAAAATAAAAAGATTTTTTGTGGATATTTTTTGGATCTGCTTTGCATCTGATGTTCTTCGGTGGTGATTGGAAAATCTTTTGCTTCCTAGCATTCAAAATATTGTGTGAGATCTATATCTTTTTTTCGGGATCATTGTTTTGTCTACAGGAGGGCGTTTTCAGCTGGAGCGTTTTTGCAGGGGGACCTCAACTTGCTTGGATTGTCTTCGTCTTGTATCAGGGGGTTTTCATTAGCTTCATTGTGATCTATGATTGCATCTTGTTACTTTTCTATAGATCTAGCTTTTTCTTTTGTGGTACAGCAAATCTGATATTGTTGACGTTTGCTTGTGCAGGATAGGGGGGCACATTGGTCACTTGGAGCATAACATTGGTCCTAGAACTCACTCAGATCTTCCAAAATTGATCGGGATGGCGAGGATCAACATCATCAAGGCATCTACAAGCATTTCGACGTAAGATCTACAGGTCAATCTCTCCTCTTTCAGATCTCAATCCATTGTACCTGCTTTTCTTCAAATTTTCTGAAAAAACTCCTAAATAATAAAAATCCAAAAAAATACTTAATCAAGGAACCGCTCGATCTTTGGACAAACAACTGTTGGGTTTTGTAGATTGGGCACCCCTCTCACCAAATCCTCCTCAACGTTGTCCATGTTGTGACTGGTTTTCCCTAGATCTGACTTTCTGTTTGCTCAAACCCTAACGCCCCTACTGAAATTTTGACTTTTCCATATTTGACTTTTTCCGGAAAAGAAACACTTGGGTCTGTAGATCCAGTGTCTCCCTCATTCCAGAACACCCCCAATGCTGAGCTATTTCTTGCCAGGTAGCCCTAGATCTGAAAAACTGACTTTCAGCATCCTAGCTTCCCTCATCAGATTTTGACTTCTCCAGATCTGATTTTTTCTGAAATTTTCTGACTTGGGTTTGTAGATCAAGCCATTCTAATCTCATCTCCCCTCCAACGTTGAGCTGATAGTCACCTGGTTGTCCTAGATCTACAGATCTGCCTCTCCAAACCCTAGCGCTAACCCTCCTTCTATTGTTTTCCCTGTAAACTGAATCTTCTGGGCCAAACACTTTTTTGAGTCCATAGATCAGGGCATATCCCAGGTGGGTTCACTTTAACGCTGTGCAGATACTGACTCCATTGCCCAAGGCCCAACAGGCATTGATCTCCAAGCCTAGCGCTAGCCCTCTTTTAACCTCTTTCTCCTGAAAGTTGACTGCTCCTTGATGACTCAAGTAATCTGACATTGTCATATCTCTCATTGCGTCTATCCCTTTGGTACTAGACAATCCCAACTCTATCCTTACTCACCCTGTCTTGGTTACGTTTCCCAAGGCAGCGGTTATCTTCATCAGTTGCTAGTACCTCAACCCTAGATCTAGTATTACCCCTATAGGTCACTTGTATTTCACTTTGGATCAACCCTCATACGACTGAAGCCCTCATCCAAAGCCCTAGTCCACTTAGTATTATCTTCCATAGATCTAGAGTTTCCAATTACCTTACACCTTACGTACCTTAAGCCATACTTGCTATGATCTGGTGTCTAGGTCTAATCTCTCTTGTCGAGAGTAGATCTGGGTCTCCCCCGTTGTTGTCTTGAACTTAGATAACATAAAGTGAAAGCTGCCTTGATTGACATGACAACCATCCATTTGGGAGTCTAAGCAGTCTTGGTTCCACCTCCTTCGCTGTTTGTCCCTCTACCATCCATCCTAGATCCACCTCACACAGGCAACTACAAGGTTGGTGATAATAGAGAAATCCATCCATCCTGGCATACCAGACTCTCAGAGCCTGTTTCAGTCCATACAAGGCTTTCTTCAGTTTACATACATGGGTCTTCTTCCCATGAGTCACAAAGCCTTCAGGTTGTTCAATATAAACTTCTTCCTCGATCTTACCATTGAGAAAGGCTATCTTTACATCCATTTGATGTAACTTCCATCCGAATACTGCAGCAAGTGAAATGATGGTTCTAATGGTAGTATACCTGGCAACAGGAGCAAATGTCTCATCATAGTCAATGCCTTCTCTCTGAGTGAAGCCACAAGCTATGAATCTGGCTTTATACTTTTCCACACTACCATCTGCAGCATGCTTGATCTTATAAAGCCATCTGGAAGTCACGATTAACTTTCCTTTTGGTCTAGGAACATTTTCCCAAACATCATTATTCATGATTGACTTGTACTCTTCAATCATGGCATCAACCCATACCTATTTACTTGTTGCTTCTTTGTATGATAACAGTTCTAAACTGATAAGCTGACTCATAAGACCGTAGTACTTTTGTGGTCTTATACTTTCTCTGAAAGTCTCGAGAGGAGCTTTATGCTTCTCCCTTTCTTGCACAGTCTCTCGATACCAAGCAGGTCTCCTTTTGGAAGGAGGAACTTCAAGTAGTTCTTCTAGTGAACTTTCAGTGTTCTTAGGTACATCTAGAATTTGATCTTCAAATTCCTCTTCCTCCCTCGAAATTTTTGAATCTGGAAACTCAAGTGGAGCAACTGCATCTTCTAGTGAAAGCTCTAGTTTTTACGAAACACAGCTTCCTCGTGGAAGATCGCATCTCTGTTGACCTCAATGTGCCTTTGTCCCGGTATATATACTCGATAAGCCTTCGAGCAATCACTGTACCAACAAATATACCTTTCTTACCGGAGGGCTCTAGCTTGCCCTCTTTGTGAAGACTTCTTCTTGGTGAAGACTTCTTCAGGAGTCTTCTCCCCCAAGATAGCATGAGGGCTTCTGTTCTGAATGTACACCGCAGTACCTGTAGCTTCAAGCCACAAAGATAAAGGAAGGTCTAGATTGGTGATCATAGCTTTAGCAGCTTCACAGATCATTCTATTCTTCCTTTCTGCAACCCCATTTTGCTGAGGGTTGTAAGGCACTATCAACTCTTTCTTGAATCCTGCTTCTCGACAAAAATCATCAAACTCATTAGATTCATACTCACCTCCGTTATCTAATCTCAAGATACGAATGTGTCTGTCAGTCTGATTTTCAATCAGTATCTTGAACTCTTTGAACCTGTCATAGGTTTCACTCTTGGCCTTGAGGAAGTAAATCCATGACTTCCGAGAGTAATCATCAATAAACAAGACATAATATAAACACCCACTCAAGGAGGGTGAAGACATAGGTCCACAAATGTCGGAATGGATCAAATCCAAAATGCCTTTAGATCTATTCTTGCTTCTGAGAAAGGATTTCTTAGTGTTCTTACCTAGAGCACATCCTTTGCAGATTCCTTCATGTTTTGGAGAAACTTCTGGCATACATGTGACCATCTTCTGCAATCCTGGGAGAGTTGTGTAGTGAAGGTGTCCAAATCTTCTATGCCAGAGTTCACATGCATCAACTGTGTGATGTACAGCCTCTCCTAGTTCAATGCAGCCTCTCCTCGATTTCTGTGCAATTTATTGTTGTTTTACGGTGCATTGAAAACTGTGCCCTCCTCCTTGGAATTTGTGCTAGAAAATTGTTCTCTCTCTCTCTCTAGGCTGAATTCTCTTTAAACCCTCATTTTTCTCCTTTTCTCTGTTGCTCTCCTTCTCTCCAAAAATCTCTTTTGTGAAAATGAACAATAGAATCGGTCTCCATGTCTTTTCCCCTTTTTTGTTTGAGTAACCACCATCTCCAAGATCAATGGCCAAGATTAAAACATAACTAGATGAGATCTAGGGGCTCATATTAAATCTCACTTTTGTCACTAAATGATATTCACTCACATTTAAATATTAAATGAGACATTAATTACTCACCCACCTTTTAAAATTCTCATTAGGTCAAATTTTAAATTTTAACAACTCAAACTCACTTTATAAAGTGATTTTATAAAATTAAAGTCATTCACACTTTATAAAGTACTGAGACCACATTTAAAGTGTCCTTGTCCACCCCAAGGCACCAAAAGGTGAACAAACACTTCCTTGGTACTTTTCAACACTCCCTCTTATCGAAGATGTTGTTCTTCACCACTCCCAACTTGTCTCTGAAATGAATATGCTTTCCTCTTCCCAAAGACTTTGTGAGAATATCAGCCACCTGCTCCTCAGTAGATATGTACTGCAACTCAACAGCTCCCCTCTGAACATAATCTCTAATGAAGTGATATCCAATATCTTTGTGTTTAGACCTGTCATCGAAAACTGGATTCTGAGAGAGCCTGATGCAACTCTGATTGTCACAATATATAAATGTAGGCCTCAACTCCTGATCAAACAAGTCAACCATCAACTTGCGAAGCCAGAGTGCCTCACAACTAGCCTGATTGGATGCCATATACTAGGCCTCTGCAAAACTCAAAGCAACGGACTTTTGCTTTATGCTGAACCATGACACTGTTGTCGAGCCCAAACTAAAGCAACAACAGGAAGTGCTCTCCCATCCGATGCACTGCCTGTCCAATCTGAATCTGTGAAGCCAACCAAGCCCACTCCATCTAACCTTGTGTAGTCTAGACAATTGTCTATTGTCCCAACAATATATCTCAACACATGTTTTGTCCCTATCCAATGCACTCTCCTGGGCTCCATCATGAACTGGCTGAGAGTGTTCACCGCAAAACATATATTTGGTCTGGTGTTAACCAGATACATCAACAAACCAATGAGCTACCTGTATAAGGTAGGATCAACCAACTCATCCTTAGAAACATGAAGCTTCTTCTAGTTGGTGTTGACATGGGTGTGGACATTGGTCTGCAACCCTCCATCAGAAATCTCTTCAGAACATCAAATGCATATTTCCCCAGAAAAACATGTCCATCCTCCTGCCATACCTCCATACCCAAATAATAATGCATCAGCCCAAGGTTCGTCATCTCGATCTCTGAATCAAGATCTCTCTTGCAATCTGCAATCATGTGCTCCTCCCCTGTGATAAACAAGTCATCAACATTAAGCAGAAGAATGAGCAGATCACATCCAACCACAATGAAGTATAGGTTCGGATTAACTTCACTCTTCTAAAACCCAATCGATAGCAAGTATGAGTCAATCCTCGAGTACCAAGCTCGAGGAGCTTGCTTCAATCCATAGAAGGCCTTTTTCAGCCTACATACATGAGAATCTCTCCCACGAATCTCAAATTCCTACGGCTACTCCAGATACACCTCCTCCTGCAGACGACCATTTAGAAATGCGGTCTTCACATCCATTTGGTGGATCTTCCAACCCATCTCTACACCTATATAAATCACTAATCTGATGGAAGAATATTGAGCAACTAGTGCAAAGGTCTCCTCTACCTGTGAGAACCCACCCGCCACAAATCGAGCTTTGTACTTCTCAATGTTGCCATCCGCAACATGATTTATCTTGTACAGCCACTTGGAAGTCACAATTGATTTGCTCTCTGGTCTTGGAACAATCTCCCACACATCATTCTTCGTGATGGAATTGTACTCTTCCACCATGGCATCTCTCCAAATCTGATGTGTCGATGCCTCCTAAAAGGTAGTAGGCTCTAACTCACAGAAGCTAGTCACCACCGCCATATAACTGGAAAATCTCCCTTGTGCCTTACTCTCCCTTACCTGCCTCTTGGGTGGCCCCACAGAGTCCTCAGCTTCCTTCACAAGCTCCTTAAGCCAACTTGGCTTTCCCTTCTTGGAAGTAGCTTCCTGTGGCAGGCCCTCCTCAACATCCTCATCTGACGACTATCTCCCTGAAGAAGTACCAGAGGTTTGAGATCTTGTGCCTGGTAAAACTGAACCAAGTGAACCCAAATCACATGTGAAGGTGTAACCTGTGAACCGGTAATCTGAGAACCTATCCCTCGACCAAAAGTCCCTGTATATTGTGCCTCTGAAACTGATGATCCTGACACTTATGGACCAGTCAAACCTGAGACCTATGACCCTGTACTCTGAGATGTTGTCACCTATGGAATAGTAACCTGTTGCTCCTCCATCTCAGACTCCTGAGACTTTCTAAAGGCTCGCTCCTCCTCAAATCTCACCTCCCTCCTCACTACAACTTTCCTTTGTGCGGGAAGGTATATGCGGAAGGCCTTTGAAGTCTCATCATAACCAACAAAGATGCCTTTCTCTACAATAGCCTCCAACTTTGTCCTCTTCTCAAAAGGGACATGAGAATATGTAAGCCATCTAAAGATGCGAAACTGGCCTATCTCAGGCTTCTTCCCAGTAAACATCTCCTCAGGAGTTTTACACCCCAATGCACGGTGTGGACTCCTGTTTTGGACATAAACTGTAGTAATACAAGCCTCAGCCCATAGAAAGAAAGGAAGACTCTAGTCATGCACCATGACTCTCACTGCTCCCACTATAGCACGGTTCTTCATTTTTGCAACTCCATTATGTTGTGGAGTGTAAGGAACTGTCAACTTCCTCTTTATCCCCTCCTGTCTGCAATACTCATCAAACTCCTTGGAGGTATACTCACCCCCATTGTCTGATCTGAGTACTCTAATCCTCCTCCCTGTTTAGTTTTCCAAAAGAGCTTTGAACTCTTGGAACCTCTTCAAAACTTCTTCTGACTTCTTGATCCTCAGGAACTAGATCCAGGTCTTCTTGGAATAGTCATCAATGAATGTGATGTAGTACTCAAATCCTGTCAAAGAGGCAAATGACATGGGACAACACAAGTCTAAATGAATCAAATCAAGCACTCCCTCTGATCTGCTATCACTGCTCGAAAAAGCAAACTTGGTGTACTTTCCCAAAGCATACCCTCTGCACACACACCTCTGCTATGTGCTAAAATCTATTAACTTGTAGTCATGTCTCTCAGCATCCTCAAAGTTGAATGATGAAGGTGGGCCATCCTCCTGTGCCACAACTCGCACAACTCATTGTTGCTGCTAGTGTGCGCCAATGCATGATGAGGCTGGAAGAGAAGCTTGTCAATTTCCCACATCTAACTCCAATGACATATGAAGCAGATGGTCCTGTTGCTTTGGGAAAGACATGCACTTTCCCACCTAGGACATCTACTCCAAAGCCCCTATCCTCAATAGTGGAAACTGAAACAAGGTTCTTCTTCAACCCATGGACGTACAAAACATCCCTCAGTGTCATGGGCTCCATGGAGTCCCTCTGAAAGCTAACAGTCCCAAACATAACTACTCTCACCACTGTATCATCACCCAACACCACCTCCAAATCCAAGCCTGTCTTAGTCATCTCGGTGAACACATCACAAACACTTGTCATGTAATATCCCTGATCTAAATCAGGTTTGAAATATTAACTCTTACTGCTTATCTCATGAAAATTAGAACAAATTTTACAAGGTGATTAAGCAATTTCTTCAACAAGGGAAAACACAAGTTGTAATGACATAAACAGAGAGTTGCAGAGGGTTAATGGGTTGTACTTGATCAGATCTGCAGGTGAACTGAACGTTCAGATCCCTAAGCACTTAGATGTTGGGTCCTTTTAGGTTTCGAGCATCAACCAGGCTAAAGTCTACTACCAGGCTTCTAGGAGTCCCAAACGGTGCAAACTGAGACCTTAACCATCAATTCTAAACAACCAAAGGCTCAGGAAGGATTAGGGAGGTTATAAGTCTCTGTTTAGGATGCTAACATCATTTATGCAGGTTCAGAATAGTTTTGGACAGTTCGGAAGTGTTTGGGTGTGTTTTGGGAAAAACTAGGAAAATTGGCCTAAAGATTGCCTGCGCAGAGGTCTCTTAAACACTGTACAGCCTCAACGAAATCAAGTTTTGTGAGTTGTGTTGGGTTGTTGGGTGAGTGTATGACCTACAGCAACTTACAGAATGAAATTTGAACACACAGAACGTTCAAGGCATCGGAAACAGTGAAACTAGTCAAATTTGACTAGCTAAAGAGCGTAGGTAAGCAAAGGTAAAATTCGATTCTATAACTTATCAGATCTGCAAATAATCATTATCTGAGATTTATCAAACCATATTGAACAATAGCAAACTCGGATATCATTATCATAGCCATAGTATCAATGTTAGTGCATAAAAACTTACAAAAGACTCATCAAATGAGCATTGGAATACCTCTCTCACTAAAAATTTGGCTTTACAACCCCATGGAATCGAACGCATGTTGTGTATCAGAGATAAGAATGAAGCTCATAAAGAGTTTGGAGGAGTTGATCTCCCTCAATGGTGCCAAATACTGAAGAATAGAGGCTTGAAACCAACACCCGACACCAATCTTACATTCTTGAGAGCATAAGTAAAGTCTCCTTCACTGGAGCTTGATTTCCAAGGCTGAATGGTTGATCTCTGAGCTTGATCTTAGTCTTCAATGGCTGCTCCTTGGCTCTCTGTGGATGCCCTGAATAATAGAATAGAAGATAGAAGAGACTGGGAAAGCTTGGGGCGCATCACCCGAGGTAGTTAAGGCACCTCACACAGACAAGAAAGTTATACTTCACTCAACATCAAAATAATAATCATCAAAAGCTGTTAAAAGGAGTTGGAAGCATTCCTGTATAGACTAAGTGACTTGTTCAGCAAGTCATCCAACCTGTTGAGCAAGTTATCCACTTACAAACCCTAACCCTAACCCATGAGAACACCTTCCTTGAAGAGATTAGCAAGTTTGAGCTTTAGGTAATGTTTACTTGCTTTGCATCCTTTAACCAAATTGGAAACTGCGCCCTCCTTGACCAAAAGTTGCCAACTTTATGACTGAAGCTTTTTCTGCACTTTCCTGCTTTTCAAACTACCTTGATTTTCCCTACTTTTGATAGTTGCTATCTTTTTTATGACAGATTGCTTTTATCTACTTTTGTACTGTTGTCAATTTTTTATCCTAAGCAAGTTGGCTTGCCTAGTGCACCCTCCTGTCTTCTAGCACATTTACAACTCATATCCAAATTAATTACTCTTCATAATAATTAATTACATAAAAAACAGAATTGGAAATTTCATTTAATACATGCCTCAATAGTATTAATTTATCAAAATTTCCTAGACAAAATTGGAAATTTCATTTAATACATGCCTCAATAGTATTAATTTATCAAAATTTCCTAGGGAGAATTGATTTAATTCACTTTTTAAACCCCTAGGCACTGATAAGGTCAACACTTTAATGTCCTTCAAGGAAGGGACATCACAGTCCTCCCCTCCCAAGTCTGTTTGTCCTCAAGCAGAAACAATCTAGAGTTCTGCAAAATTTGTCCACCCTCCCAAGTGGCATCTCCACTGGGCAACCCTTTCCACTGCACCAGATATTCCTTAATGGTCCTACTCCTCATCCTTCTTTCTCTGGTCTGCAAAAATCTTCTTTGGAACCAACATCAAACATTTATGAAGCCAACCAATGTCTTCAACTGTCCAAATATGTTGTTGTCCGTTTAGAGTTGGAATCCTTAGTTCCAAGCTACATACCAAAGTCCACCATGTTTCTGCTGCACCACTTTGATTATAATCATTCCCCTAATGACTAACCCTTCTTCCACAAAATTTTCACCCAGTTAAGATAACTGAGTAGAGTGCCTGGATCCCATTGCCTCCTCTATAGAGATCTAAATTATCCTACCACTTTGGGAAAGTTGTCATGCCAAGAAATGCCAGGGTCCCATGGTCTTATCTGCATCCTTCCAAACATCAGTAACAACAACAAAAATTCATCATCATAGAGAATGAAAATCAGGATGTGAAAATCATACCACCACACTGGCAATTGATCACTCCCCATGCCAAACTAAACATCTTTGAGACTCCCACCAAGCATGGAACTCCTCAATGTGGGGCCAAATCATATTGAGTCTCCAAAATATGAGAATCCATGTGCAAGCTAGCACTGAAACTCACATCACTGTTGCTACGAAGACACAGGTGGTTATCCCATGTCCCTATATGTAAAACTAAGAGCATCATATAGCATCCATACATGCTCATGCCACTGTCACAAAAAAATTTCGATGTGTCTAATGAATCTCCATTGATGCAAGCAAGATGTTTAACCTCCGAGGCACACATCTGAATCATGTGTCTAGCCACCCAATCAATGGATGAACAAACTCTCATGCTGATTTATTCAGGTGGTAATAATGCAACTACTACTGGTGCACTTGTCAAACCACATGGCTTGACCATCAATCCATCAACTGGAAGAGTGGAAGTCTCCTGCTCCTCCTGTGGCACCAACAGCAAAAAAATCCTTTCACACAATTTTTATCCCCACATGATGTGGCTGAAATAGAAGTATGGGGTGAAGAACTATGAACCAACCCTCTGCAATACTCATCCATCAAGCTAATGGATGCACAACTTCCTCCATTGGTTGGGTTAGTGAAAGTGGGATCATGTGCCTCCTCCAAAACTATACAACAATTTCCTAAAGGCGACTCATATTCTCTTTGGAACCATGCAAGTGCTTGGTCTTCATCTTGCTTGACCTCAAACTCGTCAAGCCCATGCAAATCAAAATGCACCTCATGTGCATGTGTACAGGAGGTATCTAATGGCTACAAAATAAATCTTTGTTGTTGCTCACATGTCCAGACAATGTCAATTATAACAAAAAAATTATTGCAGAAATAAAAGAATCATTTACCTCCCAAAGTCTTCATTTCAATGATGTCCTTATCCACCCAATCAATGGATGAATAAAAACTATTATTTGTTGATCCATATGGAATGTGATCAGCCACCTCCTCTAAAGAAGAATCTATCACCCATCAGGGCAGTTCATCAAGTTTCCCCTTCAAGGCATGCATGTCAAACAACCTTTTACCAATGCAAGCAATTCTAGTGCATTCTTGATCCTCCATTTCAGTTATATATTTGCCAACCCAATCCATGGATGGATAATCAATTTTGCTTGCTGATTCAATTGGCATATCCTCAACTATCTTTCCCATAACTAAGAACTCTTCATCCTTCCACTCAATCTCAATAAGTGCTTGGCCAAGATTGTCTTCATCATAGCTTTTCACAAGCATTTGCAAACCTACCCCTTCCTCATGTTTTCCCTCCACATGAGGTTCCTCCAGCACATCCAAAGTACCTCCTACCATGTGCACATGATCATTTTCCATGCAAGATGGAGGGTGTGGTACATTCTACTCCTTTCAAAGTTGATCAATCTGCAAGCTTGATTCTTGAAGAGCGTTCTCTTCAAGGAATCATATGTAGCCTCCCATTTGCTATGGAGTCTTTCAGACTCTTCTGCTTCCTTCTTGAATGCACAATTGTACATTTCAGCCACCATGAGGAGATTATCTCTGTCAAATAGTAAATTCATATAGCTCTCCTTCATCTTGACCATGCCTTCTTTAAGTGCTATGAACTCTTCCAGAAAGGCTTCTCCTTCCAACTCTCCTAATTAAGCTTTCCAACAACATCTTGTCACCACGACATTGGTGTCAACAAAGTTGTTCATGGTTGCCATAAGCTTCTCTTTGTCCTCCTTTAGTGATCCACTCAAATGTTGTGGCTCACAAAGAAGATCCTCCACCAAGGTTTCTCCTTCCAATGGCTGACACATAAGACCATATTTCTTATGGTATGGATCCATAATACATAATATCTCATTCTCAACACATAAGTCAACATTATAATCTTTTGCAAAATCACTTCCATGTTATGAAGTGGAGGGTAACTCTGTGGGTCGCAATGAAATGTGACCTTCGCAAATATAAAAAATTACATCATACCTTGGCATTTCATCTTCATCCTCTTCATGTAGGGACACTATGGCGGCCTGCTCTTCCACCAAATTCTTTGGTTCACACCCAAGTGGTGTGGCCTTGTCTTCTTTTTCATTATGATGCTCAAGAGGTGATTGTAAATCTGATTTATAATCTTCTGGATCTGATCCAAAAGATGTCTCACCACCCTCACATGAACCAACATCCTTAGCAGTGATCTGGAAATCACCCACAAAGAAGCTAGATGTGCATTCATCTTCATTTTCTTCTCCCATGCAGTCATCTTGGAGTGACTTATGCTCCTCCTTATGGAACTCTTCTTCTTCTTGACCACTGGAAGAACGAAGTGGATCATGGCCATTTTCAATGATTGAGAATGGCTTTAGGGCCTCATCCTCCTCCTCCTTACTTTTGCTAGAACCAAAAGATCTTTGGATCTCTTCTTGCCATAGCATAGGCTTCACCTCTTTATCTCTTTTGGCTCTAGGTGGCAAACATCTAGTTCCCACTTTCTTGCACACTTCATCCACCATATGTGCAATACTTTCCATGCTTGATCTACAGTATGGATATTTGAATAACTTTTGTATCTCAAGAGAGCAGTACTCTCAGAAAGAAAGGTGCTTCAAAAGTCCATCACTCAGTGTAAATTTTCCTTTAATATTCAACTAGGGCAAAACAGTGCATGCAAAATATCAACTGATAACCACACATGAATATCTTATATAATATGCAGCGGAATATAAAACTAAGAAATAAATCACAACATCACATCACGATATTGACACTATTATTTTGGGTATGAAACCCCCGAAAAACCCCAAGATGGGAAAACCAGTGCAGCAGTCAGATATAGATTTTATTATGAGAAAATATGGAACTTTTACAATCACTGCAAATTCACCCAAACCTGGCGAATGCAGTACCCGACAGAATCACTGGGCAAATCCCAGCTAAAACTCAACACCCTCCTGTGTGAGTGTACGGCCCAGCTGTACGAAGCTCGATGATCCTGCTACTCACTCCTCCGTCTTCTCAGCTAAATCCTCTGTCTGACTTTCTCTCCCTATCTGTATCCTATCTCTGTCGAAATACAAGTGTGTGTTCTCTCCACCAATTGATCTCTCTTTTATAACTTTAGGTAAGCGAAACCCTAATTTCACTTTCACTTTAACTAGTGGTTCACTGAAGTTAATTTAGATCACTTTAATTTATTTTCCAAAGTAAACTTAGAAAAAGTAAATTAAATACAACTGGTTTCCTAATTTAAGTCTTATGCATGCAAGAACACATGCATGCAGGAAGACCTTCCTTGTTGCTACTAGTTTAACACTCACTCTCAACGAGGAAGGGATTCGATAGCAACCCCAACTTATCCCTGAACTTCATAAAACTCTGTCTGCAAAGTGCCTTGGTGAAAATGTCTGCCACCTGCTCATCTGTCTGTATGTACTCCAACCGAATGGTTCCCCTCTTAACACAATCTCTCAAGAGGTGGTATCTCATGTCTATGTGTTTGCTCCGGTCATGGAACACTGGATTCTCAGATAGCCTGATGCCACTCTAATTGTCACAGTGAACTATTGTAGCCTCTAGCTCACACTCGAACAACCCTACTAGTAACTTCCTCATCCACATACCCTCACAAGCAGCCATGCTGGCTTCCATGTACTCAACCTCTGCCGAACTCAATGCAACTGACTTCTGCTTTCTTCTGAACCAAGAGACAACCCCTGATCCAATGCTGAAACAACAACCTGAAGTACTCTTTCGGTCCTCTACACATCCTACCCAGTCAGCATCTGTGAAACCTGCTAACTGTACACTCCCCCTGCGCTCATAAACCAATCCATACTCCATTGCAACTCTGATGTAGCGAAGTATGTGCTTCGTAGCCATCCAATGCACTCTCCGAGGGTCCACCATAAACTGACTCAAAGAGTTGACTGCAAAGCTGATGTCTAGTCAAGTGTTGACCAGATACATAAGCGATCCGATAAGTTGACGATACAAGGTAGAATCAAATCCGTCTGATCCTGATGCATCAATCTTCCTCCAGTTGGAAACTAGAGGTATGGCCATAGGCTTGCAGTCCTCCAGTCTAAATCTCTTCAAGATCTCTACTGCATACTTCCCTTGTCCGATGAAGAAGCATCCATCTCTCTACCAAACCTCCAAGCCCAAAAAGTAATGCATCAGCCCAAGGTCTTTCATCTCAAACTCTATTGCAAGGTTGGACTTGCAATCTCCAATCAACCTCTCATTTGCTGTCAAAAAAAGATCATCCACATATAAGACCAGTATGAGAGGCACCTCACATGTCAAGAAGTACAGGTTGTGGTCAACCTCACTCCGCTAAAATCCCATCTCCCGTAGATAGCTGTCAATCCTCGAGTACCATGCTCGAGGTGCCTGCTTGAGCCCGTAAAGAGCTCAATGCAGTCTGCATACATGCGTCTCCCTGTTCTCCACATCAAACCCCTCTGGTTGCTCAATATACACCTCCTCCTCTATCCCTCTGTTCAGGAAGGCAATCTTGATGTCCATCTGATGGACACGCCAACCCATCTTAGCTACTAGTGAGATAATGGTCCGAATGGAAGAATACCTGGCAACAGGGGCAAAGGTCTCCTCATAATCAATACTCTCCTTCTGTGAAAACCCCTTTGCCACGAAACGTACCTTGTATTTCTCCACGCTTTCGTCCACTGCATGCTTCACCTTGTAGATCCATCTGGATCCCACCACCTTTTTCCCTTGTGGCCTCAGCACAACCTCCCATACCTGGTTTTCATAATGGAGTCATACTCCTCGACCATAGCTTCCTTCCACACATCATGTTATGCAGCCTCCCCGAAGCTAGAAGGTTCAGAGTTAATCAACTCTGTCATCAGTGCCATATAACTAAGCCTCTCTGGTGATACAATCCGTCTAAAAGATGTCTGTGGAGGATCTACCTGCTTGGAATCCTGCACTGTGGATCTAAACCACTTATACCTTGGCCTAGTGTCAACCTGCTGCAGCTGTTGGATATCTGTCTCCTGCTGCAGCTCATCCTTCAAGTCAATGACTGAAGGATCCTGTCCACCTAACTCCCTCTGACCACTAGAACCTGTGCTTTGTGTCTGTACTTGTACCTGTACATCTGGCTCCTCCAACTTGACTCTTGATTCCTATGTTAGCTGTTGCTCTGCTGGTAAGTCCAAAGATCTCTGCAAGGCCTTGTCCTCATTGAGCTGTACATCCCTGCTCACAATGATCCTCCTACGAGCAGGAATGTAAACTCTATATGCCTTCGAAATCTCGCTATAACCAACAAGTAACCCCTTCTCTCCAGAAGGGTCCAACTTCTTCCTATTGTCAGCATGAACATGACAATAGCAGACACTGCCAAATATGCGAATGTGACTCACATCTGGCCTAGTGCATGTGAAGACCTCATCCGGTGTCTTCCTCCCCAAGGTTGTGTGGGGACACATGTTCTAAATGTATACTGCAGTCCTGTATGCCTCGGCCCAAAGGAATAGTGATAATCCCTAATCAAATAGCATGGCCTTGGCTGCTCCAACCATAGTCCTGTTCTTCCGCTCTGCAACTCCATTCTATTGTGGGGTATGGGGCACAGTGTGCTCCTTCTCGATTCCCTCAGCCGAACAATACTCCATGAACTCATTGGAAGTGTACTCACCCCTGTTGTCTATCCTCAACACCCGAATCTTCTTTCTTGTTTGGTTCTCCACAAGAGTCTTGAACTCTCGGAACCTCTCAAAGAGCTCTGGACTTGGCCTTCAGGAAATAGATCCATGTTTTCCTGGAATAGTCATCAATGAAGGTAACGCAGTAACTGTAACCACTGAACGAATGGACACTCATAAGTCTGCATACATCTGAATGCACCAAGTCCATTGGCTACTTAGACTTGTGCTCACTATGTGGGAAAAGCTTCCTGATGTTCTTCCCCAAAGCACAACCCTTGCAGTGGTTATCCTTTTCCTCTTGTACCTAAGGAACTCCAATGACTGCCTATCTCAAATGCTTCAATGCTCCATGGTGTACGTGTGTCATCCTCCTATGCCACAACTCACCCTGGCTGCTGCTGACTAGAGCATTTGCAGGCTCAAAGTGTAATCTGTACACTTTCTTGCTCCTTCTGCCAATCACCCGATCCAAGCTCCTATCTGACCCCTTGGGCCTGATATACACTCTATGGTCACGGAACTTCACCTGATATCCCTTGTCCTCCAGAGTGGAGACTGATATAAGGTTCTTGGTCAGTCCTGGAACATATAACACATTAGCATAACTAAGGGGTTTGCCAAACTCCCTCTCAAATGAAACAGTGCCAGCTCCCTGCGCTGATACCGCGCATCATCACCCAGCTTAACGTGGATCCCTGTTCCACCCTCCTGCAAGTCTTTGAAGAATCTCTTCTGTCCAGTCATGTGACTAGATGCTCCACTGTCAATGTACCATAAGTTTCTCCTTGTGGTGCTTGCCATGCAAGCTATCAAACAAAACTCCTCATCGAAGTTCCTGCTGAATTCATCCACCTCTGTAGATCCAGCCATCTGAGTGTTACTCTTCTTCTTCCTGTCTGGGCACTGGGAGGCAAAGTGTCCCGGCTTGTAGCAGATAAAACACTTGACCTTTGACACGTCAAGGTTCTTCTTACCATTCTTCTTCCTCTTTGCCTTCCCCTTGCTCTTCCATGTAAGGGCTAGAGCCTCCTCATCCACAATCTATGGGGCACTGCTGGATGAGCCTGATCCTTGACCCATGCGAGTCTCCTCCTGCTCAAAGTCATCCCATAGCCTCTGCCAATCAAGGAGCTTCTCCCTAGCCACAACACCGTTGACAAAGGTATCCCATGGCTTAGAGAAGCCATTGAGGGCTATCCAAACTAGCTCCTCATCATCAATTTTAGAGCCAACAGCTCCAAGCTCATCCCTGATCTGTGTGAGCGTCGTGAGATAAGGCACCACTCCTTCTCCCTTGGTCATCTTGGTGTTGCGCATCCTCTCTTGCAACACCATCCTTCGGTTCTCGTTCTTGCTCTGGTACAGACTTTCCAAAGCCTTCCACCTCTCCAATGCAGTCTTCTTACCAGAAAGGTGAGGGACTATATGGTCCTTCACTCCATCCATGATAATCAGCATGGCTCTAGAATCAATCTTCTTCCAGGCTATCAGATCTGTCAGATCTGTGGGTGCAACTTTTGTGGAGTCAGTGTGCTCCTCAGCATCACTAACATCTAGGATCCTTGTGATCCTCTCTTTCCATGTAGGAAAGTTCTGAGCACCCTGGAGTCTATCCTCAACTCTCAACTGCATGGCCATAGTGAAGTGTACTTGTCAAACCCTAGATTTGAAAGTCTAGGTTTGTGTCTTCCTATAGATCTGCCCCTGATCTATCACTGCTGCTGCAAATCTCCCAGCTTTAGCTCACTAGAGCTCTAATACCATGTAAATTTTCCTTTAATATTCAACTAGGGCTAAACAGTGCATGCAAAATATCAACTGATAACCACACATGAATATCTTTTACAGTATGCAACGGAATATAAACTGAGAAATAAATCACAACATCACATCACGATATTGACACTATTATTTTGGGTATGAAACCCCCGGAAAAACCCAAGATGGGAAAACCGATGCAACAGTCAAATATAGATTTTATTATGAGAAAATATGGAACTTTTACAATCACTGCAAATTCACCCAAACCTAGCAAATGCAGTACCCGGCAGAATCACTGGGCAAATCCCAGCTAAACCTCAACACCCCCCTGTGTGAGTGTACGGCCCAGCTGTACGAAGCTCGATGATCCTGTTGCTCGCTCCTCCGTCTTCTCAGCTAAATCATTTGTCTGACTTTCTCTCCCTGTCTGTATCCTGTCTCTGTCGGAATACAAGTGTGTGTTCTCTCCACCAATTGATCTCTCTTTTATAACTTTAGGTAAAGAGAAACCCTAATTTCACTTTCACTTTAACTAGTGGTAAAGCAAAAACCCTAATTTCACTTTCACTTTAACTAGTGGTTCACAAAAGTTAATTTAGATCACTTTAATTTATTTTCCAAAGTAAACTTAGGAAAAGTAAATTAAATACAACTGGTTTCCTAATTTAAGTCTTCTGCATGCAAGAACACATGCATGCAAGAAGAGCTTCCTTGTTGCTACTAGTTTAACACTCAGTCCCCAATAATCTGCAAGGTAAATGAATGGTTCCTTTGGCCTCCCTCTACAAGAGAACCCAGCATGAATAGATCTAGGCCTCATGACTTCATCATATGCTGAAACATAGAAGTCATCATCTTCATCTCTTAGTTATCCACTTGCAAACCCTAACCCATGAGTGTGCCTTCCTTGAGGAGATTAGCAAGTTTGAGCTTTAGATAATGTTTCCTTGCTTTGCATCCTTTAACCAAATTGGAAACTGCGCCCTCCTTGACCAAAAGTTGCATGCTTTATGACTGACAGTTTTTTCTACACTTTCCTGCTTTTCAAACTACCTGGCTTTTCTCTACTTTTGACAGTTGCTATCTTTTTTATGACAGATTGCTTTTGCCTGCTTTTGTACTGTTGCCATTTTTTTATCCTAAGCAAGTTGGCTTGCCTAGTGCGCCCTCCTGTCTTCTAACACATTTACATCTCATTTCCAAATTAATTATTCTCCATAATAATTAATTACATAAAAAACTAGAATTGAAAATTTAATTTAATACATGCCTCAATAGTATTAATTTATCAAAATTTCCTAGGCAGAATTGATTTAATTCACTTGGTAAACCCTAAGCACTAACAAGGTCAACACTTTAATGTCTTTCAAGGAGGGGACATCACATGTCATATGGCTCGAAACCCCGTTGTCAAATATACCACGTGGAAGGAGTGGTGGACGCACTCAGTGAATGCCCAACAATCATAGGATGCTCAGTATGGTCCTCAATATCAATGTTGGTGATAGATGAAGCTCTCTCCAGACAACCAGCATGGAGAGAAAACTCTCAAATCTCGCAATGTACTCATCAATCTCAGTTGCTTTTGTTGTTTGTCATTTCTTCTTCTTCTTGTTTGGACACTGTCCAGCATAGTGCCTAAACTTCTAACAAGCAAAGCATTTCACTTTGCTCATGTCCTTCTTCTACTCCCCTGTTTGTTGCTTGGTCCCACCCGTAGGACCCTTATTGGACTTCTTCTTTTTACCCTTTGCTGCTAAGGACACGTTCTCCTCATCATCTTTGCTCTGAGACGTACTCCACTGTACATACCCTCTCGAGGTCTCCTCCTGAATGAAATCATCCCACAGACAATCCCATGAAGTCATGTTCTCACGAGCAACTACTGACTCCACAAACACAGCCCATGGCTTTGTCACGCCATTCAGAGTTGTACGCACCAACTCGACGCCTTGTACTCTCTCTCCCACCACTTCAAGTTCATCTCAAACCTGTGTAATCCTGGTAAGATAAGAAACCATGTTCTCCCTCTTGTCCATCTGAATACCCTTCAGCTTCTCCCTTAACACCATTTTTCAATTTTCAATGTAACTCTAGTATAGGTTGGACAACATTGTCCACATCTGATGAGCATGGTCTTTACCTGTGACATGTGGGATCACATGGTCTTTTATGGCATCAAGTATGACTATTTTGGCTTTAATGTCTTTCTTGTCAAATACGGCTTTATCAGCTGCAACTGTAGGAATTGTAACCTAATTAGCAGTGGTACTGTTCACTATGTCTCATAGTTCATTATCCTGCAGTATCAACACTATTCTAGCCTTCCACGGGCTAAAATTAACTGCCCCATCCAGCCTATCTTCTATCATAAGTCTGGTAGCCATAGCCCCAACTCTGTCCAAGAACCTGTTACTTCACAAAACCTTGTTTTGCCTTATACCACCAAGTCTGAAATTTCTTTGAGTTATGTTTTCAGCCCTTCATTTCAGCTCCGATACCATGAAAATTTTCAAACCCCAACCCGGTTTCAATTTTAGTTTTGCTACATGAAGTTTAATGCCCAAACCCCAGCATGTAAAATCACATTACATCAAAAAATTTGACTTTTGCTTGAAACACATGGAATTTTTTCAACATAAAACAACTCAGAAATTTTTATGGCAGCCTACTTTTCACACACAGAAAATTATGACAGCCAACACACACATGAAATTTGACTCCATATTTTTGACCAATCGGACCAGGATAAAACCCCGAAGGGAAAACCTGTTTCAGAGAGAGATTTTTATTTTTTCAGACAAATTTACAAAATTAAAACAGCAATACTTATCTTTTTTTCTTGCCTCGAAAAACATGCGAGCATCTCACTGACAGACTACTATAAGGTTTCCTCAAAAACAGTTACTGTATGGATCTGTACGGATTCGCATGTGTGAGTTGTACGGTCTTTTTTCTCGATTTCTATGTACAACCAGCAATTTGAATTAACTGCCTCGAAATTTGTGTTGTAGCCTTAAATGTTGTTCATCACCTCAAAAATCGTGCCAACATCTATCTCGATTTTCGTGCTGTTGTACAGTCTAGTACAATATGGCCTCTCCTCGATTTCTATGCAATTTATTATTGTTGTACAGTGGCCGCTCTCTCTCTCTCTAGATTGAATTCTCTTCAAACCCTCATTTTTCTCCTTTTCTCTCTTGCTCTTCTCTCCAAAAATCTCTTTTGTGAAAGTGAGCAATAGAATTGATCTCCATGTCTTTTCCTCTCTCTCTAGATTGAATTCTCTTCAAACCCTCATTTTTCTCCTTTTCTCTCTTGCTCTTCTCTCCAAAAATCTCTTTTGTGAAAGTGAGCAATAGAATTGATCTCCATGTCTTTTCCCCATTTTTGTTTGAGTAACAACCATCTCCAAAATCAATGGCCAAGATTAAAACATAACTACATGAGATCTAGGGCTCATATTAAATCTCACTTTTCTCATTACATGATATTCACTCACATTTAAATATTAAATGAGACATTAATTACTCACCCACCTTTCTAAATTCTCATTTAGTCAAATTTTAAATTTTAATAACTCAAACTCACTTTATAAAGTGATTTTATAAAAAATAAAGTCATTCACACTTTATAAAGTACTGGGGACCACATTTAAAATGTCCTTGTCCACCCCAAGGCACCAAAAGGTGAATAAACACTTCCTTGATACTTTTCAACACCCAAAACATCTTACTAGTAAAGACTTCTTCTAGTGACTAATCCTTCAATATCCTATGAATACATCAATTCATAGGGGAAGGCGTACTACTGCTGTTGTCATTAAGGCTGCTGTACTGACTGCTGTACAGAATCCCTGCTAGACTAGCCTCTTTACATGCACTCAAATCTTCTCTGCTTGCTGCTGAGAATATTGGCGCTCCACTTGAGACTTTACAAAGTACTAAAATCCAACGTTTCCCCAGTCCTAAAACAAACAAATCTATATTTTTCATAGCAGTCTGCATTCCTGAGTCTGTGAGAGCTACTTGGACCAAAATATATTCAGCTATCTAAATTTTCTACATTTTTGGTTCAGGGTTTTTTGTTGACAATATATGTGTGTGTGTGTGTGTGTGTTGTTTCCCATATAGCCCCGAGGATTAGATCAACTGGTTCGACTTACTATGTCAACACTGTATTGGCCAAGGAAGTCACAAGGTCAAATCCCACCTTAGGTCCCACAGGGCTAGGCAGACATGTTGTATGTTGACAGCATTTACCCTAGGTGCTATTCATTAAATGTAAGAAAGCGTCTGGAGGGTTTCCCAAGGAAGTTTTCTATGGAAAAAAAATGTCATTTCCCATTCAAGATCATGACTTTTCAAAATATCTGGCAGATCCATATCCATGAAACTTCAGTTGTAGTTATTCAAGCATGCTTCAATCTAGAGAGGAAATAATGTGCCCAACATGCCTACATTTTGCAACTCAAGTAGGAATCAGCTGCTGTTTTCAAATAAAGCAAGAGATGGCAGACTTAAAGAAGCAAACCCATGGACAGAAACACCCTAAGAATTAAGTTGGCATATCAACTCATGCTTCTTAAACAAATAAAATGAAGAGCAATGCATATTGTTTTATCTCAGTCATGATGTTCCCGCACAGCTTTTGTACTCTCTGCAGTTAGTTTCGTTGATAGCAATGCAGTAAGGAACTATGAACCATAGTGAATGCTGACCTTTGATGGGTGTGATTTTATATATAGAGTAGATATATACTCATGCTGCTTAAGCAAATAAAATGAAGAGCAATGCATCTTGTTTTATCTGTCTTGATGTTCCAGCACAGCTTTTGTATTCTCTGCAGTTAGTTTCGTTGATAGTAATGCAGTAAGGAACTATGAACCATAGCGAATGCTGACCTTTGATGGGTGTGATTTTATATATAGATTAGATATTTTGTATTCAATGGGCCAAAGAGCCTCATTGTCATTGGCTGCACCAAGACCAATTTTTCAGCAAGGCCAAGTCTAGTTCGTGTCAGGTGTTCATCATTCAAATGGTTGTTAAAGCCAACATTTGGAATGTACAGTTGTAAGATAATATAATCGTTTTTTCCAAAGATGTCATATAGAAGCTAAACAGCATGCATAACACTTAAAAGGTTTAGAACATGTTCATCCTCTAAACTAATGAAGCCTCCCTTTCACAAGAAGTATAATTTTCCATTCCCTTACCAATTGGCAACTTACAAGCTAAGAAATTATAAAGTGAGCCAATTCTCCTTTACCCAAACAACAAGCAACTAATCCTCATTTCCTCCCATGACCACTGTCAGTCAATGAGACTCTGACAACCATGGCCTACAGATAGTTAGGGAATTTAACATTCAACAACTTAACACAAACAAGATCAGCTATTTGCCCATCATACGTCAAATACCAACACATCAATCTCTATTATGAAAGAATGGAAATGCAAACAGATTCAAAGAATATTGACTTTCCAAGGTGAGCTATTCATTTTCTCGGAGAAGGAAACAAGCAATTGAGTTGACACGAACATGAATTAACAACTGGCCCCTCAAAATGCAACCAATGACATCACATACACTTTTAAAGTCTTGATGGATAGTGTATTGTCGCAAACAGCATACTAATATGCGTTTGATACATACATTCAAGAAAGAGAAGCACCTGGGAATGACACAAAGCCTTACAAAGATAACACCAAAAATATTTTCTTTCAAAACCTGAATCTAGGAAAAAGAGATCCATCTTAGTGAAGTGGAAGACAGGTACTGACCTTTGTAAGTTTAGGATTGCTGTCCAGAACTTGTTTCAACCCATCATCTGTGATT